>LR738714.1:410716521-410736840 GCA_902687465.1 Secale cereale
GGGAGAGAGCAGCGAGTGAGGGGGAAGGGAGAGAAGCCTTTGGGCGTCTGCGTGGCGTCGTTAGGGAAGGCCCGGGCTAGCAGGCAGGGTGGAGGTGTCTCGGCGCGTGTCCGCGCGCAGCGACCACACTCCCCTGTCCTCCTGGCGTGAGGACAGGGATGACTGGCAGGGGGAGCCCAGGTGGGCTGGGCCGCCAGCTGGGCCGGCCAGGAAAGGCCAGATACTTCTCTCTCTCACTGTTTTCTATTTTAATTACTATTTTCTATTTTTCTGTAAAAATTAGGGCTTTTCTAAAAATACCTAGACCCTTTCAAAAATCACCAAACTGCACATGCCCACTGTATAGAATAAATCCAACATGGAACATTTCAGTTTAGGATTATTTGGACATTTAAAACATTTACTAGCATTTAAATACCCAAATTCAAATAACATATGGTTTAATCCAGTGACCTTTGGATGACCTAGAAATTTGTGCACCATTTTTGGGAGAGGTTCTAGACCAATTCAAAAATGATGTACATTTTAGGAGGGCATTTCAGGTTCATTGGAAAATGGTTTTAGTAACCCTAGTTTATTTGGGTGGTGCTGGGAGTTTCTGTCATCCCCATTTCTACTTTCTGTGAAAAGTAAACATGATGCACACATGAGGCTAGCCTAGTGCATTACCAGAAGCTAGGGATGTGACAGTTTCCCTATTTACAAGAATTTTTGGCGTTGGGGACAAGTCAGGGGGACCCATAAGGCGACAGCAAGGTAGGGGGTGCGCCCTAGTTGGGTGGGCGCAGCCCCCACCCTTGTGGTGGCCTTGTGGCTCTTCTAGTCCATCTCCGGCACTCTGTGGGCTTCTGTTGGTCCAGAAAAAATCGGTGTAAATTTTCAGGTGAATTGGACTCCGTTTGATATTCCTTTTCTGCGAAACTTAAAAACATGGAAAAACATAAACTGGCACTGGCACTGGGCTCTAGTTTAATAAGTTAGTCCAAAAAATCATATAAAATAGCATACTAATGCATACAAAACATCCAAAACAGATAATATAATAGCATGGAACAATAAAAAATTATAGATACGTTGGAGACGTATCAAAACCAGATCTCCGGAAACCATCAGGAGGAACCATTCTTTTCTTGTAATAAAAGAGGCACTTGCTTGCCTACTACCATGATCCTAGAGGGTCCCTACTATCATCCTCACCATGAACAGTCATCTCCTTATTCCTCTCGGTTGTTGACCATGTTGACAACACCAGAGGGCGGCGCTGCAGCAAGCGAACCAAGGTGGAGGACGATGTTGACGTGTCGTACGGGAACAAATAGGAGATGGGGAAGATGCGTAGGATTTTAGGGTGCGATGCGACCGCAATGAATGCGCGCCAGCAAAGCCAGCCGTGGGGGGCGCAAGCAGGTGGTCCCACCGGTGTTGGGTTGGCTTTGGCGGCTGGAGGAAGAAGAGACTGAAGAAACACTACAGACGTTGAATGTTAATCCAACGGTCAATGTTGGCACAATCGTTTGTTGACTAAGTCGACACCACGTAGCATACTTTTTTTATAGGAAGAAAAGAAAAATGGGCTCGTTCGCCAGATAACATTCCCGAAACTACCACCGTTTAATCTTGTGTCGCAACTAAAAATGGAAGAAAAATGTGTTCACTTGTTGTCCTCCTCCCTATGAACGCACGCGACGTAACATTCCCAAAAATCAAAGAATTGAGAAGGCGTAAAGAATAGGCTAGTGTACTAGTAAAGGGACGTTGCTGAGTTTTAGAAAAAAGAGAGAAGTGCTCCTATAGCTGGTTCGAATCCAAACCTAGACTATGACTATATATAGTTGAGGGAGTCCTGAATTGAGGGGTCCTCATGTGGCCAGATAACTCGTTGTGGGCCGGACTGGTGGGCTGTGATGATCATCGCTGAAGATCGTCTCTCGTATCCGGATATGAATCATGTGTGCGTATAATGGCAGGTTTTAGGTTTGGGTGTAATCTTTCATTCCTCTGCAAGATGGCCATGTCCAAACCCTAGGGCCCTTCGGTGCATATATAAACTTGAGGGTTTAGTCCGTAGAGGCTGAACAACAATAGCCGATTCATAGCAATTGCCCTGGTTAGACTTCTAGGGTTTAGCCATTATGATCTTGAGGTAGATCAACTCTTGTAATCATATTCATCAAGATCAATCAAGGAGGAAGTAGGGTATTACCTCGATCAAGAGGGCCCGAACCTGGGTAAACATCGTGTCCCGAGTCTCCTGTTACCATCGATCCTCAGACGCATCGTTCGGGACCACCTACCCGATATCTGCCGGTTTTGACACCGACATTAGTGCTTTCATTAAGAGTTCCACTATATCGTCGGCCGAAGGACCGATGGATCGCTTCGTCAACAACGGCGACATAACCGCCAAGGAGTTCTTCCCTCCCGCCCAGCTTTTTGTGTTCGGTGGATTCACGCTCCGTGCCAACATAGAAGGCTACCTCGAGCAGGTTGAGAGGTACGCCCCTGGCCATCAGGTCAGGTTCGGAAGCTTGAACTACATTGCTCATATCCGCGGAGATTTGATCTTCGAAGGATTCGAGCCCATGGCGACCGCTCCCTGCCACCACAATGAACATGACCTAAATCTGTCATTAGACCACGTCCAGGGGATAGCACCTGTAGCAGCTCTGGCCCTAGATCCGGTGCAGATCGCGTCACCCGGGGATGGGAAGCTCAACCCCGCCATGGAAACCGCATACTCAGTGGCGCTAGAGCCGCACATAGACCCAACCTTGAGCGAGATCTGTGTTACTGGAACATCGGACTCGTCTTCGGCTACAGGTTCCGAACCATGTGCATCTGCATCCCTCGAGCTTGATTAGGTGCCCATCGTCGAATTCAGCTCCGCAGATATCTTCCGGCACTCACCTTTAGACGATGTGCTAAACTCATTAAAATCCCTCTCCTTAGTAGGGGACTCACAGCCGAATTATATCTGGTTTGAACTGGAGGCTGATGATGGAGAATTTCCCTTCCCACCAAGCACCCACTTGGTAGCCACAGTCGAAGAATTAACCGATCTACTTGACTACATTTCCAAAGACTTCGAAGGGATGGACCTCGAAGCCGAAGCAGATCTAGACCAAAACCCGCCCGTAACAAGGCGATGGACGGCTACGTCCTCATACGATGTATATATGGTGGACACACCAAAGGAGAAGGAGGATGATGACGACAATGATCACAAAAAGGATAATCCTGTCGATGAATCTCCCAAGCATCGGCGTCTGAAGCGCCTATCTCGATCCCGTAAAGGGAAATATAGCAACACTGTCACTGACGACAGTGATAATCCGGACCAAGCCGATGACCCCGCGGATCTAGGGATGGAGCACGACGAGTGAGAGGACGACGAACACAGTCTAGGACCACTGTCTGATCACAGCGATGCCGAATACAGCCTGTCTCCGAAGAGGACGTTAGCCTGAGCGACGACGAATTCGTTACTCAAGAAGAACCCTTAGAACACAACACTTCCATCGGAGGCTTATCGCAACCTCAAGGAGCCTGAAAAAGCAGCAGCAGTGGCGTAAAGCCGCAGAGGATACACTCAATGATAAATGGAACCAAGTGCTAGACGCTAAGGAAAAATATGGCTGCAATCGCCAAACAAAGAGCTATACTAAGCGTAAACTACGGCCCGAATTCGACGACGAAGGCATTGCGCCTATACCGTCGAAGAACAATACCGCCGATAAGGCGGACCGACCACCTTGTGGACGGGATAGACTAGCTAGCAACGGCATACACAAGCCCGCACCCGTCCCCATAAAGGAAAGGAGGCCGCGGCTTAGGGCCGGAAACACGATCTATGTGACGACCTGAACACAAAGGCTGGCAAGACCAGATCCATCTACGGATCCAGGGACCGTGCTCCCGCACGGGACGGCGGTTATCAAGCCAAATATGCCGGTCATATACCAGTTCGGAGCCAATACCGAATATCACAACCGTCGGACGTACGCCAAGACATAGCAAAATACAGGGGTGCCGCACACCCTCTGTTCTTCACCGATGAGGTACTGGATCATGAATTTCCAGAAGGGTTTAAACCCGTAAATATCGAGGCGTATGATGGAACGATGGATCCTGCTGTCTGGATAGAAGACATTATTCTTCACATCCACATGTCTCGTGGAGATGATCTCTACGCCATCAAATACTTACCCCTCAAGCTGAATGGACCAGCTGGACACTGGCTGAATAGCCTCCTAGAAAACTCCATTGGAAGTTGGGAAGAACTTGAGGATGCTTTTCGGGCCAATTTTCAAGGGACCTATGTCCGGCCCCCGGATGCTGATGATCTAAGTCACATAATCCAACAACCCGGGGAGTCAGCCCGTAAGCTTTGGAATCAGTTTCTCACTAAGAATAACCAAATCATCGACTGTCCAGACGCCGAAGCCTTAGCGGCCTTCGAACACAGTGTCCGGGATGAATGGCTAGCTAGACACCTCGGCCAGGAAAAGCCGAGGACAATGGGAGCCCTAACTACACTCATGACCCGTTTTTGCGCCGGCGAGGACAGCTGGTTAGCTCATAGCAGCACCAGCGACCCTGGCACATCCGAAGTTAAGGATGGCAATGGAAAGCCACGACGTAACAAAACCAACATCGAAATAATGCTGGAAGCCCAGATGATACAGTGGTAAACGCCGAATTCAATGGCTCCAGACCCGGTCAACGGAAGAAGCCATTTAAAGGCAACAAAGATAGCCCATCTAGCCTGGACAAAATATTAGACAGGCCCTTCCAGATCCATGGCACCCCGGCTAAACCTGCAAACCATACCAACCGTAGTTGTTGAATCTTGAAGCAGGCCGGAAAGCTCAACGCCGAACACAAGGGAAAGGGACCTCAGAGCAAAGACGAGGATGAACCTCGCCAGCCGAACACAGGGGGACAGAAGAAATTTCCACCGGAGATCAAAATAGTGAACATGATCTATGTCACTCAAATCCCAAAGAGGGAGCGTAAGCGCGCACTCCGATATGTCTAGGCCGTTGAGCCCGTTGCCCCCCAATTCAACCCATGGTCAGCCTGTTCGATCACCTTTGATTCCAGGGATCATCCGACTAGTATCCATCATGGGGGTTCGGCTGACATAGTGCTCGATCCAAAAATCGATGGATACCATCTCACTCGAGTCCTTATGGATGGCGGCAGCAGTCTCAATCTGATATACCAAGAAACTGTTTGCAAGATGGGGATAGACTCATCAAGAATCAAGCCAAACAGCATGACATTTAAAGGAGTTATACCGGGCGTAGAAGCCCCCTGCATGGGCTCTTTAACATTGGAGGTCGTATTCGGCTCTCCCGATAACTTTCAAAGCGAAGAGCTAATCTTCGACATACCTGCGTTCCGAAGTGGCTATCATGCACTACTCGGAAGAATGGCCTTCACCCGCTTTAATTCAGTCCCGCATTATGCTTATTTAAAACTCAAAATGCATGGACCACGTGGCGTCATCACGGTTAATGGAAATATGGAGCGCTCTCTCCGTACGGAGGAAGACACTACGGCCCTAGCAGCCGAAGTCCAAAATGGCCTATTCAAGCCGAACAGCTTATCTGTCGTTAAGACCACGGACACACCTAAACGTGTCTGGCATACGCCTCAGCACCGCAGATCAGATAAACCTGAGCTAGATTCGCAGCTACGCACCCATCGGCTGCCCCATAAGGTGGTAGCATACATGCCTCGTGTACACAATTATACCCTTGAAATTCCTTGGGCGGCGCTGGGGGCACACTTCATACAAATAGTCCATAGTTCGGCTCGACCCTATTCAGACTCTAAAATTATCTTTCGAGGTTCATTAAATGAACCAGCTTTATTTACGGCCAAACTGGATTTTTTTCCAGGTTTTTTCTTTTTTCTTTTTTACAGATGGCCATCACTCTTCCCCCTTCCAGGACACATCACAAAGGAGAAAACGGCGCAGACGTGCAGCAGGGCCCCGTGCTAAGGTTTCTTGTAAGATTAAGACCGTGTGTAAACCTTTTATCTCTTTTTGTTTTATACTTTTCTGGAATGTAAAATGTCCAAGGAAGTTATCGGCATTATCTGTAAGTATACGGCTCGCCGTACAAGAACATGATATTATAGAAGCATCTTGGTTCATATTGTGTTTGGAGTTTTATTCTCTCACCACCTGTGTTCTCTCCCCATGTCAGATTGCCACATGTGCCTTTCACCAGGGTCCATTACCAGGGGTTGTATTCGGCCCAGTATATGTTGAAAGTTACAAACACCTATAGGGAGTGTTCGGCATCCTTGATATTGCTTTTATATGCATCAGTTCTGAATCATGTCTTGGGGCAATAGTTGGGTTGCCCGGCTCCTGTGCTTACCCCTATGTTCCCGATTGTTCGGCTAGGGTGTAAATGGAGAACTACTGCGATTATACTTCTAGTTCGTTCGGTCAAGTACCTCTGTAGAGAAAGCCGGAAACTGACTATCATGATAAGCGAGAATTTGGTCTGCGATCCGGTGACTTAGTGTCATTCTACGATCGATGGAGATCTACCCCGTGTTATACGAAGGGTTGGTTTTTGCCCAGCCACGTACAAATGGATACCTTAATTTGGAAACACCATATACGCACCAGGGGCTAGTACTTAGTCCCACTTGTCAAACTCCTATGACTAAGTGAACGCAATAAAGCCGCATAGTCTGATTGCCTGGTTCGCTCTGCATACACCTCCTAAATGGACCAAGACGTTGGATAAAGAGTGTTTATGCATATGACCGAACACCCCACTAATATTTACATGGGTGCTGAAGCCGACGACTCGAAACTTTTAGATTTAAATAAACGGCGGCATAGGAGGTGAAAGTCGCTCACATTATAATAGCGCAAAACTTATATATACATCGGTTCATAAGCTTAAGTCTTTACAACCGGATACAATTTCTCAAAGATAATATCCTTTTAGCACTGGCCTTCTACAAGGCGTGCACCTTCTATGACGTCATCAAAGTATCTCTCCGGCTTGCGGTGCTCCTTGCCTTTGGGCGGGCCAGCAGTGGCTATGTCCTGCGCCTTCATCTACGCCCAGTGCATTTTCAAACGGGCGAAGGCCATCCAAGCATCCTCTATGTAGGCCGAACGCTTCAACGCGTCAACCCGCGGACTCGCTTTGATGAGTCGCTTCACCAATCCGATGTAGCTACTTGGGATTGGCTCAGCGGGCCACAACCAGACTATCAAGTCCTTCATGGCCGAACCAGCCATGTTGTGTAGCTTGACCAACTACTTCATCTGGTCGTTGAGGAGCACCGGATGTTTTAGCGCATAGAACTACGACCAAAACAGCTTCTCCGTGTTGTTCCCCTCCTGGGCTCAACAGTATTGGGCGGCGTCAGCACTGCTCCTCGGGAGATCGGCAAACACGCATAGAGAACTCCATAACCGTGTTAGCCCAAGGTTCATTAGCCCTCCGAAGATGCTTTGTAACAGAAAATTCTTACCAGATGCTATCTCCCGCGCCTGCCTGATTTCCTCACAGACGCTGCGCGACTCCCTTCGCGCCTCCTGGGCAGCTTTGTCAGCTGCAGTGAGCTTGGATGCTTGTTCCAAAGCATTTTCTTCCAATGCCTCGCATTTACGAATAGCACCGTTGAGCTTAACTTCGACTTTGGACACCCGAGCCTCGTGCTTTTGTCACACGTCCTTTTCGGCCTAGATCGGCAACCGCTTTGTCAGCTGGTGCCTTGCTCGCCTCGACCTCCTTCTTGGCCTTCGCGAGGTCGCCCTTGAGAGCCTCGAGCTTAGTGGCGCCAACTGTTTAATACATCATATCACAAAGAGTTTATACTCAAAGTCAGTTAAAATTATTAGTCTTCTTGACATCTCAATTTTTCAAATACGCATACCTTGCGTCTCATCCAAACGCTGGTTGACGCGGTCGAGGTCCGCGTTGGCCTCCGAGAGCTTCCGATTTAGTTTGGCAACTTCTGTAGCTTTTGGAGTTGCCGCAACTAGTGAAGCCTGATCAAATGCAAAAGCATACAGTTTAGCTCCATAATATGCTATATTATGGATACTTCGTCTAATTCTGTTTAGAACCACACAAAGCATCAAGGGCTACTAGCTATATATGTGCATATAAAATAAATAAAGTTCCATAAAGAACATTACATTGCATACCTCAAAGCCTGTTAGTAGGCTGTTGAAGGCTTCATTCAGTCCGCCTTTGATGGACTGAATCTTCGTCTAATCCACGACGGAAGCACTTTGTAGTGCTCCCTCCAGAAGGTCTGGCACCTTTGGATTGACACCGGGCGCCGTAGGAACAGTTGTATCCTCCCCGCCTTGGGGTCTGGTCTTTGGACTCCGGAGCCGCACTAGGCTCCAGATTAGTATGCGGCGGGCCCCCGGATTGTTTGCCTCCCGTCTTCGGTCTCCATGGGGACCGTTTCCCCATGGTTAGTTGCAGCCGAGGTGTTACCCTCGGTCGCCTTATCACCTGCCCCGCCCCCATCTCCTTTAGTAGGAGACACATGCTGGGAGGTCACTTCGGTGTCCTCGTGGGCCACGGGCGATGGAGCTCGGACCAGCGGGTCGCTCTCTGTCTCTCCAGACGGCAACGAGTTCCCCTCTGATAAGGAGGCATTGGGGTGTGCTCGGGGAGGGCTGTAGGTCAGCAGTTGAGAAATATTTAAAAAGCATTAATATGTTGAATAAACAAGGTGCAGCAATTAATTTATCCGAACAACTTACGTTTCGGCTAGGGGCTTCTCTGTAGGCTTCACCACAAAGCTGTGTTCGGACGATGAGTCCGAACGGGCGGGGAGTTTTAGCCTCCTCCGGGGTGCGGCCTTGCCTACGTCAGCAGCGGCTGCCCTCTTCTTCCCCTTGCCCTGGGCGGGGGATTCTTCTTCTTCATCATCCTCGTCCTCTTCAGAGGAGAGGATGTTGATCTCCTTGGACTTTGCGTCCGCAGGGCGGGGTCCGCTCTTGGCCTCCTTGTCCTTCTTCTTGGACTTCTTGTCCGGCGCCTTGTACGACGCCAGAGCCAGCATCACCAATAGTTGAGGCTTGGCTGGGTCTTCTGGCAAAGGGGCCGGACACTTGATCCGAACTGTCTTCTTCGTCCAGTTCTATATATCATGTAAAAACTCCAATTCCTATTATCATTACAATAAGGAGGGAATATATGTTCGGCGGAATTTTTGGTTACCTCTACTATGGAAAACGCGGTGCTGTAGCCTAAGTCCTCAGTTTCCTTTGCCCACTCCTTCTGGCTCTTGAAGTGGTGTTTCCAGATCTCTTTGTGTGTGGAGCCGTATAGATGCTTCAAGGGCCGGGCTCCTGCCAGATGGAACTCCCATAGAGAGGAGTCACGGGATTGGCAAGGAAGCACAAGTCTAGCCAGCATTACCTGAACCATAGTTGTGAGTTGGTAGCCTTTGGTGATCATGCCGGATATGCGGCCTTGGAGTGCCGCCACCTTAGTATTAGATCCCCAGTTCGGAATCTTATCGGTCCAGGAGGTGAGCCTCTCCGGGGGTCTAGATCTGAAAGCACGCGCCGCCGCCCATTTGGTGTCGTGGGGATCGGTGATATAGAACCACTCGTGCTGCCAAACCTTGTTCGTCTCCTTGAACGACCCATTTGGCCAGGTCACATTCGGGAGCTTGCTTATCATAGAGCGCCCACACTTCGCTTGTTGCCCGCCCACCACCTTCGGCTTCATGTTGAAGGTCTTGAGCCATAGGCCAAAGTGTGGGGGAACGCGAAGGAAAGCTTCACACACCACTATGAAAGCGGAGATGTGAAGGATTGAATTCGGGGCTAGATCATGGAAATCCAGCCCGCAGAAAAATAGTAGACCCCGTATGAAGGGGTGAAGAGGGAATCCTAGCCCCTTAACGAAGTGTGAGACGAACACGACTCTCTCACACGCCGCCGGGACGGGAATCACCTGATCCTGGGTGGCGAATCGGTGCCCGATGTTGGCGTCGTGGTAGCCCGAGCTCCGGAGATCCTCCACGATCTTCTCGGTAACCGTGGAGGCCTCCCACTTGCCTTTGGCGCTGGATCCAACCATTGCTTGGGAAGGAAGTGGTGGTTGAGGAACTGAGAGCTGCGGGCGCAAGAGAGATGAGGGTGCTGGGGCTAGGAAGATTGGAGAGCTCGGGCTTGAGGAAGGCGTGGGGCTGATGGAAGGGATTGATATCCTTTTATAACACTGTGAATACATAACGTCCCCCCCACTTTTCCATAAACCTCGCCAGTTCCCAAACCGGTTGTTTGTAATGCGCGGTTTGGATGCTCACGTCATATTGATAAGGATCCCATAATAAGCACGCATGATCTCTGTTCTGATAAGACATGTCAGTGGGGTTATACCTCAAAACGTGAAACTGGACCAAGTAAAATGCTTCGATATGTTAATGGGATGAACGCGATGCTTCACCAAAAATTTGTCAGTAAAGACACACTATTCGTTTTCTTTCAATGCCTTGCCCTCAAGGATAAGGGTTGTACTAACGATGCAGAGCTGGACACAGTACACTTTTTGCAGAAGATAGTGCCTCGATATGTTCGGAAGAAGGACCCGCCTTGCAATGCAGAAGACAATACGGAAGCCGAACTCATCATCATCGAAGACAGGTTCAGGGGCTACTGTGGAATCCTGAATTGAGGGGTCCTCATCTGGCCAGATAACTCGTTGTGGGCCGGACTGGTGGGCGGTGAAGATCATCGCTGAAGATCATCGTATCCGGATAGGACTCATGTGTGCGTATAATGGCAAGTTTTAGGTTCGGTTGTAATCTTTTCTTCCTCTGCAAGATGGTCATGTACAAACCCCATGGCCCTCCGGTGCATATATAAACTGAAGGGTTTAGTCTGTAGAGGCTGAACAACAATAGCCGATTCATAGCAATCGCCCCGGTTAGACTTCTAGGGTTTAGCCATTACGATCTCGAGGTAGATCAACTCTTGTAATCATATTCATCAAGATCATCAAGTAGGAAGTAGGGTATTACCTTGATCGAGAGGGCCCGAACCTGGGTAATATTGTGTCCATGGTCTCCTGTTACCATCGATACTTGGACGCATAGTTCGGGACCCCCTACCCGAGATCCGCTGGTTTTGACACCGACAATAGTGCTATGCTACTCTGCAAGTAATCATACTGACATATCCAACGTTCGCTTCTCCTCATCTCTAGTTACTCTGCCTTGTATCAGAAGCTCCGGCCATAGCAACCATGTCCGCCGGTGGCTTGTCCACCAGCTCTTCAGCAGACAATAACTAGATATGCGCCAAGTCGCCACCTGTACCATCGCCTGTGGGTCTCATCACACCTCGCCGATAGACTCATCTTAGACGATTGCTCATCGCAACTCGTTGTCGTTGTTGTTGTGCCACTGCTGCAAATCACGTAGTGTCATTCTTCACGTCTCGACTCTAGTCCTCAACCCTGGCCGAGTGTTCTACAAATGCCCGAATCATGGGGTAATAACATCTTTAAGTGGTATTCGCCTGCTTTGGTTTGCTGATTTTTTAATAGTTTGGTTGATGATCTTCCAACTTGATTCGTGCAGAAAAGGGGAGATTTGTGTGATATGTATTTCTGGGAAGTTGCTGATGTGGGGGAATGGAACTACACAGATTATTTGGTTAGCCGAGTAATCCCAATACTAGCAGTTTGGGGTTTTGGACAAGCAGCTAAAGGAACGACAGAAGAGGAAGATGCATAGAAGAAGGTTAAAGAAGTTCATCTGATCATGGCCAAGCAATAACTGCTGAACGGCCTTGACAGCAATGAGGAGATGAAAGAGCTTATGAATATAATGGGCAAGATCATTGCGCTCTGTAGGATGATTGTCTCTTTATTTGCAATGTATGTAGAACTCGTGATGTATTCAGTTGCTATGGCATGAGCACTCTGCTGAAACTAGTAATGAATGAAACATGTTTTGTTGGCTAGGCGTAGTGTTGTGAACATCAAATGATTTCTATTAACGGAAATCAGGGGGTATCCCCTTTTGCTCATAAATAAATAAATAGCAGAGGCCCTTTTGCTAATATATAAATAAAGTAGCAGAGGCCCTGTCAGGTCAGCTTTGTTCCCATTCGAAGACGTAGACCAAATTGCAGTCCAACAGCAAACTATGTCATCAAATACAAGTTTCACATCCAAATATGAGTACAACTAAAGAACAATGTTGTCATGCTTTAGTCGTTATACAATCACCAAACACAAATCAACATACATAATAAGTGATGTTCTCATAGCAAAATATTAAACAACACCTTCATCAGGTTTCAATTATCATAGCAACCATAATTTCACATAGTTGATAAAAAGGTGTCTTCTCACAGGAAAATACGACAAAAGCAATCTAATCATCATCTGCAGCAGCAACGTCGACATCTTCACCATGTGTATCAATCCGAATCATAATTCCCCCAGCGTCATCTTCTTCTACATCCTCAATGTCGTCGAACGTTGGTGTCTTACTAATCAACTCTCATACGTCAATAGCCAGACAGGGAATCCTTTTGCCAGCTTTATTGACATGATGGTTCTCAAAGATATTACGAACATTTGTGGATTCTTCTACATCAGGAGCAGTGTAAGTATCATCTTGTTATGCAACCTCACTAAATGAATTCCTCTACTCAATTCTTTGCAATACTCTCCAGTCATCGCTACATGCAAATGTGTTATCCAAGAAAAATATATGTGTTCCTTGATTTGCCAAAATAAAAGGCTCGTCGGTGTGGTATACCGCCTTGACATTGATGGATTTGAAATAATCATCAACATTGGGTTTTGCGATCCTGGGAAACAGGTTGTACCAACGATAGTAGAACAGAACCACACATCGATGAACCTCGAAACTGGACATATACTTCAACTGAACAATGTCTGTTATGTTAGCATAGATTTTGGTTGTCTCATCGCCATAAGCATCCGTGCTCGTGACGGCACTATTTTGTGTCTTCATGCCTTCGTCATGTGCAAGGATTGTAGCGGACATCTCCAACAACACAAGATTCATAATGTCTTACCCGAGTATCAGGACCCATTGCTAGTCCGTAAAGGGCATCATTAACATCCTGCCCATCCTCCCACATCTTCTTAACCTATGGCTAGAAAATAGACAAGTTGATCATCTTATGTACTCAACATATTAAAAAACTGACAGTGCATTCTACAGCTTACACGGCTCTTGAACCATTTCGCAAAACCTGTCGTAACCAGTTTGTCAATGTTTTTTAGATTTTGTCGCAGTAACTCCTTTTTGTGGATGTTGTACAACATAGTGACCGTGTCAAACATCTAATATAATAATGTGCTACAAGTTTAGTAGATTACGATGTATAAGTTGTAGTACTTAGCACTTACTCGATAGAAGGTAGAATCTCAGGAAAATTATTCAACACATACCAAACCATTTTGTCCAAATCTTTAGGTTTGTAATCTTGTCGACTCTTCCTTGTAACTCAAACAGAACAATCGAGAACACTGAGCTCGGGATTGTGGTCACCCTCCTTTTTGCTAGGATGATCAGCTGTTTCAATGTATTCCGAGCAGAATCCTAACATAGCCCTTGAAAGTGCCTAGCCGCCTTTCAATAGGGTACATCCAGCCATACTGTACTGGACCTCTATGTAGTGCCTCATTAGGTAGATGAACAGTCAAATGCACCATCACATCAAAGAAGGCTAGAGGATATTTCTTTTCAAGGTCGCATAGGATAGTTGATATCTTGTCTGTAAGACGCTCCAAAGCATCTATCCTGATATTTCTACTGCAGAGTTCCCTAAAGAATTGACCCAACTCTACAAGTGCTCTCTATAAGTCAGGGCGACCCAATCATCTAAGGATAACAGGTAAAACCCTTTGAAGTAGGACGTGTCACTCATGAGTTTTCAACCCTTCACTACAAAAAAACCACTTCGATGATACGTGTTTGTCAAAGTAGGTCATGTTTTCTGTCATGCATGTACATCCATGATGATTTTATGACAGAATAATCATACATGTGCCATCGTAGAAGTGTTCCATGACAATACTGAAATTTTCATCACAGAAGTGTCCACATCCATGACGATAAATGCCGCGTCATGAAACTATTTTTGTGAAGGGTAACCGACACCTGGCATCCACCATAACGGGTCGTCATTAAGCTATCGGGTTCCGGTTTGGATCCGATAAACTATTAACAGTCGGGGCAAATGGGGATTTTCCATGTGTAAAATTCTCATTCGCCGGAGGAACCACGTGTCAGCTCATCATTGTGACGGAGAGGCGGCAATGATATCTCGACACGTGGCACGACCCAACAGTGGCCCATTTAGCTTACAAAGGCCGGCCCATTTAACTTGGTCAAAACCTAGCGGGCCGGCCCATGAAAAGCATGTTAACAGTATGTTCGCATATAGCCCATTTTATGGCCCGTAACTCACGCCCGTTATGGCATTCCTGAATTCGGCCCAACATCGTCATGTGGTCGTCCAGTATAACACCAACCCATTCACTTTCGGCACTGTCGGCGTTCTGGGACCGGGGGTACCCAGACTTGCCTACCCGCGGCCCAGGGCGTGGCTCACCAGGCGGCCTGGTACGGCCCAACCTCTTCAGCGATCGCTCAAGACCCTCGCGAGGGGCCAAGCCTCCCGAGGCGGGCGACACAAGGCATCCCCTAGGGCGGCCTCACAAGGCCGGCTTGTGAGGGTTGGAGATATTGAGGCGAGGGACTCCTCGCGAGGTCCTCGTGACGTGAGCAGTGACGACCAAGGCCAGGCGGGCGCTAGCGGGTGAAGAGTGCCAGTTTCCCCTTTGGTGCTAAAGGAGCAGGTGCAGACGAAGAGTCCCGAGGCGTTAGTCAAAGGTTTCCATATCGGTGCAACGATACCAAGACCGGCAGGACGGTAGGGCGGAGGTCATCGCGGAGCACACAGCGGCGTCACCACCAGAGCCTTTGGTAGGCGAAGACCACCTTTTGTTAGGATAGCTTGTACAAGTTGTCCCCCTTCAAATTTGGCCGTTGTGGGATTCCTTCCCGCTCAATATTTGGGAAGACGACCCGGGCCACTATAAATAGGTCTAACCACCACCTTAGGAAGGGATCGGATCATCGAGACCTCTTATTTACCACAAGCTCACCCGAGCACAAGAACACCTCTCCTTAGGAGGCAGTTCATCCATGTACAAGTTCTTCCTCAGCCTACAAGGCAATCCACCACACCACACTGGATTAGTGTATTACACCACAACGGTGGCCCGAAACAGTATAAATCTTGTGTCCCTTGTTCTTCGGATCAGACGAGCTAGGCCTAGGGTTGTTCAGTAGACGAGCTAGGGCGGAAGGAGAGATCTTCAAGCGCACCCCAGAGTTCGAACCTTAAGGGTTTTGCCGGAATCGTAGATCCAACATTTGGTGTGCCAGGTAGGGGTGTGTCGAAGTTTCCTCCTCGTCCGTCCCACTCTCCGCTCACCAAGTTCTCATGGCGGGCGTCCCTCCTCCGACGGGCTTGGTGGCTGCACGCGGCGGCGCTCCCGGCCACCGGGCCTTCACCCCGGCCTTATGGCGGGTACAATGGCCACCCAGATTCAGGCCGAATCTGCCACCACGCTACAACGGGGTGGCAGACCCGTTTGTCTTCCTCCAGGCCTATGAAGAGGCCATCGCGGCGGCTGGCGGCGACGACAAGGTCATGGCCAGCTGGCTCCCCATGGCACTCAACGGCGTGCCACGTGCCTGGTTTTTCAGCTTGCCAGAGTCGTGTGTGGCGTCCTGAAAAGAGTTGTGCAACCTCTTTGTCGCATGCTTCGAGGCGCAGGCGCCCCACACGGTCGCGGCCCTCCTCGGCGGCTCCCAAGCGCCACCCTCCAGCCGACACATCAAGCAGATCTTTCGCCAGACGGGCGTTGCCTCCATACGCCAGTGGGGTCCTCCTGGATGGGTGGCACCCAAGGCCGACCTCGCCTTCGACTCGGGAGACCACTCCGCCTCCACCGCGGGCTCCGGCGCTCTCCCGATGCTCCGCACCCCCATCATCTGCAACGTGGCAGTCACCAAGACCCTCATCGACGGTGGGGCTAGCCTCAACGTGGTCATAGTGGAAGCTTTCAGCTTGCTTCAAGTGCCACTCGAGCGGCTACGCCCCACCAGACCCTTCTCTAGGGTCAGCAGCGGTTCCACCAGCCCTCTGGGCAGATCCGCCTCCCAATCACCTTCGGCACCCGCAACAACTACCGCACCGAGCTGATCGACTTCGACATCGCCCGAATCAGTCTCATGTACAATGCCATTCTCGAGTACACCGCGCTGGCTCAGTTCATGGCCGCAACCCATTCGTCCTATAACCTCATGAAGATGCCAGAGAGCAGCGGGGTCCTTACCGTGATGGGGGACACCAAAGAAGCCCTGGCGGCCGTCAAGCGCGTCTTTCGGACCACTGCGGCGGCGCGCCCTGCCAGGGAAGCCACCCCTGGGACCGAGGGGGCTGCCCCTGCAAAGAAGACGCAACTTTTCTCCCAAGACCAAGCCGAGACAAAGCTGCCCGTGGATGAAGATGAGTCGTCAGGTGTCGCCTTCACCATAGGTGGTGGCCTTCCCCAGCTCAAGAAGAGGCATTGGTTGGATTCCTGCGCGTGAACATGGATGAGTTTACGTGGGAACCCAAGGATCTGGCGGGAGTCCCGTGAGAGGTGATCAAGCATCACCTAAACATATGCCCTAACACGCACCCCGTGAAGCGGAAGGCCAGGCGCCAATCCATGGAGAAGCAGTTCTTCATCGTGCAAGAGACTCGTAAGCTGGAGGCGGCGGGTGTCACCCGTGAGGTCCGGTACCCGGAGTGGCTGGCAAACCCCGTCCTCGTACCTAAGAAGGGAGGAAAAGAGCGCATGTGTGTCGACTTCACCAACCTCAACAAAGCGTGCCCGCAAGATCCGTTTCCCCTGCCGCGCATCGATCAAATCGTCGACTCCACCGCCGAGTGCGACTTGTTGTGTTCCGGGACGCCTTCTCAGCTTAGCATCAGATCAAGATGGTGCTGCAAGACGTCGAGAAGACTGCCTTCCTCACCCCGTGTGGTGTGTACTGCTGCACCTGCATGCCGTTTGGGTTGCGGAATGCAGGAGCAACCTTTCGGCGGTTAGTGCACATCACACTAGGAAAACAGCTCGGGAAAAACGCTAAGGCGTATGTAGATGACATCGTGGTAAAATCTCAGGAGGTCTCAACCCTTATCACAGATCTGGAAGAGACTTTCGCCAACCTACGCAAGGTAGACCTGCGGCTCAACCCGGAGAAGTGTGTGTTCGAAGTCCCTTCAGGCAAGCTCTTGGGCTTCCACGTGTCGCACCAAGGAATCGAGGCAAACCCCGAGAAGGTCAAGGCCATAGAAAAGATGAGTCCGCCCAAGAACCTCAAGGAGATGCAGAAGTTGGACGGCTGTGTAACGACGCTGGGGCGTTTCATCTCCAAGCTAGGAGAGAGAGCCCTCCCCTTCTTCAAGCTGATGACAAGGAAGGGCTCATTCGAATGGACCCCTGAGGCTGATGCACCGTTTGAAGACCTCAAGAGATACCTCACCAGCCCACCAGTGATGGTGGCACCCAAGCCTCAAGAGCCATTGGTTCTTTACTTGGCCGCAACACCACATTTAGCTAGTGTAGCGCTAGTGGCAGTTCGAGAGGAGCGTCAAGACAAGACCTTGCAACCCAAGGGTGGCACTCCCGAGGCCCCGTTAGGGCTGGAAGACGACCGCGACATGGAAGACGACCTCCCTGAGGCCGCAGCTGCCCCAACTTACGACCAAGGCCCGGGAGCATCTTTTCAGACCACACAGCCGCAGGAGAGTCTGGACTTCACCCTCGTCCAACACAAGGTATACTTCGTCAGCACGGTGCTCCGTGATGCCCGACCATGCTAACCCATGCCGCAGAAGCTCTTGCGTGCACTCCTCGTCGCTTCACGTAAGCTGTGCCACTGCTTCCAAGGCCACCCCTTCCAGGTCATCTCAGCTTACCCTTTGGAAAGGGTACTCCGGAGCCCAAACGCGGCAGTAAGGGTCGCGGAATGGAATATAGAGCTGCAGGCATTCCAGCTAGCGTTCAGCACCACCAGAGTCATCAAGGGGGGCGCACCTGCTGACTTCATGGAAGAATGGACCGACGCCCCAGGGCCCGAAGCGAGCACGAACCAGTCCCTCTTACTAGGGAGGGAAGCACCGGATGGCTGGGTCATGTACTTTGATGGCGCGTTCACCCGCGAGGGCGCTGGGGCAGGGGTTGTGCTCATCTCACCCACTCCAGACAAGCTCTACAATGTCGTGCAACTCTGCTTTCAGCTAGGCGATAAGGTCTCAAACAACATCTCGGAATACGAGGGCCTCATCGCCGGCCTGAGGGCGGCGATAGCCCTGGGGGTGAAACACCTCATCATCAGGGGTGACTCCCAGCTCCTCGTCAACTTCTCCAACAAGGTTTATGAGCGAAGGGATGAACATATGCAGGCATACTTCACGGAGGTACGCAAGATGGAGAAGCAATTCTTGGGCTTGGACCTGGAGCACGTGCCTCGCGGCAACAATAAGGAGGCCGACGACATCGCCAAGAGAGCGTCCAGGCGACTACCCTAGGCACCCGGCGTCTTCAAGGAAAGGCTCCTCAGGCCCTCGGTGTCAGCCCCGCGGGAAGGACCTACGAAGCCTCAGGAAGAATTCCCCCAGCCGCCGACCTCGAGAGCCCCCGCCTGCTCCTGGCGCTCGAGCCTCAGGAGGGATGCTTAACCGAGGAATTCCAGTCATACCTGGTGCAGGGATTGTTGCCAGAAAAGGAGGAAGATGCCAAGCGCGTACCCCGATAGGCTATGGCATACTGCATCCAAGACGGTGAGCTTGACAGGAGACGACCAAATGATGTTTCTTTGCGATGCATCTCCAGGAAGCAGGGAGGCGAGCTGCTAGCTGACATCCACGCTAGGTACTGCAGACATCACTCATCATCGTGCACCTTCGTTGGCATGGCGTTCCGCAGTGGTTTTTACTGGCCCACGGCACTTAACGATGCCGCCGAGCTGGTAAAGTCTCGCGAGGCTTGCCAGTTCCATGTCAAGCAGATCCACCAACCGGCTCAGGGCCTACAAATTATCACACTCTCCTGGCGTTCATGGTCTGGGGGCTGGACATCCTGGGCCCTTACCCTGAGCGCCCGGGGGCTACTGATACCTTTACATCATCGTCGACAAGTTTACCAAGTGGGCTGTGGTGCAAGCAGTCCGAACCATCCCAACCGGCTCCGCAGTCAAGTTCATCAAGGGCCTCGTAAATCGGTTCGGGGTCCCTAATCGCATTATCACTGACAACGGCTCGTAGTTCACTAGTAACCTTTTCAAGACATACTGTGCTAACCTTGGAACGCAGATTTGCTACGCCTCTATAGCAAACCCCAGGAGCAATGGCCAGGCCGAGCGCACCAATGCGGAGGTCCTGAGGGGCCGCAAGACCAGGACCTTCCAGAAGAAGCTCGAAGCTTTCGGAAGGGGTTGGCACGACGAGCTCCCGTCTGTGTTGTGGTCCATCCCCGCCACTGCCACCAAGCCGACGGGCGAGACCCCATTCTTCCTCGTCTACGGAGCCGAGGCGGTCCTCCCTCACGAGGTCATGCACTGTTCGTCACGAGTCTTAACATTCTACAAGGCGCAACAAGGCGTCGTGGAGGGGACAGACCACGTGCTGGGGGAGGAGCGCCGGTGCGATGCTTCACTCCGAGCAGCAAGATACCAGTAGGCGTTGCGGCGGTACCATTGCCGCAGCATTCGCCCCAAGACACTTGAGGTAGGTGACCTCATTTTAAGGAGAGTCCTCTCCAGAGAGGGACTGTACAAGTTCACACCCATGTGGGAAGGGCCATTGAAGATCACCCACGTCTGCAGACCCGACACCGTGCACCTGGAAATAGGGGACGACATCCCCGTCTCGAACACATGGAATGTCCGGCATCTCCGGAGGTTCTACCCATGAGACAAGGCCCTTGCGTCTGAGAAGACAAGGCTCCGTGCCTGCGAGGAACAAGGCCCTTGCACCTGAGAAGACTAGGCTCTGTGCCTTTGAGGAACAAGGCCCTTGCGCCTGAGAAGACTAGGCTCCGTGTCTGCTTAGAACAAGGCCCTTGCGCCTAAGACTAGGCTCTATGCTTGCGAGGAACAAGGCCCTTGGGCTTGTGAAGACTAGGCTCCGTGCCTGCGAGGAACAAGGACCTTGGGCCTGTGAAGACTAGGCTCCGTTCCTGCGAGGAA
>LR738714.1:410746045-410794270 GCA_902687465.1 Secale cereale
GGGGGGAAGAACTTGGCTCATCCGGCGACGCGCGTCGTTCCGGCCGCTTCTGCCCAACCTGGCACAAATCGGTGCTACTTCTTTGTTGATTACTTCTTTTGCGGGTTGTGTCCCCCCTTCCCCGATTTCTTTAGTGATGTTATGCACACCTTTGGCTTCTGCCTTTTGGATTTTTCTCCAAATGCGGTGGCGTGCATGGCTTTCTTCGCGCACCTCTGTGAGGGCTTCGTCGGGGTGCAGCCCAACACGGCGCTCTTCCGCCACTATTTCACTCCTCGGATCCAGCCGGGAGGTGCCGTCTCCGGATGCATCACCTGGATTCCGAAATCCAAGGGAGCGTACCCAGAGGGCGCCGTGAAGGAGAGGTGGGACGAATGGTGCGGCCGGTGGTGCTGGATTGAAGGGGGCGAGCCGCCATCATTCTGCAGGGTCCGTCGGGTGCCGCCGATCCACGGCAGCGACTGGGGCGACGTCGATGCCGCCGACGGGAATCTCACCGTCGCTATCACCAGGATCAACTGGCTCGCCCAGGCCGGGTCACCCTTGAGATGATCGGGGCGGACTTCATTCACCGTCGGATCGCCCCGCTGCATAACAAG
This sequence comes from Secale cereale, assembly GCA_902687465.1. NCBI lineage: Eukaryota > Viridiplantae > Streptophyta > Magnoliopsida > Poales > Poaceae > Secale > Secale cereale. The sequence goes on from LR738714.1 coordinate 410,746,645, forward strand.
GGGAGCCCAGCCTGGCTCTTCAGGAACCCGGCTGGCGTCATGCGGCTCCGCCCTGGCCTCGACCACAAGCTCACAGTGATGGGACTCACCCATTTCTGCCAGCGGCCCTTCTAGCTGGATGTGGGTCGCGACGGCGAGGTCGAACGGACCGGCAAGGCCGTCAAGTGGTAGATTTTCAAGCTGCGAGCGGGGGTGGTCCCGCTGTGCAACAATTCGCGCCAGTCCGAGATCGTTGCCATGATGCCAGAATGCAATGCGCACGGCCCCGTCTCGAGCTGGCAGGAGCCGGCGGACGAGGTCGTGCAGCAATTCTTCGACACTCTGGTCGAGGTGTGCGTCAAGCCTGATGCCGAGCGGTGGCTTGTCAGGGACACCACCCCAGAGGAGCTGGACTATATCGCCCCTAGGGCGAGGGAGGCGTAGCTCATCTTGGAGGCCGGCAGCGCCGGAGGTATGAAGGACAAGGATGCCGCAGCCATGGAGGAGGAGGAGCTCGCCCTGTGGGCGGCGGCTGCCGGACAGGCTAGCAGCGCCAGCACCGGACCTCCGCTGGTTGAAGACGCGGATGATGAGTCGTCGTCGAAGGAGCATGCGGCGGCCGGCCCGGCGCCAGCCAGGGGAAGAGGGCGAGTCCTATGGCGGGCCTGTTCCGACGAGCCGGTCTGGCCCGGCAAGACTGGGCAGCCTCAATTGACCCTAGAGGGGTCCGGGCGCCACACGAGGGCCACGGCGGCGAGGAGGTCGACGAAGGCCGCCTAGAAGAAGAAGGCGGCAGCCCCTTCTCCATCTAGGTGCGCACAAACTCCGCCCCCTTCTTCTCCTCCCCCGGCAGACGTCGACTCGGACGGCGGCGCGGAGTTCCCCTTCGACCTCTGGCCTCTCAGTCCGAAGAGGAAGAGGAAAGCAGCGGAGGAGTAGGAGATGGACGATGAGTAAGTATTCCATTTCTTACTGCCATTTCCATCCCCCTGGACCATGCCACACATCTTGATCTGTTCTTGCTTCTTCAGGGACGCAGAGACGCTGGCCCAGAGGATAAAGAGGGCCAAAGCTTCGGCGAGCGGCCAGCCCCCGGCTGGGGCTTCAGGGACACCACTGGTGGTGTTGAGCAGCCCAGATGGCAGCCCCCGACACAGCCCTCAGCGTAAGTTCATCATCCTCTTCTCGCTCGAAATGCAGTAAGCGTTTGATGCTAAGGCACTAACCTTGCCGATTTTGTATGACGGGAGCACCAGCAGGAGGAGCCGCAGGGGGCTACCCCCGATGCACCACCCCCATCGACCACGCCGCCGCGAGGGGCGTCCCCGGCAAGGGTACCAAGCATGGAGCCCACACGCATGGAGGAAGAGGGGAACTTGGGTGCTGGTGGCTCTGCCACGGCGCCGGATGCCGGTGGGGAGGGGACTACCGCTTCACAGCCCGGCACTGGTGAGTCGCATGTCTTCTGTCTTTGCTTTTCCCTTATCCTTTTTCTTGGCTTCATCATCCCCACCACTGCCCAGGCCCTCCTTCAACAGATGCGGAGGACGTGGACGCCGTCATCAAGGAGCTTGCTGAGGAGGCCGCGGCGGAGGTCGAAAATATTGCCACCGAGGAGGCCGCCAAAGACGCTGCCGGGGCCGCCGTGGATAAGGCCACCGAGGACACTGCCAGGGGCGCCGCCGAGGGTGCCGGCGGTGGGCCTGCCGGGGAGGCCGGCAAGGCCACAGCCGAGGGAGAGGCGATTGATGATCAGCCTTCTTCCTCCACAACCTCGGGCCCCGGCAGGTACCTGAAGGTGGGCGATGGCCTCTTCGTCCATCTCGCTGGGGCATCAAGTTTCCGGACGCCCGCCGGAGGGGAAGTCTTCGATGGCGAGGTGCTTGCCGCCACCGGGCTTGAGGTTGTTGATGAACCGGGCGCCGGCGGTGACGGCTCTCCAGAAGGACAGCTCTTCCGGGCCATGGCGGCCAACTTCCGGAAGCTCCAGGCGCTCTACCGCGCCCGTCTGGACAAGGTCAAGTCCAGAACGGCAGCAGTGGACGAGGCGGAGGTGGACTTCCAGGCGCGCGTCGCTGAGGCGCAAACCGGGTTCCACCAGTCCCGCGAGGAGTAGTGGGCCTTCCAGGAAGAACTGTCCAAGCATGATGTGGAGCTCATCATGAAGATGGCCGACATCGAGAAGGCCCAGGAAGAGGCAGCGAACTTGGCTGCCGCGGCGGAGGCCGCCCGGAACCAGCATCAAGCTGCCCTCGATTCCCAGGAGGAAGATCTCTCCGCGCGTGAGGTAAAGCTTGCCGCAACGCTCCGCGGCAAGGATGAGGAGCTCGAGGCTCTTGTCGAGCAGCGGACTCGTGAGCTGGGGCAGAGGCACAAAGAGGCACTCGATGCCCAAGCTCTGACCCATGCCGGCAAGGTGCAAGAGCTGGAGGTGGAATGGGACGGGCTGAAGGAGCAGGCCCTCAAGCTGTCCAACGAAAAGAACAGTCTCAACTACGCCTTGACAGAGGCGCAGGGAGCGGTCATCAGCAGGGCTGGGGAGCTCTCCGAGGCGCAAAACTCCATCAGAGATCTCAGGCTGAGGCTGGAGAATCTTGAGAAGATGTTGTCTGAGAGCTCAGCTCGGGAGGAGGCCTTGACCAAGAGCATGGAGGAGGAGAAGCAGCTGCGGGTGGACGAGGGCGCCTCCCACCAAGATTATGTGGCGGGTGAGAACTGGTGGATCAGCCGGCTAGAGGACATCGCCGGCAGGGGTACCTCACAGTTGGCCCTCATGGGGGTGCCAAACGTGAGGTATGCCCCTGAATGGGGCGGGTCCGTCAACGCCAAGCTGACCCTGTTCTTCGAGGGCGTCCTCAGTGCCTTGACTGATCTTCACTCCAACAGAACGGCCACGCTCGCCGGGGAGGCCCGGCGGCTTTGCCAGGGGGTCATGACCAAGGTCCACACCAAGGTGGCGTTCTGGAACCCCGCCCTCGACCTCAAAGCCGCGATGGACAGCTTGCCGGAGGATGCTGACCTCACGGCGCTCAAGGAGCGCATCAAGCCCGTCATCAGCCATATCGACGAAATCAAGAGGGCGGAGGGCCAGCGCCGGGATTAGGCATCCCGTTCTTCCTTGCCGCTGCGGGTTCATGTAATGCCCAGGATGGGACTATACCTCCTACGTGTCGAGGCACGACTTAAAGGTATAAGCCCATCCTAGAATGATCTCAAGTTTGGTATCTTTGCACGAATCATGTAAAAGAGGGATTAAATTGCAAAAGGAGATAGTTGGCTTACACTCGCCACTTCACACAATACATTACATAAGCAAAACATCACAACCCGACTACGGGTGAAGATCCAAAAGAAAGATACCAAAACAACATAAAGCCACAGGTCAGGATCGAATCCTAGTAGAAACCACTACTGATCGTCGAAACGCCACAAACATACGGCCAAACTCTTCATCGAGCTCCCAGTGTAGAACTTGAACCAGCTCCTGCATCAAACTCGGCTGAACCTGCATCTGGTGTTGTAGTATCTGTGAGCCACGAGGACTCAGCAATCCCATAACCATGGGTAACAAGACTAGCAAAGCTTTATGGGTAGGAAGAGGTAAGGTGGTGAAGGTTGCAGCAGCGGCTAAGCATAATATGGTGGCTAACTTACGAGTACCAGAATAAGAAGAGCATCTACGCAAACGGTCGCAAAAGTAGTGATCGCTAAAGATCCTAACTACATACGAATCAAACATAACCCCACCGTGTTCTCTTCTCAAAGTGAATAGAGACAGTCACGGTTACTCACACAGTTGTGTGTTTTACTTCGGATCCTCTGTCAAGTTTTCTACAACCGGACATTAACAAATTCCAATCTGCCACATAACCACGGGCACGGCTTTCGAAAGATCATAACCCTGCAGGGGTGTTCCAACTTAGCCCATCACAAGCTCTCACGATTAGCTGAAGTGATAAATATAATACCATCACTCCTTATCTTAGGTATAACCGATCAGGCTCGGAATCCCGGTAGCACAAGACATTTCGACAATGGTAAAACAAGTCCAGCAAGACCTCCCGGTGTGTCGACACCCTGATAGTAGCCGCGCGTATCTAGTCTCAGGACACGACCGGATGGGCGATGCTACAGGTATACCAGATACCTCGGGTTTCCCCAAGGCGGCCCCGCAGGCTCCCCGTTTGGGACCAACACCATCAGCACTGGCCCCCCCTTCTATGTAGAATTAAGAATCCTCGGGGACGCGACCCCCTATGCAATTTTAATTAATTAATTAAGTTGTTATTATGAGGCAAATTAAAACCAATGTTGGGCCTTGCTAGAGGAGTTTTATTCAAAGTCGAACTGTCAAGGGGTCCCCATCCACCCATCGTGTAAGGAACGCAAAATCAAGGAACATAATGCCAGTTTATCGGCGCCTAAGGTGGCATGAGTGGAACAAAACACCGAGAAAAAAGGCCAAGCCTTCCACCCATGCCGAGTATATAGGTGTGTTAATAATAATTATAGATATTGTGATATATCCAACAACAAGTTCCCTCCTGGAACGAACTTCATCTTCACCTGCAACTAACAACGCTATAAGAGGGGCTGAGCAAGCGGGTAACATAGCCAAACAGTGGTTTTGCTAGGAAGGTGTCAAAGGTTAGAGGTTTCATGGCAACAAGGAGAGGCTGACATAAAAGATGGTTAGCGCGACATGTAACGATAGCATCGAGACAACTAAGCATGGCAATGGTAGTAAAGGTATCCAAGGGTATGATCATCTTGCCTGGAATTCCGCAAGTAAGAAGAACGGATCCATGAAGTAGACGGAGCAACAGTCGAGCGAATCCTCACAACTCCGGAACGAAACCGAAGCTAACAAGAGAAGCAACCGGAAAGAAGCAAACAACACGGTAAACACACAATCATAAGCATGTCATGATGCACAAGCAAGCATGATGCATGTCCGGTTTAAATATGGATGGCATGGCAAAGTGCACAAACAAAACTACAAATTAAGTGAAGATCAATATGCAACGAGTTGCATATTGACGAAACACCACATTTTAATTATTTAGTTGACTCTCGTTATTTACAAGACAAGATTAAATGTTTGTTAACATGGCAAGAGGTGAAGCATAATAAAACTACACTATTTAGACATTTTAAATGAGGCCGGAAAATAACAACAACATATCCGGAAAATCCCCATGAGCATGTTTAGCAATTATTAAAGCAACAACAAATCACACATTACAATGGTGTTAAAATGATGCGGATGACATGATCAAGTTGATGCAATTTTATTAAAAGTTGACAAGAACAAGATATGAAGTATTGTCACCGTGGTGAAAGGAAAAGGGGTGCCACGGCAACAATCCGAAAGTGATGCAACGGCATCATATCGGTTACGGTAACTCGTTGAGAGTCCGGTGCAAAAGAAAGGTGGCGTGAGCGAGTCAAACGAGATGAAAGGTAGGGCGATCCCGTTATCCGGGTTCCCACGGGTTGGTGACGAGGCAACCGAGGAACATGATAAAAAGGGGAAACGGGCACGGTGCACACAAGGGTAACATTCATACAACACACAAGCAACCGTTCTCGGGCACGTCTCGGGGTTATACCTTCGAAACACTCGTTTCGGGGCGGTTCGAGACGTAGAGGGACGTAGTGGAAGTAGTGGTACACGGGTCGTAGAGGAAGTAGTTGTTCTCGTTCGTAGTTGTACACGGGGCGACGGTAGTGGAAGTAGACGTTCCGTTCAGACAGGAAGTAGTTGTTCACGTGGCGACGGTAGTTGTACACATTGGCGTTTTCGTCTCCGAAGAGGTACTTGTCGCGTCGTCTTGTGTCGTCGTTCTCGTATCGTAGATGTTCATGCCGCGTGTAGAGGTACTTGTCGGGATCGTCGTCGACGTAGGGGTACACGTTCGTAGTTGTCCGAGGTCGTCGATAGAGGTACTTGTCGCATCCACGGGTCTTCGAGGGTCGACGGTAGTGGTACAAACGAAGGTGGTCGAACTTGACACTTTCGGGTCTTGGCGACGTAGTTGAAGTAGTTGTACATGTCGGCGGTAGTGCAACTTGACGGATCCGAGCTCTTCGAGGGTCGTCGTGGTACTTGCCGCATCGCCGGGCGTATTCATACACGTTCAGAGAGGAACTTGACGTATCCATGCGTAGGGGTACTTGGACTTGGGCTTGCCGGTCTTGACAACCTGAAGGGTACTTGGCAAATAATCCCGGAGCCGATGCATCCACGTACGGATCCTGGCGACGATCTTGCTTGTCCGAAAAGAAGCACGACAGGAGGTGGTGTGGCTCGATCCCGCTGGGTCCAAGGCAGCAGCAACCATCGCGAGGGAGAGCTGCTCGAGGCCGTGGGACTCCAGGCGGGCGGCGAACTGGAGGATAGAGGCCGGTCCTCTCGCTGGAGACGGAGGGTCCTGGTCGCCGGAGGGAGGGAGCGCCGGATGTGAAGCGGGATCCGGCCGGGAGGCGAGGAAGGGGCGCCCTTGGCGCGGCGGCGCCTGGAGGCAGCAGGGTCGGTTCTCCTGGCGCGCGGGATGACGGCGAGGACGGACGGAGGAAGGCCATGGCGAGGCGGATCCTGGACGGACGGAGGAGGAGGCGCTCGGGAACAGCCGGCGAAGAGGAGGCAGCAGGCCTCGGGCGCGCAGCACCTGGCGAGGCGGGGCGCTCTGGCCGGCGAGGAGGGTCGCGGGGCCATGGCCTGGAGCTCTGGAGGCGAAGGAGGGCGCCGGCCACTGCGGGACGAGGGTGTGGCGGCGGGGCGCCGGGCCTGGCCGGCCGGGCTTCGCGGCGCTGGGGGTGGCTTGGTGCGGGCGCTCGAGGGGAATAGAGGGACCGAGCGAGAGATGCGGGACTGGGTCGGGGAAAAACGCCTGGCGGCGGGGGCTGCGGGAGAGGGATGAGGGGAGAGGAGAGCTGCGGGCTAGGGTTTTAGGCGCGGTTGGGCCACAGGAAGGAGATGGGCCAGGGAGTGCTGCGGGCCGGGCTGCGGCCTGGGAGGAGATGGCCTAGAAGGGAGGAGGGGCGCGCCAGGCTGGGATATTGCGGCTGGGCCCCTTCTTCTGTTGTTTTTTCAAAATAGAAAATGACAAAGAAGAAAAAGGAGGAGAAAGGAAGGTTAGGGAAAAAAATAGCACATGAGACTATTTTCCTCGGGCAACATAAAATGAGCACGGTCCGAAAAAAAATAGAAAAGGCATGATCGGAAAATAATTCAAACATATTTGAATTTAATCAAATGGGTTTGAACTAAGACTTAATTATTGAAGTGCCCAAAAAGGTTCGAATTTTTGGAGGAACCTCAAAACAACAGAAAACAATTATTGGCAAGGTTTTGAAGGTGAAGCTTGAATTAAAGAAGCATGGGGAATATTTGCAAGTGTGTTGGTTAATTCCAAACAACTAGAATATTTAATATAGCTCCCTAATAATATTGAGAGGCTTTTATATGTTATAAAGAGAAGTCGTTCTTCCCTCGATTTAAATGGACCGAAGGTCCACACGATTTATTTAGGTTGAGATGCAAAATAAATATGACATGATGGCATGATGACATGATGCAATGCAAAAATAAATAACACAAGCACAATGAAACACACGGGAGAACCCGAAACATCTGGAATCTTCTGGAATCTTCTGGGATCTTCTGGGACGTCGGTCTTCGGGCGACACAACTCTCCCACACTAACAGAGGATCTCGACCTGAGATCCTAGAGATAGCACCGGATAAAAATGGAAGAGGAAGAGGTAAAACAAAGTTGCTTCTTTGACAGACGAGTGAAACCACGAACCTTGAGAGGTTGAACAAAATGAAAGAAGAATGCAACGGAGATGAACGAAGTTAAGAGCACTCTGGTAAAATGAGTAACAAGGAGTATTATGAGAACCTTGGAGGTTGAAGACATGAAACAAGAGCTTACGAACCAAAAGAATAAGAAACCGCAATGGTATAGCCAAGGAAAAAGAATGACAGAATTTGGACAGCACTCCGTCTGAAAATGGAAGGAATTGAACAAGAACTTGCCAGGTTGGGATGGTACTTGATGAAAACAACAACATATTGCCTCCGAAACAATTAAAAGAATGGCACAAGAGGTAAGAAGGATTCAGACAACAGTCCGGTTGAAAAGAGAGGCAAAACTTGATAAGATGACGGAACTAGAATGAAGAATACAACACTCCGGTTAAAAGATAGGCAAGGGAAAGAACATGATCTCGATAAAACGATATGATGGTTTGGAGAGAGCAACATCACAAAGCCTCCGGAATGAAAGAATAGAATATAGATCAACGAAAGAAATGAATGGAGAAGAAAAATGACAACCTCTCCCACAAATGAATATGGAAAACATCTGAATGGAGTTGTTGGAAAAATCAAGAACGAAAATGAATAAGCTTGTTGTGGGCTTATGGAAAACATCTCAAAATTATGAGGTGACAACCAGCCACTAACGGAAAACGAATCGCTTGGATTTAGATCAACAAGGAGACGAAAAAAAAACTTCCACCGGGAGGATAAGTGAAGAACTTGGGTCATTTATAAGCACCATAATTAGCAACAACCCTTAGGGAAAGCTTTTAGGTGAAATACAACCCAAGATAACTCCAACAAATAATTGAAGGGTTGAAAACATGTCCTGAACAAGGAAAATGATGGTTTTAATTATCTCATTCTTGATAACTTGTGAATCATGAAACATGAAGGAATTGTCAAGAATGACATAACACCATCTGAAAAGATAAGTTAGAAAGAATTGCAATTGGAAGCATGATGAAGAATGCTTGAGCTCCAACAAGAATCTTGTTGAAGACTTCGAGGACGAATTAAATCATAATGAACCACCATGAGAACTCCGGTAATGAAAGCATGAGAAGTGAAAGATGAAAAGAATAAGATTCAAGGCCTGCGATGAATTAGATGGAACTTTGAAATGATAATTGAAATAACTTGGAGCTCCGGAAAAACAAGATGAACAACTTAGAACCGAGAATATGATATGATGAACAAGCTCCGGAAAAAGAATTAAATTACCTTGAAGGAATAAGAATAAGAATTATGTCATGCATATCCTTCACCAATTTAAGTTGATGACAACTAAATGATTTGGCATACTACTTATTCTCATTGCAAAGAATTAAGAGAGATATAGCACAAGCTTGGATAAATCTTCAACGAAGCACCGGTAGGATTGTGAAAAGAACAAATGAATTAAAACGATAACAACGGAAGGGTAAACTTGAATGAACCACCGTAAGAATATGGAGACGACCGAAGAGACATCAATGAACAATATTTGGAGGATGAAGTTGAAAACTGAAAACGAAGAATCTTCTGAAATGATGGCCTTCGGAGGATCACAATGGAAAGAATTCATGAAGAATCTTGAGAGAACGGGCCAAGATTTAAGAGAAACTCTTCTCCGGTCTCCAAATGTTGAGAGTGAAGACGAGAATGCCATGAAGAATTGTTGAGCACTCCGGTATGAAGAATTAAAAGGTTGAACCAATGATGAATAAGAATTTGAAAGCGGTCCTGGAGAAGGCATGTGACTGATGGGAATCATTCTTACGTCACACTTGAAAGGAATTTCAAAATAACTCCGGAAAAAATTAGAAGAGTGAGGTAAGATCCTGGGAAAAGACCTGTGGGTTAGGGCCCACTAAAGAAATCACTGTTGAAAAAGATTGCTTAAGAGATATTGCACCGGTTGAATTAAATGGCTTGAATAAGATTACAAAGCTCAAAATAGCTTGACATGATTAAGAATGGAAACACGAATCTTCAGCACTCCGGATGAAAATAGCAAGAGGAGAATGATTAATTGGTGCACCGGAATAAGAAAGCATTGTGAAATGAGGAAAAAGGATAAGATGAACACCGAAATCTTGAATTACATCCACCGGCAGAATTTGAGAACAAAAGAATGATGAACTTGAAGCTCTTGAGCATCTTCACGATAATTCACCGGATAAGAAAATTGAAGGAAATGAATGAAGAAATATCACATGAATAAAATGGATATTCGATTAAGAATTACTGACTCCAAGAAGAAGAAGGGTGGGAGGGTGGGGAAAACAAAGACAACTTGGGATGAATGAAACAGACAAATCGTCGGATTTCTCAACGGCGTCTGTATGGAATAACTTGAAAACAAGGCACACCGGTTGAAAAGGATTAACCTGCAGATCTCGATGGTCAAGAAGAATTAGCACTCCCATAGAAATATGAGGACACCGATTAAGAAAGGTATGGAATCAACATTTGACATCGAAGCAACTCGAATACCAGAATCAAAACGAAACAAAGGATCGATATGTAGCAGCATAATCTTCACAATATCATCCGAACAAAGAATTGAACGAATGAATTCCGCAGGTACATCAACTGGTCGAGAAGCCACTAGGGAGAACAAAAGATAAATAAAAAGGAACAAGGATCAGATAGAACAAATACAAGATAGAAGCTTCGTTCGACATCTTCGTGCTGAAAGCTCATGGAACGTGTTACAAAAGGGTTTTGCAATCCCCGGATCAGCATAGCCAAGGACCCTTTAAGATGCAACTCCCGATCGGAACAAGCCCATAAAACCACTTCACTCAATGTAGAACCACGAACTTCGTATCGTGCATCCGTTGGAAGAATGCCTAGAACTACTAGATGAACCCACCTATTAATTTCCGAAAGTTTCCAGTTATGCAATCAGGTGTTGGGGATACAGGGGAACACCGCGCACTCAACTCTAATCCTACATCCAGCTGTATCCATCCTTCAACACATAACCAGTTGTTTCCGGAAACCGTTTACCTCGGACCTTCGAAACGCATCCACTATACAAGCTATGGCAATACTCCCGAACTACCTCCCCTGTACTGGGTGATGTCGGGGTTATCTTGCCACTAACCGCATAGGAGAGTTTTCGATGTCGGCCGTCTTAAGTATTCTAGTACTGCCGCGATGGATTTGTGACGACAACACCTCGGAGCTCAACTCCCCGGGACACTGCCACAACCCATAATGACAGGAGGCGTCGAGAACAATGTTCTCGTCACAAAGACATCGGAACAATCCAAACAATACTCGCGAGATCCTAAAAAAAATTGGTGCAATTTTGAAAGTAGAAGAGGCAAGAGTAATCGTCAGGAGTCCTCACCAGAGTGAAAAGAGATGAGGAGCAAAAGAAATCCTACTCTCCGATATAAATATAGGACTCAAAACATTTTAAAGTGTGTGCCTAGACTCAACCGTCAACGATTCGATCAATCAGTGGGGGCTTCTAGGTCGGAGAAGGCTCTGAATACCAACTTGTAATGCCCAGGATGGGACTATACCTCCTACGTGTCGAGGCACGACTTAAAGGTATAAGCCCATCCTAGAATGATCTCAAGTTTGGTATCTTTGCACGACTCATGTAAAAGAGGGATTAAATTGCAAAAGGAGATAGTTGGCTTACACTCGCCACTTCACACAATACATTAAATAAGCAAAACATCATTCAAAACATTACAACCCGACTACGGGTGAAGATCCAAAAGAAAGATACCAAAACAACATAAAGCCACAGGTCAGGATCGAATCCTAGTAGAAACCACTACTGATCGTCGAAACGCCACAAACATACGGCCAAACTCTTCATCGAGCTCCCAGTGTAGAACTTGAACCAGCTCCTGCATCAAATTCGGCTGAACCTGCATCTGGTGTTGTAGTATCTGTGAGCCACGAGGACTCAGCAATCCCATAACCATGGGTAACATGACTAGCAAAGCTTTATGGGTAGGAAGAGGTAAGGTGGTGAAGGTTGCAGCAGCGGCTAAGCATAATATGGTGGCTAACTTACGAGTACCAGAATAAAAATAGCATCTACGCAAACGGTCGCAAAAGTAGTGATCGCTAAAGATCCTAACTACATACGAATCAAACATAACCCCACCGTGTTCTCTTCTCAAAGTGAAAAGAGACAGTCACGGTTACTCACACAGTTGTGTGTTTTACTTCGGATCCTCTGTCAAGTTTTCTACAACCGGACATTAACAAATTCCAATCTGCCACATAACCACGGGCACGGCTTTCGAAAGATCATAACCCTGCAAGGGTGTTCCAACTTAGCCCATCACAAGCTCTCACGATTAGCTGAAGTGATAAATATAATACCATCACTCCTTATCTTAGGGAAAACCGATCAGGCTCGGCATCCCGGTAGCACAAGACATTTCGACAATGGTAAAACAAGTCCAGCAAGACCTCCCGGTGTGTCGACACCCTGATAGTAGCCGCGCGTATCTAGGCTCAGGACACGACCGGATGGGCGATGCTACAGGTATACCAGATACCTCGGGTTTCCCCAAGGCGGCCCCGCAGGCTCCCCGTTTGGGACCAACACCATCAGCACTGGCCCCCCCTGCTATGTAGAATTAAGAATCCTCGGGGACGCGACCCCCTATGCAATTTTAATTAATTAATTAATTTGTTATTATGAGGCAAATTAAAACCAATGTTGGGCCTTGCTGGAGGAGTTTTATTCAAAGTCGAACTGTCGAGGGGTCCCCATCCACCCATCGTGTAAGGAACGCAAAATCAAGGAACATAATGCCGGTTTATCGGCGCCTAAGGTGGCATGAGTGGAACAAAACACCGAGCAAAAAGGCCAAGCCTTCCACCCATGCCCAGTATATAGGTGTGTTAATAATAATTATAGATATTGTGATATATCCAACAACAAGTTCCCTCCTGGAACGAACTTCATCTTCACCTGCAACTAACAACGCTATAAGAGGGGCTGAGCAAGCGGGTAACATAGCCAAACAGTGGTTTTGCTAGGAAGGTGTCAAAGGTTAGAGGTTTCATGGCAACAAGGAGAGGCTGACATAAAAGATGGGTAGCGCGACATGTAACGATAGCATCGAGACAACTAAGCATGGCAATGGTAGTAAAGGTATCCAAGGGTATGATCATCTTGCCTGGAATTCCGCAAGGAAGAAGAAGGGATCCATGAAGTAGACGGAGCAACAGTCGAGCGAATCCTCACACCTCCGGAACGAAACCGAAGCTAACAAGAGAAGCAACCGGAAAGAAGCAAACAACACGGTAAACACACAATCATAAGCATGTCATGATGCACAAGCAAGCATGATGCATGTCCGGTTTAAATATGCATGGCATGGCAAAGTGCACAAACAAAACTACAAATTAAGTGGAGATCAATATGCAACAAGTTGCATATTGACGAAACACCACATTTTAATTATTTAGTTGACTCTCGTTATTTACAAGACAAGATTAAATGTTTGTCAACATGGCAAGAGGTGAAGCATAATAAAACTACACTATTTTGACATTTTAAATGAGGCCGGAAAATAACAACAACATATCCGGAAAATCCCCATGAGCATGTTTAGCAATTATTAAAGCAACAACAAATCACACATTACAATGGTGTTAAAATGATGCGGATGACATGATCAAGTTTATGCAATTTTATTAAAAGTTGACAAGAAGAAGATATGAAGTATTGTCACCGTGGTGACAGGAAAAGGGGTGCCACGGCAACGATCCGAAAGTGATGCAACGGCATCATATCGGTTCCGGTAACTCGTTGAGAGTCCGGTGCAAAAGAAAGGTGGCGTGAGCGAGTCAAACGAGATGAAAGGTGGGACGATCCCGTTATCCGGGTTCCCACGGGTTGGTGACGAGGCAACCGAGGAACATGACAAAAAGGGGAAACGGGCACGGTGCACACAAGGGTAACATTCATACAACACACAAGCAACCGTTCTCGGGCACGTCTCGGGGTTATACCTTCGAAACACCCGTTTCGGGGCGGTTCGAGACGTAGAGGGACGTAGTGGAAGTAGTGGTACACGGGTCGTAGAGGAAGTAGTTGTTCTCGTTCGTAGTTGTACACGGGGCGACGGTAGTGGAAGTAGACGTTCCGTTCGGAGAGGAAGTAGTTGTTCATGTGGCGACGGTAGTTGTACACGTTGGCGTTTTCGTCTCCGAAGAGGTACTTGTCGCGTCGTCTTGTGTCGTCGTTCTCGTATCGTAGATGTTCATGCCGCGTGTAGAGGTACTTGTCGGGATCGTCGTCGACGTAGGGGTACACGTTCGTAGTTGTCCGAGGTCGTCGATAGAGGTACTTGTCGCATCCACGGGTCTTCGAGGGTCGACGGTAGTCGTACAAACGAAGGTGGTCGAACTTGACACTTCCGGGTCTCGGCGACGTAGTTGAAGTAGTTGTACATGTCGACGGTAGTGTAACTTGACGGATCCGAGCTCTTCGAGGGTCGTCGTGGTACTTGCCGCATCGTCGGGCGTATTCGTACACGTTCAGAGAGGAACTTGACGTATCCATGCGTAGGGGTACCTGGACTTGGGCTTGCCGGTCTTGACAACCTGAAGGGTACTTGGCAAATAATCCCGGAGCCGATGCATCCACGTACGGATCCTGGCGACGATCTTGCTGGTCCGAAAAGAAGCACGACAGGAGGTGGTGTGGCTCGATCTCGCTGGGTCCAAGGCGGCAGCAACCATCGCGAGAGAGAGCTGCTCGAGGCCGCGGGACTCCAGGCGAGCGGCGAACTGGAGACGGAGGGTCCTGGTCGCCGGAGGGAGAGAGCGCCGGATGGGAAGCGGGATCTGGCCGGGAGGCGAGGAAGGGGCGCCCTTGGCGCGTCGGCGCCTGGAGGCAGCAGGGGCGGTTCTCCTGGCGCGCGGGATGACGGCGAGGACGGACGGAGGAAGGCCATGGCGAGGCGGATCCTGGACGGACGGAGGAGGAGGCGCTCGGGAACAGCCGGCGAAGAGGAGGCAGCAGGCCTCGGGCGCGCAGCACCTGGCGAGGCGGGGCGCTCTAGCCGGCGAGGAGGGTCGCGGGGCCATGGCCTGGAGCTCTGGAGGCGAAGGAGGGCGCCGGCCGCTGCGGGACGAGGGTGTGGCGACGGGGCGCCAGGACTGGCCGGCCGGGCTTCGCGGCGCTGGGGGCGGCTTGGTGCGGGCGCTCGAGGGGAATAGAGGGACCGAGCGAGAGATGCGGGATTGGGTCGGGGAAAAACGCCTGGCGGCAGGGGGTGCGGGAGAGGGACGAGGGGAGAGGAGAGCTACGGGCTAGGGTTTTAGGCGCGGTTGGGCCACAGGAAGGAGATGGGCCAGGGAGTGCTGCGGGCCGGGCTACGGCCTGGGAGGAGATGGCCTAGAAGGGAGGAGGGGCGCGCCAGGCTGGGATATTGCGGCTGGGCCCCTTCTTCTGTTGTTTTTTCAAAATAGAAAATGACAAAGAAGAAAAAGGAGGAGAAAGGAAGGTTAGGGAAAAAAATAGCACATGAGACTATTTTCCTCGGGCAACATAAAATGAGCACGGTCCGAAAAAATAGAAAAGGCATGATCGGAAAATAATTCAAACATATTTGAATTTAATCAAATGGGTTTGAACTAAGACTTAATTATTGAAGTGCCCAAAAAAGTTCGAATTTTTGGAGGAACCTCGAAACAACGGAAAAGAATTATTGGGAAGGTTTTGAAGGTGAAGCTTGAATTAAAGAAGCATGGGGAATATTTGCAAGTGTGTTGGTTAATTCCAAACAACTGGAATATTTAATATAGCTCCCTAATAATATTGAGAGGCTTTTATATGTTATAAAGAGAAGTCGTTCTTCCCTCGATTTAAATGGACCGAAGGTCCACACGATTTATTTAGGTTGAGATGCAAAATAAATATGACATGATGGCATGATGACATGATGCAATGCAAAAATAAATAACACAAGCACAACGAAACACACGGGAGAACCCGAAACATCTGGAATCTTCTGGGATCTTCTGGGACGTCGGTCTTCGGGCGTCACAGTTCATGACCAAGACAAATTTTACCCTTAGTTAGAACCGCAGCGATCACATCATGTAATATAACTTTGAAAAATCTTTGAAATTATGCATGTTATTTTCCCATTTGCTGTCCAATTTGTATGTCCGCCCTACGCTAGCTGGGTAGGCTTGCCGGCGCGAAAAACCCAAGGCGGCGTCTTGGGTTCGGGTCCCCATTGGCCTGCCGGGCGAGCGTGCCGCCGGGCAAGCCACCTTGCCGCCCTTAACGCAGCCGCTCGAACTGTCGAGTTTGACTCGAGTCAGTGTCGAGAGCCTTGTCAATTGCGGAAGGCTACGCTACCGTTTCCAACGCAGCCGTTTGAACTGTTGAGCGGACTCGAAACAGATCAAAGGCGTTGCCGATCGGGAAGGGCCCCATTTGCGTACAGGTTTCTTTTTGCACAAAGAACGACAGCTCCGAGGAAAAAACAACTTTAAATAATAGGATAGAAATATCCAAGGTTCGATGCAACTTAGCTTCTATTTGGAGCCGCACGAGTGCAGATCTTCCGGCCTCCTTCCTTCTCAAAGGGCCACGGAGACGAGAGAGCGTCAGGCCAACTGCCAGAGCCGATTCTCACAACTGCGCCCCCTACCTGGCGTGCCAAAGATGTCGGTGTATTTGGACCGACACCTATGGGATCACAAGAATCCCTACTACGGTTGCGGGGCGAGGGTTGAGAGAAGAGCGGATCTAACAGTTAGCACACGGTTCCTTTACCCAGGTTCGGGCCGCAAAGATGCGTAAAACCCTACTCCTACTTTGGTGGATTATATGTTTGTGTTCTTCAGCTTGTGAGGAGCTCCAAAAGAGTCGTGAGGAGTTCTAAAAAGCCGAATCCTTCTCCTGGTCGCCTCGGGCCTCCTTTTATAGGAAAAAGGGGTTGCCACAATGGCACACAGGAGGTGGAAAGGGTACAGTGATGCGAGGTTATCCGTCGCATTACAGGACAAGGCGCATTAAATGCGCTTATCTTAGGTGTCCTCGCTTTATCGGGGACGAGGGGAGACGTCCGTCCTGTCCATCGCCGCTCCTCCTTGTGTTGACACGCGCCCTGGCCAGCGGTGCCTGAGGTGCCATGTAGGCGGGCAGGTAGCTGAGGGGCGCAATGGCGGGTCTCCATGAAGATTTGCATGTTGCCACGCAGGAGCCTGCCCAGCTGGTTGGGTCGGTAGCTGCATGGGCGGTGGAAACTCAATTGGTGCGGTCCTGATGGTGACCCTGCGGGTGTCCTCGGCAAGGGCCTTGCCGGGGCCTCGGCAAGGGCCTTGCCGGGGCCCTGGCAAGGGTCTTGCCGTGGCGCCTGCTGTCATCCCCGGCAAGGTGCTTGCCAGAGGCCTTGTGGTCCTCCTTGGCTCGGATCCCGCCAAGGGTCGTCGTCTTCTTAGCTTGTATCTGATATTGGATGTCTTCACAAAGATCTGCATGCCACCATGGGGATGCCTCCCAAATCCTTGCCCCATGGGAACAGTGGACTCAAGGGTGATCCGCTCCGTAGGTGCAGGGCGAATCGCCGCGGCAAGGGTCTTGCCGGGGCTGCTTAGAACCAGCCCTCGGCAAGGACCTTGCCGGGGATCCCGCTTCATCCCCTTTTCTCTTTGTGGTCTTTAGCTTTGGGCTTCAGTCTCCATCGAGCTTCGGTCTTACCCTGGCTCACCTCCCTGGCCATGCTTGATGTGGTGGTTCCCGTGGCTCAGACTACCCGTGCACAGTCATAGGGGTACAAAAAGTGTGCCCCTCTTTTCGTACACCGACACTGAGTTAATTACTTTGGTTGAAGCTGATCCTTTCCATGGCTATGAGTCTGAAACTATTGTAGCACACCTTACTAAGTTGAATGATATAGCCACCCTTTTTAACAATGATGAAAAGATTCGCTACTAATATATCCTTAAGCTATTTCCGTTCTCGTTAAAGGGTGATGCTAATACTTGGTTTAATTCTCTTGATCATGGTTGTGTGCGTAGTCCCCAGGATATGATGTATTACTTCTCTGCTAAATATTTTCCCGCTCGTAAGAAACAAGTTGTCTTACGGGAAATATATAACTTTGCTCAAACTGAAGAAGAGAGTCTCCAACAAGCTTGGGGGAGGCTTCTCCAGTTACTTAATGCTTTGCATGATCATCCTCTTGAGATGCATGATATACTTGATGTCTTTTATAATGGACTAACCGATGCTTCCAGAGACCACCTGGATAGTTGTGCTGGTTGTGTTTTCAGAGAAAGAACAGTGGAACAAGCTGAATTACTATTGAATAATATGCTAGCCAATGAAAATAATTGGACACTTCCTGAACCAGCCCCTAAGCCAACTCCGAAGAAAAGAGGTGTTCTATTTCTCAGTCCCGAAGACATGCAAGAGGCAAAGAAATCTATGAAAGAAAAAGGTATTAAAGTTGAAGATGTTAAGAATTTACCACCTATTGAAGAAATACATAGTCTTGATAACCCGACACAGGTAGTAAAGGTAAATTCTCTTTATAGATTTGATGAAGGTGATATTCCTCGTTATAAGTCTGCTAGCCAATGCTTAGATGAGTTTGACAATTTTATTTTGAAACAAGAAAACTTCAATGCATATGTTGGTAGACAATTACAACACAATGCCTATATGATTGAACGCTTGAGTGATTATCTGTCTAGTGCTAAAAGTGAACTGAAACTTATTAGTAAACATGCTTCTATGGTCACCACTCAAGTAGAACAAGTACTTAAGGCTCAGAATGATTTGCTCAATGAATTAAATAGTAAGAATAATGATAATGCCATTAGAGTTGTGACTAGAGGTGGTAGAATGACTCAGGAACCTCTGTATCCTGAAGGCCACCCTAAGAGAATTGAGCAAGATTCTCAGAGAGCTAATTTAGATGCACCTAGTTCTTCTAAAAAGAAGAAAAAGAAAAATGATAGAACCCTGCATGCTTCTAGTGAACCTGTAGCTCCCCCACCTGAGAATCCCAATGATATATCTGTTTCTGATGCTGAGACACAATCTGGTAATGAACATGAACCTAGTGATAATATTAATGATGATGTTCAGAATTATGCTCAACCTAGCAATGATAATGATGTAGAGATTGAACCTGATGTTGATCTTGATAACCCACAATCAAAGAATCAACGTTACGATAAGAGAGATTTTTTTGCTAGGAAGCACGGTAGGGAAAGATAACCATGGGTTCAGAAACCCATGCCTTTTCCTCTGAAACCATCCAAGAAAAAGTATGATGAAGATTTTGAGCGCTTCACTTAAATGATTAGACCTATCTTTTTGCGTATGCGTTTGACTGATGTGCTTAAAACAAATCCTTATGCCAAGTATATGAAATATATTATTACCAACAAAAGAAAGATACCTGAAGTAGAAATCTCCACCATGCTTGCCAATTACACTTTTGAGGGTGGAATGCCTAAGAAATTAGGAGATCCAGGAGTACCTACTATACCTTGCTCCATTAAGAGAAACTATGTTAAAACTGCTTTGTGTGATATTGGAGCCGGTGTTAGTGTTATGCCTCTCTCTTTATACCGTAGACTTGACATGAGTAAGTTGACACCTACTGAAATATCTTTGCAAATGGCTGATAAATCAACTGCTATACCTGTCGGCATTTGTGAGGATGTGCATGTTGTAGTTGCAAATGTTACTATTTTAATGGACTTTGTTATACTTGATATTCCCGAGGATGATAGTATGTCTATTATTCTTGGAAGACCTTTTTTTGAATACTGCAGGGGCTGTTATTGATTGCAACAAAGGCAATGTCACTTTTCATGTCAATGGTAATGAGCATATGGTACACTTTCCGAGGAAACAACCTCAGGTTTATAGTATCAATTATATTGGAAAAACTTTGACTATTACTATTCGAGGTTTTGTGTTTCCTATTCCTACTATCAAGAAGGCATATGGCATACTTATTGTTGGGGACATACATATCCCCATGGAGGTAACATAGTGTTATTCAAAAATTCTCCGGTTTCATGTTACTCGGAAAGAGTTTATTAACAAGACCTAATCAACCTTGTTAATGGATTCCTTTTGATGAACATGGGATAGGTGAATCTAGATAGCACAAACTTTTGTATCCTGCTTTTACTTTCTATTAATAAGGTTAAATAAAACAAAAAGAGCATTATCTGTCTGTTTCCAGACTTATCCATGCAATAAAAAAATATCCCGAAAATAAAAGTTCTCCAAATGCCATGAAAATGAAATATGTTTTTTTCTAGAATATTTAAGAAAATATGACACTGAACACACAGCGAGGGGAGCCAGCATGTGTCCTCGAGGGCACAGGGCGCACCCCCTGCCTCGAGGGCCCCACGTGGCCCCCCTCCACTTATCCTTTCACCCATGCTCTTCTTCTTCCTCCCAAAAAAATCCCCAACCAGCCCAAACCCGAGTTCTAGCTCCTTTTGCTGCCATTTTCGATCTCCTTGCTCAAAGCACCATTCACCAAACTATTTGGGGAGATTGTTCCTTGGTATGTGACTCCTCCATTGGTCCAATTAGTTTTTGTTCTAGTGCTTTATTTGTAGAAAATTTATGCTGCTGTGGTGACCTTGTTCTTGAGCTTGCATGTCAAATTTTCTTGGTCCCAAGTAGTTCTAATGCACGATATAGTCTCTAGGCACTTATAGGAGTTGATGATATCAATCTTGTTGAGTTTGGTTAACTTTTATTGTGAGTTACTAAAAATTTCAGAAACTTTCAGAAAAGTAAACTATTAAAAAGATTATTGAGGGGCTCTTCCAGCAAGAGCTCAAAGGAGAAGAAGAAAGAAGAAAATGAGAAGCCCAAGTATCATCTTCCTCGCATGGTGGAAGTTCGACAGTGCGAATGGCCTTGTAATGATTTCATGATGTCCGCCGGTATTTACGAAGACTTTTATTGGATGGCGAATAATGCAGGCCTCACCGACTTCCTCAACGACCAAAAAGAACCGTATCTCTTACTCACCAATATTTTTAAGCAAAGCTTTCATTTTCATTCTAGGAAAACACCACCTACGGTGGAGTTTCGCTTATATGATGTGAATAAGGAGATATCACTTTTAGATTTTTGGGAAATATGCAAAGTACCCTTTGGAGGTAGACTACATGAACACGTCATGAAGACGTCAAAGGGTTTATTGATATGATAGCCGTAGGTGAAACTAGAAAAGTTGCAGGGGTAAGAATCACTAGTATACACTTGCCTGTTCTGCGCTACTTTGCTTTATTTGCTAGTAGGTGTTTAATTGGTCGCGGGAACAGTGGAAATCTCAGTGCCCCTGATACTATCATTTTACAGCATGCTTTATTTCGCGACACGACTTTTAGCTTGGGCATTGTCATTGCCAAACGATTGAGTCTTAACCGCTCAAGAGGGCCCGTCGATGGAGTCATCTTTGCTTATCGCCTTGCTGAATATTTTAATATTTCCATTAGGCATCATGAGAAGGAAGAAAAATTGTGTTCCCCAGTTTATCTAGACTACAAGAGCATGGTAGCCCATGACTTTATTGTTAAAGACAAAAATATGCAACTCCATTATAAATTGAGGTTTGATGAAATTTACTATGAAATTGTTACCTTGCCTGCACCTTCTGTAGGATCGAAAGTAGGTCTAGAGGGGGGTGATTAGACTACTTGACAATATAAAAAATCTGCCTTTAGATCATGCAATGTTTTTGGCAGTTTCACAATTAAGATCAATTCAAGTATCACCCTACACATGCAATTCTAGAGTATAAGCAGCGGAAAGTAAATTGCACATGTAAAAGAGAGGTGGAGAAGATCAAACGCAGTTTGGTGACACGAAGATTTTTGTCGTGGTTCCGATAGGTGGTGCTATCGTACATCCACGTTGATGGA
This sequence comes from Secale cereale, assembly GCA_902687465.1. Classification (NCBI taxonomy): domain Eukaryota; kingdom Viridiplantae; phylum Streptophyta; class Magnoliopsida; order Poales; family Poaceae; genus Secale; species Secale cereale. The sequence goes on from LR738714.1 coordinate 410,768,360, forward strand.
GACTTCAACCCACGGAGGGTAACGGCTGCGCGAGTCCACGGAGGGCTCCACCCACGAAGGGTCCACGAAGAAGCAACCTTGTCTATTCCATCACGGACTACGCCCACGGAGGACTAGCCTTACTCGGGGTAGATCTTCACGAAGTAGGCGATCTCCTTGCCCTTACAAACTTCTTGGTTCAACTCCACATCTCAAAGACGGAGGCTCCCAAGCGACACCTAACCAATCTAGGAGGCACCACCCCCCAAAAGGTAATAGACGGTGTTGGTGATGATGAACTCCTTGCTCTTGTGCTTCAGATGATAATCTCCCCAACACTCAACTCTCCTCACTGATATGGCTGTGGTGGAAGAAAGGTTTGAGTGGAAAGCAACTTGGGAAGGCTAGAGATCAAGTTTCATATGGTAGGAATGGAATGGCTTGATCTCAACACAAGGGTAGGTGGTTCACTTCTCAGAAAGTGTATGGTAGAAGTGGTGGTACTTTCTGATGGCTCTCCTCACGAATGAAGAGGGGGTGGAGGGGTATATATAGCCTCCACACAAAATCCAACCGTTACACACACATTTGACCAATCTCGGTGAGACCGAAGTTAAAACTCGGTCAGACCGAAAGTTCAAATATAGTGAACGTTGGGATTTTCGGTGGGACCGAAAATACCATCTCGGTGTGTCCGAAGTGAGTCAAAGGTTAGGGTTTGCCATCTCGGTGTGACCGAAAACAACAACTCGGATATTCCGAAAAGCTGTCAATTGGTTACAGAAGGTTGGCAGTCCATTTTCGGTGAGACCGAAACTCAGAATCGGATGGACCGAGAAATTAGGGTTTGGGGAAATAACTGAAGTGGTTCATCTCGGTGGGACTGAGTTTGCAGAATCGGTTTGTCCGAGATTACTTATGAGTGTGTTGAATAGTGAAGAGTGCTGATAGTTGAGGGAGCTAGATCACCAAGCACTTGAGCAACAAGAACATTAACACAACCTCATCCCCTTTTAATAGTATTGGCTTTTCCTATGGACTCAATGTGATCTTTGATCACTAAACCAAAAATAGAGTCTTGAGCTTTTGCCAATGCTTGTCTTAGCATTTTGAGGGGTCCACTTCTTCAGACATTTCCATACCCATATCATCGAACTTTTCTGAAATGATTCTCAAGTGAATATTAGTCCAATGATATATATGTTGTTATTAATTACCAAAACCACCCGGGGATTAGTTGCACTTTCACCTTCTTTGTTTGATCTATCTACAGGCGTATTCCTCATCACCTCAGATGTCTTCTACAAGTACCAAGGCCAGGCACCAGCTTCAGAGACTGAGCCAGAACCACCACTTGATCCTTCCCGTCAATCTGTTTATGGGTGGGAGCTGGACGAGCTCGTCAACGAGTGGCATCCAAAGGACACATCTCAGTACACTGGAGGGAGTGGCTTCGATCCGTGGCCATAAACCAACTTATTCTCACCGACTTACATTCATGTTCAGACACTTATTCTAGTTGTCGGTGCTTACACTCTTTCACTGTACCATCCATGCTTAGTTTAAATTTCTTTTTCTTAGCCTTTTTCTTGTGTGCTAGAAAAACCCAGAAAAAAAAATATTAGTTGTAGCTTCTATCTAGTTTACTTTCTTTGCTTGTAGTAGTAGCTAAAAATGAAAACCCAAAAAGATTTCAAGTTCTTCATTAGCTTGTTGGGAGTTTGACCGTGTAAATAGTTTCTTTTCTTTTCTTTAGGGGTTAAGAGTAGAAGACCATGATTAAAATGCTTAGTGGCTCTCATGTGATTTGTTGTTGATTTAATCTTGAGCCATATTACCTTGTCTTCTCTCTTGTATTAAAATGTCTGCAGATTCGAGCTTAATCCAATGCACGTGCACTATTATTATTTTCCACACCGTTCGGCCGTGCGAGTGAAAGGCAATAAGGATGATATATGATGAACTAATTGAGATGAGAAAAGCTGGTATGAACTCGACCTCTCTTGTTTTTGTAAATATGATTGCTCGTCGTTCTTGATTCAGCTTGTTATGAATGAAACATGCTTGCAATGACAATTAGAGATCGTAGCTGCTTATGCCATGCTTAATTAGCTGAGAGTTTATAATGGTATATCTTGCGTGCCAACATGATATTAAAATGGTTCTGATGTGGTATGATGGGTGGTATCTTCCTCTGAACGATTTAAGTGACTTGACTTGGCACATGTTCACGCATGTAGTTGAAACAAATCAACATAGCCTTCACGATATTTATGTTCATGGTGATTTATACCCTACTCATGCTTGCATTCATTGTTGATTAATTTTAATGCATGTTCATGACCGTTGTTGCTCTCTAGTTGGTCGCTTCCCAGTCTCTTTCTAGCCTTCACCTGTACTAAGCGGGAATACTGCTTGTGCATCCACTTCCATAAACCCCAAAGTTATTCCATATGAGTCCACCATACCTTCCTATATGCGGTATTTACCTGCCATTCCAAGTAAATTTGTATGTGCCAAACTCTAAACCTTCAAATGAAACTCTGTTTTGTATGCTCGAACAACTCATGTATCAACTAGGGTTGTCTATATCTTCCATGCTAGGTGGGTTATTCTCACGATGAGTGGACTCCGCTCATCATTCACGAGAAAATGGCTAGTAACCGGGATGCCCAGTCCCATGCTTAAAATCATAATAATTAAACAGAACCCGCCCAGGGGTTGTTGCTTGTTTGGACGGTAACCCATGGTTTCGGCTGGCCGTGGAGTGTGCTTGTTGGTGGTTGGGTGAGTATAAACTTTACCATTCTGTTTGGGAACCGCCTATAATGTGCGTAGCATGGGAGATAGCGAGATTATTGGTTGTTATGTCAACAATGAAAGTATACCGCTCAAAATGTTATTCAATCTCTATTTTAAAATCGAGCTCTGGCACCTCTACAAATCCCTGCTTCCCCCTGTGAAGGGCCGATCTATTTACTTTTATGCAAAGTCATCATCCTCTTATCAAAGAGCACCAGTAGGAGAGCACCTCTGTCGTTGCATGTATTACTATTAATTTGCATTGAGTATGATCATGACTGGATCTCCTTTACCATGAATTACAATGTCTAGTCAGTCATTGATCTTTAAAGGTGCTCTGCATTTATGTTTTGCTATCTCAGAAAGTGCTAGCAAGATACCATCATGTTATATCATATCATGATTGTTTTGAGAAGTGTTGTCATCCGAGGTTTATTATTATTGCTCGCTAGTTGATTATGCCATTGATGTGAGTAGTCTTGAGACCTGAAAGTTATTGTGAATGTTGTTAGTTCATGATCTTGTTGAGAACCTGAATGCAAGCTTACATATTTACAACAACAAGAGCAAACAGAGTTTGTCAAAGTTTTTCCTTATCACTTTCAGTTTGTCAACTGAATTGCTTGAGGACAAGCAAAGGTTTAAGCTTGGGGGAGTTGATACGTCTCCAAAGTATCTACTTTGCCAAACACTTTTGCCCTTGTTTTGGACTCTAACTTGCATGATTTGAATGGAACTAACCCGGACTGACGTTGTTTTCAGCAGAATTGCCATGGTGTTGTTTTTGTGCAGAAATAAAAAGTTCTCGGAATCGCCTGAAAATCAACGGAGAACTATTTCAGAAAATATAAAAAATACCTGCAAGAAGATCCACACCGGGGGGCCCACGGGCTGTCCTCGAAGGTGGGGCGCGTGCCCCCTGCCTCGAGGGCCCCCCGATGCTCCACCGACATATCCCCAGGTCCTATATATTCCGTTTCGTGGAGAAAAAAATCGGGGAGAAAGAATTATCGTGTTTCACGAGACGGTGCCGCCGCCATGCCCTAATCTCTCTCGGGAGGGCTGATCTGGAGTCCGTTCGGGGCTCCAGACAGTGGAGATCGTCGCCATCGTCATCATTAACCTTCCTCCATCACAAATTCCATGATGCTCACCGCCGTGCGTGAGTAATTCCATCATAGGCTAGCTGGACGGTGATGGGTTGGATGGGATCTATCATGTAATCGAGTTAGTTTTGTTAGGGTTTGATCCCAAGTATCCACTATGTTCTGAGATTGATGTTGCTATGACTTTGCTATGCTTAATTCTTGTCACTAGGGCCCGAGTGCCCTGATTTCAGATCTGAACCTATTATGTTTTCATGAATATATGTGTGTTCTTGATCCTATCTTGCAAGTCTATAGCCACCTACTATGTGTTATGATCCGGAAACCCCGAAGTGACAATAATCGGGACCACTCCCGGCGATGACCGTAGTTTGAGGAGTTCATGTATTCACTATGTGTTAATGCTTTGGCCCGGTACTCTAATAAAAGGAGGCCTTAATATCCCTTAGTTTCCAATAGGACCCCGCTGCCACGGGAGGGTAGGATAAAAGATGTCATGCAAGTTCTTTTCCATAAGCACGTATGACTATATTCGGAATACATGCCTACATTGCGTTGATGAACTGGAGCTAGTTCTTTGTCACCCTAGGTTATAACTTCTACATGATGAATTGCATCTGACGTAATTTCCCATCACCGATCCAATGCCTACGAGCTTTACCTATATTGCTAGTCGCTTATTAGCTTTTCCATTGCTATTATCACAAAAACTACAAAAACACTATCTTTACTTTTATTGCTGCTACCGCCACTATCATATTACTTTGCTAGTAAACTATCTTGCTGCAGATACTAAGTTTCCAGGTGTGGTTGAATTGACAACTCAGCTGCTAATACCTAAGAGTATTCTTTGGCTCCCCTTGTGTCGAATCAACACCACGCCATGGGCCGCAGGCAGGAAAGTCCGGGTACCCTGGTCTCCAGAATGCCGACAGTAGCCTAAGGCACACTCGGGATTGGCTTCGAGGCGAAGCGAAGGGGCAAGGGCAAAGCGTCGTGGTCCCCAATCGCCTGTGGACCAAGTCGACGCATGCCGCTTGATGGGACGTGGGTGTCTACACTTCCCCATGACGCCTTGGCAACTGCCCGACTTGGCAACTACCTGGCGCATGCAGAAAGACCATCATCTCCCAGAGCGTGAGATGCCGGCGGTTAGCTTTCCTCTGGCCATAAATGGGGCGAGGGGCAGAGCGCCCAGTCCATCTTTGTATTCTCGGCGCTCGCTCCTTCTTCCTCTTTGTACTGCCATCTTGCCAGGGCGTCCATTGCGCCAGTGAGGAGGTTATCTGCCGTGGACAAGGGAAAGGCCCCTCATGTGGAACCTGAGCTTCTGCCACCAAAGAAGAGGCATGATTGCTCTCGAGATACCACCACAATGCCCATGGAGACACGGCGTTGGAACGAATGTGCCCCGCCGGGCTTCCTGGTCCGCGTGCATGCTCACGCGCAGAGCCCCACCCATGGGAGCGGCGGAAAACGCCGCAAGGAGCGAATCCATAGAGGAGAACAAGCGTTGACTATATGGCCACCCCGCCCACAGACCCATGCTGTAGGCAAGGCCCAGGAGTTTGGGTGTGGCCGGCAATGCCGCCACGCACATGGATCCGGCTCCTGCGGTCTCTGGTGAGGGAGATACCGCCACGGGGGCCCGTCAAGTTGTGGCTGCAACACGGCGGCTATCGTAGCCAAGAATCAAAGGCGGAGGTCGAGGTCGTAGACTCCGGCGACGTCTTCATGACCCGGAGATGGGTCGCGATCGCACGTGCCAGCAACTCGGAGGGGACGCACACCATCCACTTCGAGTACGATGGGGCTTCAACACTCCTCTTCAAGGTCTTTAGGGAGGACGGCCGACGCCTGGAATGCTGCCCCAGGGCAGGCGTTCGTGGCAGCGGCTCCCCCTAGGTCGGTGAGGCGGCAAGGAAGCCGGCGGTGAGCCTGCCCTTGGCCTTGTCCGCGACTCCTCTGACGGCAGCAACGCTTCATCCGGACTAGGCTCGAATGACGATGACAGCTACGAGCGGCCGCGTCGCTGCGCCCATGCCTAGGGGAAGAGTAGTGCCATCCCGACATTGCTGGGGATGCTGCCAAGGCCATGGTTGTTTAGGAGGTTTTCCCTTTTACTTCATTCATGCACGAAAATCATGACGGGCCCCATGGGGGTACGTAAAAACTATGAAGGTCGCACTTTAATGTTATCATGTCTGATTCGATGTTGTGTTTGCGTCTCTCGACCTAGCATGGTTCCCCCTTTCATTCTCGCGGTAGCTTAGTGCTCTACGCCGGCATGACCTAGTCCCCAGGCAAGCTTCAGTCATCGCTAGTATGCCAGGTCGCGAAGCCGTTGTCAAGGCAAGGAGGTGAGCGGTCCGAGGTCTGGTAAGAGCCCCTGAGGCGCGATGCTCAGGAGGTCCCCTTTGTTGTGCAAGCGGCTCCCAAAGGACTGAAAGGGAAGTTTTCTTGCCCTAGAAAGATAACAAGGGACAGAGCATTGATCATGAGGTCCACATGCATGTGCGAGGTGACTTATCTTGATAAGCTTGCGGTGGTTCCTTTCCCGCGTGGACGAGCTTCTAGCGTCACGTTAAGCCATTCCCTTCTTCTGATGACGCCCCATCTGCAGGGCTCCTACCAACTCCATCTCCCCCGCTTGCCTGGGTGCTCTATGTCCTCGGGATCCGGCTCTCAAGCGAGGTTGATCCACCACTAGTATGCCAAATTGTGCTGCCGTGGTCAAGGCCAGGGGGTGAAGGCCCGAGAGCCGGTAAGAGCCCTGCTGGAGAAGTTCCTCTGCGTGCCCGACCCTGCAGCAGCGGCGGCCGGGGCCAACGGCGAAGATGGCGGCGCCGGCGTCGACGGGCTCACCAAGGCAGGCGACAGCGGTAGTCAAGGCGACGATGGTGCTCCCTCCTAGCCTGACCCTGCAACATTAATCATGCCTCGCGGAGGCGTGATAATTTTTGCTTAAACTTGTGGAACATTATGCTTTGTAATAACTAGTTGGAACTCCGCGATTTCCTTTCCATGCTTGATTTCTACTTGCCTTAGTATTCTACATCGGCAAGCCCAGCCCCGTGCATACCTCAGCCGCTGTTGGGGCATCCGGATCACCACGACAAGACCAAGGGATGAGGGTCGACGTGACTAGTAAGTCCCCTGAGTCGCGATGCTCAGTGGCCCCCTTGACATGCTAACAACCTCAATGTTCTGCGAGTTAGATTGTCAAGAAGGCGCTGGTGCTCTGCGTCAGCAGGGCTCAACCCCGCACATACCTCGACCGCCGTTGGGGCATCCGGATCACCAGGACGAGACCAAGGGGTGAGTGGCTACAAGGCTGGTTAGGCCCCTAAGTCGCGATGCTTAGGGGTCCCCCCTGACGTACGAGTCACCCTCATGACATGCATACCTTTTCCCATCAGCCTTTGCCTGGGAGGGGTGCGCGAAGACTAGGTACAAGGACCTTGTGAGGTGGCATGTGCCAAGTCGAACATGAGCGTAGCCCCATGTCTAGCCCCCGAGCGCTCATCTCAGGGAGAGGTTGATCGGTCGGCCGAGAGGCCATCCTGAGGTTGGTGTAGCCTGGAGGCGCCCTCAGTTGTTTATGCCCAGTACGGAGCATGGGGTTTCCACTAGATGCGTGGGTGGGAGTTCCCTCTAGGAGATTACTCCGGGCGTGTACAAACCAACATGAGTAGGTGTATGTGGGCACCCGTGAGCCAGCGTGGGACTCACGAGTCCCTACCTTAAGGCGGTTAGCGCCTGGTCTTCTAACGCTTTGTCTAACTGTTGTGACATGCACCGAAATGAACCTAGGGAGGCCGTTGCATGAGAAGGCCGAGCACCGAGAACCTAAGGAGATGACGTGAACGGGGCCGGCCCGCCAGACAGAGCTTGGTCGCTTGGGTTTATCGATGTTGCAGGGACGGACCAGAGCACAGACGCTGTGCTTGGGCTTCTTCATGCAACAAACTATGCGAGGAGCCCCTGGCGCATGGTTCCTGCAGAGGCGTTCCATACCGCAAGAAGGGAATCGGATTGCGCACCCAGACTCATCCCACTCAGGGCGTGGTGACACTCTGAACAAATCAAAAAGTCACATGGCACCATCATTGTAGAATTGTTGGAGTAGCTCAAGATGCATGCTGCAGAAGTCGCACCTCACGAGTCGGCCGACTCCTGAGCTATGGGGGGGGGGCTCCGGGGGTCCGTGGGGCTCACGAGGTTTCGGCCCCTCCTCCGTCAGGATCGCCTGGCGCCTGGCCTCGTGACATGCCAGGACGCCCCGCGTGTAGCGCTACTACGAGGAAACCGCATCCTGGTAGGCCGAACGGCATACAGACGTAGCTGTGGGGGTGGCCCCTACACGGGCCAACGAGGGACGGATAGAAGAGCTGCTGAGAAGCAGCCCTGTTGGGACCTGGGATGTTGACGCAGACGCGCAGCTCGTTGCCCATGGCAGGGGCGATAGTTGCATACAGGGTGATGCTCGCCACGCATGGCTCACGCCCCTGAAGCTCCTCAATCGTCCTGGTGATGAACTCTTGAGCACCTCAAGCCTTGCGCCTTGCTCATGGAAGCCTGCGTTGAAGCACGCCTCCACATGCTGCTCGAACGCCTCCCTCGTGACGCTGGTCAGGTCAGAGGCTCTCCAGATGAGATCCCTCGAGCCCGTTCTGAGAGGGGCGCCAGGCGTTCCTCCTTATGCGAGAGGGAAAGGCACCCTAACAGTGGGCGCGGGGCCTGAGGCATAATCACGGGCTGCCCCAACTCCCTGACATCCCTAAGGAGCTGCTTCTTCTCGGGGGTGGCCTCAGGAGGTAGGGTGGCACCCTCGCCATCGGAGTTCTCGACCGCTGTGGCCTGGTAAGCACCCTCAAGGGAGCACACCGCATCCTTCTGAACGCAGGCGACCGTGATGATGCCGCCACTTCCTGGCATCTTGAGGACATTGTAACCATGGTGAGTTGCTGCCATGAATTTGGCGAGGGCCGGATACCCAAGGATGGCATTGTATGGGAGACAAATGTGGGTGACGTCGAAGTCGATGAGCTCGGTGTAGTAGTTGTCGCGCTTGCCGAAGGTGATAGGGAGACGAATCTGTCCTATGGGGTTGGTGAAGCCATCGGTCACCTGTGAGAAAGGTTTGGTGGGCAGAAGGTGGTCATATGGCACCTGGAGCATGTCAAACGTCTTGATGAAGAGGACGTTGAGCCCCGTGCCATCGTCGATGAGAGTCTTGGTGACGAGGACGTTGCTGAATGTTGGTGAGCAGAGCATTGTGAGCACAGCAGCAGCGGCCGAGCACTTGAGCTGGTCTATAGAGTCGAAGGTGATGGTGTACTTGGACCACCTGAGGGAATGTGACGACTCAAGCTTGGGGAGGGCCGCGTTCACCTCACGAGTGAACTGCTTGAAGATTAGATGAGAGGCGGGAGCCTGAGCACCACCCAAGATGCAGGCAATGGCACAAGGCTCTTCAAATCCCTCGGCCCCATCGTCTTGGTGGTAGTAGCCTCGGCCATGGGGACGACGAACTGGAAGCGGAGTGAATGGTGGAGAGGAGGCTTCGACACTCCCCTACTTAGTGCGCTAAATGTTGGATTCAGGGCTCCGTAGACCCACGAAAAGGTTCGAACTCTGGGGCGTGTGCGAAGAACTCAATCTCCCTAGCCAAGCAGTTTGTCGCCCCTACGGCCTAGCTCGATGAACAAGGAAGAATATGGACATGGTAGTTTACCCAGGTTCGGGCCACCTCGCGGTGTAAGACCCTACTCCTGCTTTGTCGTGGATTTTCCTCACGAGGGGCTGAGGATGAAATAGTATAAGGTAAGAACAACCTTGCAAGGTTTGCTCCGGGGGGGATGAGTCGAGGAGGGAGAGGATGGATCGGATCCCCCTCCTTGGTGGTGGCTAACCTATTCTTATAGTGGCCTCGGTCCTCTTCCCCCAAAAGGTAGGCGGGAAGGGATTCCACAGTGGCCAATTTGAAAGGGGACAAGTAGTATATCTTATCCTGACAAAAGGTGGTCTTCGTCTACAAAGTCCCTGGTAACGACGCTGTGATGGGCTCGACCATGACATCCATCCTGTCATCCTGGCAGTCTCGGTCTCGTTGCACGGGAATGGAAACCTTTGGTTGATTTCTCGGGACCCCACGCCTGCAATTGCCTCTTTAGCACCAAAGAGGAAACTTGCTCCTCTGCACCCACTGGCGCCCACCTAGCCTTGGTCATCATGGCTTGCTTCACCTCAACCTCATGAGGTGGGCACCTGCATTGAAATCTCCCCTCCTTAGGAGGCACCCCGAGGAGGCTGCTCCCCCGGAGGTCTTGATGTCGGCCGCCTCGCGAGGTTTGGCCCCTCGGGAGGGTCTTGTCTTGTCGGTGTCATAGATGGGCCGTACGAGGCTTTCGATGAAGCGACACCATGGGCCGCAGGCAGGCAAGTTTCGGTACCCTGGTTCCCAGAACGCCGACAAGCTAAGGATAAAGAGACAAAGTTTATAATATGGTAAGCTTAGTATGACATCATTCATATCACAAAACTAATAAGAATAGAGAAACATTCAATTGTAACATTGTGTGGGCAAGTCCAGCACGGAACTAGATTACAGATCAAGATCAAAGGAATGCCACTCCTCTCTTTTAAAGCTTGTAATGTGCAATGATATGCTAAGACAATTGTGCATAAAATTCAAAAGAGTAATAGACATTGGCTGCTAACTGTGCCGTTGAATGCACAAGTCAGAGTAAGTAGTACTTAAAAGGGATGAGGATTAAGGACTTACAACAGCATTTTTGACTGGTGTAGTCATGCCCTTCGTCTTGCTGGTGTAACAGTCCTTGAAGATTTCCACATCATTTGGTTCAGGTACTTTTTGATCCTTGCGAGCTTTCCTCTGCATTTGAAACAAGTCAATATTGATCAGATAATATGTCACAGCAAAAAGAGTGAAACAACGGCTAGTTACAAGAGCCTCACAGTGTGTAATATAGCTACGAGATATGTCGTCTGTTGGAATTTTACTTTCGTACGGTTGGCCTCGTTCTTTGAACAGTTCACCTGCAAGAAGATAGATTTGTGAGACACATGTGTAAATAGGAGTTTAACATGTGATCTGATCACTGATACATCTCCATGGTATCTATAATTTTTTATAGTTCCATGCTATTATATATCTGTTTTGGATGTTTAATGGGCTTTATTATGCTCTTTTATATAATATTTTTGGGACTAACCTATTAACCGAAGGCCCGGTGCCAGTTTCCGTTTTTTTGGCTATTTTAGAGTTTCGCAGAAAAGGAATATCAAACGGCATCCAAACGGAATGAAACCTTCGCGATGATCTTTCTTGAACCAAAAGCAATCTAGACGACTTGGAGTAGACGTCTGGGACTCCACGAGGAGGCCACGAGGCAGGAGGGGTGCCCAGGGGGGTAGGCGCGTCCCCCACCCTCGTGGGCCCCTCGTAGCTCCACCGACGTACTTCTCCCACCTATATATACTCTTATATCCTAGAATCATCAGGGAGAGCAACGAAACCACTTTTCCACCGCCGCAACCTTCTGTACCCGTGAGATCCCATCTTGGGGCCTTTTCCGGTGATTTGCCGGAGGGGGGATCAATCACAGAGGGCTTCTACATCAACACCATAGCCTCTTCGATGAAGCATGAGTAGTTTACCACAGACCATCGGGGTCCATAGTTATTAGCTAGATGGCTTCTTCTCTCTCTTTGATTCTCAATACAAAGTTCTCCTCGATTCTCTTGGAGATCTATTCGATGTAATACTTTTTGCGGTCTATTTCCTGAGATCCGATGAATTGTGGATTTATCAACAAGTTTATCTATGAATATTATTTGGATCTTCTCTGAATTCTTATATGCATGATTTGATATCTTTGCAAGTCTCTTCGAATTATCAGTTTAGTTTGGCCTACTAGATTGAACTTTCTTGCAATGGGAGAAGTGCTTACCTTTGGGTTCAATCTTGCGGTGTCCTCTCCCAGTGACGGCAGGGGCAGCAAGGCACGTATTGTATTTTTGCCATCGAGGATAAAAATATGGGGTTTATATCATATTGCTTGAGTTTATCCCTCTACATCATGTCATCTTGCTTAATGCGTTACTCCGTTCTTATGAACTTAATACTCTAGATGCATGCTGGATAGCGGTCGATGTGTGGAGTAATATTAGTAGATGAAGAATTGTTTTGTTCTACTTGACACGGAAGTGATCCCTATATTCATGATCATTGCCTTAGATATATTCATAACTATGCCCTTTTCTATCAATTGCTCGGCAGTAATTTGTGCACCCACCGTGATACATGCTATCTTGAGAGAAACCACTAGTGAAACCTATGGCCCCGGGTCTCTTTCCTATTATATTGAATCTCTTTTATTTACATCGCATCTTGTTTACTATTTTCCAATCTTTACTTTGCAATCTATACAACAAAAATACCAAAAATATTTACTTTACTATCTTTATTAGATCTCACTTTTGCGAGTGACCGTGAAGGGGTTGACAACCCCTTTATCGCGTTGGTTGTGAGGTTCTTGATTGTTTGTGTAGGTACTAGGTGACTTGAGTGTTGTCTCCTACTGGATTGATACCTTGGTTCTCAAAACTAAGGGAAATACTAACGCTACTTTGATGTATCACCCTTTCCTCTTGAAGGGAAAACCAATGCATGCTCAGGAGGTAGGAAGAAGGATTTCTGGCGCCGTTTTCGGGGAGATCTACACCAAGTCAAGAATACCAAGTACCCATCATAAACACTTATCCCTCGCATTACATTATTTGCCATTCGCCTCTCATTTTCCTCTCCCCCACTTCTAAAACGACTTTCGAAAAAAATATTGCCTTCTTTTTCGTTTGCCTTTTTATCGTTGGATATTATGTTTGCTTGTGTTGTCATGTGCCTTCTATTAGCTTGCATCTTCGCTTGCTAAAATCTATTGATATGGACCCTCATCCACTTGCTAATCTTTTAAAATGATCCAATTTTGATGAACCAATTGCTAGTGAGTTGAGTGCAATAGATTATCTTTATGAGGTTTTGCTTGAAATTCATGAATCTAAAAATTGTGATGAAGTGTTTAAAGAGATTCACGACAGCTCCTTGAATTGAAAGCATGATTGTAATGATGTTATTATAAATTCTATTAATGTTAGGTATGTTAATGATATGCAAAACCCTAAGCTTGGGGATGCTAGTTTTGCTATGTCCACTACTTGTTGCAATGATCATGATAGGGGTGATTCTTCTTATGATTTCGAATTTTTTTTAAGCCCCATGATAAATATAAGATTGCTAATAATGTTTGTGTCGGGGAAACTGATCCACGAACACCTATGGGACCGGCGGACCGAGCCCCTTTCGGTTTGGCGGGGGCGGAGATCGCGCGAAGAGCAGATCGAGGCGAAGCACACGAGCAGTTTACCCAGGTTCGGGCCGCACGGATGCGTAAAACTCTACTCCTGCTTTTTGGTTTGTATTGAGTTCTTGCTCGGGAGCGCTGAGTGCTACAGTACACCTCGGCAGCTAACGAGACCGAGCATGAGTGTTCTTCTGCTTCGAACCCCCCCTCTACGTTGCGCATGGGCCTCCTTTTATATTCTCAAGGGGTCACCGACAGGCTGCAACGCAGATGAGGGCAAAAATGGAAAGGTGTTGTAGTTCGTACAACTACCTGTACAGTGCTTCATACCTAACCCTGACGGCAGGGAACAAGGGCATTAAATGCCCATCGACGTCGCCCAAACAGTGCAAAAAGGGGCCGTCAGGGACGCCACCGTTCGCCACGGCGGCAAACTTGTCAGCACCGCTTGCCACCGCTCACCGCGGGCTGCACAACCTCCCTCCACGTACGCCTGGAAGGGTCCCAGAGCGACATGTTGGTGGATGCGCTGGAGCGCTGGTACTGGGTGGTAGCTTGCCGCGGCAAGCGCCTTGCCGCGGTCGTTGTCTTGTCGTGTCCGGGAGCTTGCCGCTCACCGGGCCTTGCCGGGACGCGTGGCGCGTCGCGGCTAGTTCTCTGAGATGCCTTGGTTGGCCTTCCCGGCAAGCTCCTCTTGCCGGGACCTTGTCTTCTCGGCTTAAATACTTTGTTCTTGAATGGCTCCAAAGGAACCACAGAGGACCTTGGCGGTCACCTGGCAAGCCTTGCCGCGGGGGGCTGCGACTGCCTGTGCACAAGTTCGGGATACTAGGGTACCCAACTCTAGTACACCGACAGGAGCCCCCGGTGAAAGTGCAACTAATCCCCGGGTGGTTTTGGTAATTAATAACAATATATATATCATTGAACTAATATTCTCTTGAGAATCATTTCAGAAAAGTTCGATGATGTGGGTATGGAAATGTCTGAAGAAGTGGACCCCTCAAAATGCTAAGACAAGCATTGGCAAAAGCTCAAGACTCCATTTTTGGTTTAGTGATCAAAGATCACATTGAGTCCATAGGAAAGCCAATACTATTAAAAGGGGATGAGGTTGTGTTAATGTTCTTGTTGCTCAAGTGCTTGGTGATCTAACTCCCTCAACTATCAGCACTATTCACTACTTAACACACACCCATAAGTAATCTCGGTCACACCGATTTCTCCAACTCAGTCCCACCGAGATGAACCACTTCAGTTGTTTCTCCAAACCCTAGATTCTCGGTCACACCGATTCTGAGTTTCGGTCTCACCGAAAAAGGGCTGCCAACCTTCTGTGATCAGTTGACATCAATTCGGAATATCTGAGTTTATATTTTCGGTCTCACCGAAATGGCAAACCCTAACCTTTGACTCACTTCGGTCTCACCGAGATGGTATTTTCGGTCCCACCGAAAATCCCAACGTTCACTATATTTGAACTTTCGGTCTAACCGAGTTTTCACTTCGGTCTGACCGAGACTGGTCAAATGTGTGTGTAACGGTTGGATTTTGTGTGGAGGCTATATATACCCCTCCACCCCCTCCTCATTCGTGAGGAGAGCCATCAGAAAGTACCACCACTTCTACCACACACTTTCTGAGAAGTGAACCACCTACCCTTGTGTTGAGATCAAGCCATTCCATTCCTACCATATGAAACTTGATCTCTAGCCTTCCCAAGTTGCTTTCCACTCAAATCTTTCTTCCACCACAGCCATATCAGTGAGGAGAGTTGAGTGTTGGGGAGTTTATCACTTGAAGCACAAGAGCAAGGAGTTCATCACCATCAACACCGTCTATTACCTTTTGGGGGGTGGTGCCTCCTAGATTGGTTAGGTGTCGCTTGGGAGCCTCCGTCGTGATGTGGAGGTGAACCAAGAAGTTTGTAAGGGCAAGGAGATCGCCTACTTCGTGAAGATCTACCCCGAGTAAGGCTAGTCCTCCGTGGGCGTAGGCCGTGATGGAATAGACAAGGTTGCTTCTTCGTGGACCCTTCGTGGGTGGAGCCCTCCGTGGACTCGCGCAGCCGTTACCCTCCGTGGGTTGAAGTCTCCATCAACGTGGATGTACGATAGCACCACCTATCGGAACCACGACAAAAATCTCCGTGTCACCAAACTGCGTTTGATCTTCTCCACCTCTCTTTTACATGTGCAATTTACTTTCCGCTGCATAAACTCTAGAATTGCATGTGTAGGGTGTTACTTGAACTGATCTTGTTTGTGAAACTGCCAAAAACTTTGCATGATCTAAAGGCAGATTTTTTATATTGTCAAGTAGTCTAATCACCCCCCCTCTAGACCTACTTTCGATCCTACACCCGGGCATGGGCCATACATGGTGCCGAGCGCTGTTGGGCCAGGCCCAAATCAGTGTATGGGCACGCGCGGCCTGGGTTACGCCGTATCTTTCTCCGTATCCACCGCGCCCTCGGCACGCGTTGATTGCGGCGTCGTGGGAGAGATCGTGGGCGGTTTCTTTATTCGGAAAGGCGGAACGTCTGCCCCCTCCCTCCTTATAAGCAGGGGAAACAGGGGCAGTTCGTCCATCCGCCCGTTACTACTCCAACCTCGAAAGCCTCTGCCATTCCCCTTCTTTCCAAAGCTGAAAGAGAGCAGCGCTCCGCCCCCCCATCGCCACCAGCACCACCAACGCCGTCGACCTCCCTCACCACTTCCGCCATGGCTCCGAAAACCGACAAGGGGAAGGGCGCGAAGTCGGCTGAGGCGCAGCCGCTCGCGGCGCTGCGAAAGGAGCGGGCTGTCTTCCCCCCCAAGCTTGCTGCGAGGGAGCTGAGGGAGTGCTACTACCTCTTCTGGTCGGGGGAGACGCGGGTGCACCCGCGCACGAAGGTACTTCCGGCCGTCGCCTGGAAAATGGCTCCAACTGGATACCCTTTCTTCGCCTTGTTCTTCTACTGTGGGCTCTGCCCCCCTTTCTCTGAATTTTTCTGCGATATCATGAACACCTACGGGTTCCGCCTCCTTGACTTCACCCCCAATGCCGTTCTGACCATGGCAGTTTTCGCACATCTCTGCGAAAACTTTGTCGGAGTCCATCCAATGTAGCCCTATTCCGCCACTTCTTTATGCCCCGAGTTGAGAGAGGAGAGCCTTTATCCGGCGGAGTCTCTTGGATCTCGAGGGCCGGCAAGAAGGACACTTATCTGGAGGGAGAGCTCCGCAGCATGTGGGAGGTGTGGAGAGCGAACTGGTGCTGGATTGTCGAGGAGAACCCGCAGCCATTTACCGCCTGGCGCCAAACCCCAGTAGTGCGCGGCGGCGAATGGAGCAACGTGGCTCCGGAAGACGATAGGCTAAAGATTGCCGTCGCCCGGATCCAACGCCTCAGGCTTGCTGGGCTCACTGTAGGCGCAGTTGGCGCAGATTTCCTTCGCCGCCGCATCGCCCCCCTGCAGGAGAGGAAGAGACCCGCCTGTGAGTTCGAGAATGCGGCGGACATCATGAGGCTGCGCTCGGGCCTCAACTTCAACTTCACTGTCCTGGAGCTCAACGCGATGCTCCAGGAGCTGTTCAAGTATGACCCTCAGCATCCTGAAGTGTTCAGGTTGCCGAGGGGCGTCGTTCCGCTGTGCAACAACTCCGCGTTCAGCCGCATTTGCGCGATGATGCCACTATGCGACTCTCATGGGATTGACCCAACTTGGCAAGAGCCTGCAGATGACGCTGTGCAGGAGTTCTTCGACAGCTTGGAAGAAGTGCCGATTCGCTCCGACGAGAAGAAGGGCCTCACCCGCGATACCACCGATACGGAGCTGAAGCGCATCGCCACTAGGCTGGAAGATGCGGCGGCAGCCGCAGCCGTGGGCGGGTTTGAATTCACTGTGGAGGAGGCAGAGGCAGCAAAAGCGGCAAGCCTTGCCGAGCAAGATGAATTTGCCGGCGAGGGAGAGCTTGCTGGGCATGACGCCGAGTCGAGCGAGCCCGCCGAGCAGGGCGTCGAGTCGAGCGAGCCCGCCGAGGATACGAGCGGCTCGCTGGAGGTCGACTCCTCTTCCTCCTCATCTTCAGGCAGCTCGCCGCAAGCAGAGCCCCCAGCTCCACCAAGGAGGCGTCTCCGCAAGGCCGGGGACGTAGCGGAGCGGCAGATGGGTCAACAGCCGTTGCGCCGTGCGACACGCTCCACCGCGGCAAGCACGGTTGCCGCGGGAGCACCTCGCGCTTCTGCAGCAACTGGAGCGGGGTCTTCCCGGACCACCGCTTTCGCTCCTGCAGCTCCCCACGCCACGGCGGCAGCCGGAGCGGGGTCGTCTCAGACCACCGCCACTACTCCCGCCAAGCGGCCAAGGGAGCCTACTCCTCCGCCTTCTCGCGCCAGGCGTGAGCCGAACTTCGACTTCTCCGCCTTAGCTCCAACGAGGAAGAAGAAGAGTAAGATTCTTGTTGTGCTTGTATTTCTTCAATTCTTGCTGTTTTGTCTTGTATCTCATTTGCCCCACTCTGAACTTATCCCTTTTCAGGACTCTGGCCCAGAGAGCGGCAAAGAGAGCCAAGGTCCCGGCGAGGAGAGAGGAGGTGATCATCGTCGAGGACGAACCCACCGAGGCCACCTTGCCGGACCCGGCAACTAATCTTCAGAGCAGCCCCCAGCGCAGCCCCCAGCGTAAGTATATGGTTCACTTTCCGCTGTTAGGCGCGCATGGGTGCTTTTTCTTCGCTGACATTTGTTTGTTGATTTGTGTAGGAGCAGAGCAGCCACACCAGGAGCGCCCGGAGACCGCCCTCGACGTGCCATCTGCTTCAACTATGCCGCCAAGGGAAAGTTCTCCGGCAAGGGTTTCTCCGACAAGGGAGAGTTCTCTGCTAAGGGCGAGTTCTCCGCCAAGGGAGAGCTCTCCGGCAAAGGAGAGCACCAGCGGCCCTCCGCCGGCGGAGACTACAACCACGCCGCCAAGGGAGAGTTCCCCGGCAAGGGACCCTACAGGGGAGCCGGCTCGCGCAGGTAATCCCCTTGCTTCAAAACTTCCCTTGGGTTCTTCTTCTTTTGATCTTCTTTTTAGATATTTTCTTGATTTTTCTCCCCTTTCCGACCATCAGATCCATCTGCTGCAGAGCCGATGGAGACGGAGGTTACTGGCGAGGAGAACATGCACGGCAACACCGGCGACGCCGCTACCACCGAAGAAGCAGCCGGTGCCGACGACCCCGCCGGCGATGAGGCCGCCAAGGCTGCCGCCGCAGCAGCTGGCGAGGGGTCCGGCGATCGCACTGACGGCCCTGAGGCCGCAGGAGCGTTAGGCGTTACGCCGACCGCCGATCCCTCTGCCGCTGCCGCAGCGCCAAGCTCCGAAGAGCCCCAGCCAGGCGTCTACCTGAAGGCCGGCGATGGCATCTTCATCAACCTCCCCTGGGCGTCAATGTCCAGGGCGCCGGTCGAAGGAGAAAGCTTTGACGGAGAGGTGCTCGCCTCCGCCAGGCTGACGCTAGTTGACGCGCCTAGCAGCAGCAGTGGCGAGCCCGAGGAGGAGCGGCTGATGCGGAAGCTGTTGTCGCTCTACCGCGCTTGCCGTGAAGGCGGGAGCTGACATCGAAAAACGCGCGGAGGAGCTCCGGGGTCTCAACCAGGCTGCTCTCCGGTCCCTGGCGGAGGAGCGGGAGCAACTTGCCGAGGAGCAGCAGGCCTTCTTCCTCGAGAAGGCTGAGGTCGTAGAACAGCAGCGGCTTGCCGCTGAGAAGCTGTCCGCGTGGGAGGGCGAGCTGGCACAGCGGAAGGTCAACCTCGACAGCCACGAGGAGGAGCTTGCCGCACGCGAGCGATCACTTGGCGGAGCTCTCAAGCAAGCAGAGGACGCTGCCGCAGCTGCCGAGGTCGCCAAGAAGGAGTTGGAGACGAAGGTGGCGCAGCTGGAGGCCAATCTCAAGGCGAGAGGTGAGGAGATTGCCGCGCTCAAGCATGAGCGGGAGAAGGACACCCACAGCAACTCAGAGCTACAGGTTCGCCTCGCCGAGAAGGGCAAGGAGCTTGCCGCCGCCAAGGACTCCAACGCGGATCTTGAGTTGAAGCTGACCACTCTGACCAAGACGATGGACGGCGCCAGAGAGAGGGAATCGGCCTTGAAGGAGGAGATCAAGGCCGAGAAGGCGCTGCTGGCGAGTGCTGCTGCCGTCCAGAACACATTCAGGGAGACCGTCGAGCACTGGACAGAGGGTCTCGTGAATGCTGCCGCGGATATCGACAGGGAGTTGGCGCAGCTCGGGATGGAGGATCTCGGGTATCCCTCCGATGAGAGCCTCCATCCCAGCGCCAAGCTCACCCTGTTCTTCAAACGCGTGGCGACGGCCCTCCAGCGACTCCGGGAGAGGATCCCAAAGCAGCTGGCCGACGAGTTGCGCAAGCTTTGCACGGGAGCTCTTCAAAAGGTGTTGGTGAAGGTGCCCTTCCGCAACCCGGGCCTCAACCTCACCAACGTCCTCAAGTCCCTGCCGCCGGATGCTGATATGGAAGCGCTCAAGGCCCTTGTCGCACCTATTGTGGACAAGGTGAGCGGGATCAAGAGGGTTGAGGGCGGTTGCGTAGATTAGGCCGCCCGTTTTCTTCTTCTCTTGTCGATGCTGGCCATGTTATGGGAACAATCTATTAGAGCTGCGACAAGCCACTTTGTAATATAACTCTATTTTGGGTATTGATTGCAACGTTATTTCCTTTACTTGATTCCTTCCTTTGTATGTTTTTGCCCTACGCTTTTAGGGAACTTGCCGGCGCAGGCACCTTAACCGCGAGCGCTGAGTGCGGAACGTCAGCAGCCTGCTGGCGGTGCCGCTACCGAAAAGAAACCTTGTCACAACTAGTCGCAGCTCACTTAAGTTGTTGAGCGAACTCGAAACAAAGTTGTTGAGCGGACTCGAAACAAAGTTGTTGAGAGGGCTCGAAACAAAGTTAGGGGCGCAACTAGCTACGAGTTGGTTCCTCCGCGCACAGGTTTTCCATACAAAGCACGGTCGTTCAAGGAAGATAACTTAAAAATTTAAAAATCTGATTGCTCAAACTTTGGCAACTTAGCTTTTCTGTTGTTTGCTTCCCGACAAGGCGAAACTTTCTTGAACAACGCCTGGTCCATACCACTATCTTCTCCTCCCCCCCGGCAAACTTGTTGGCGAGGGAACCTTCCTTTGCTTGAGAAAAAGAAAGAAGAGAAAACAAAGATATGGAGCCTTAAGGCTCGTTATTGCTTACCGGGGGTAGGTGCTGCACAAAGTGTCAGATAACACATGCAAAAAATAGAAAGCATGAAATTGACAAGATGTGCGGAGCACATTAGCTTTACTTATGCACGGGGTCTGCGTCCGGCTTTGTACAAAGGATTACATGCAACAGCGGCAAGACTTGTACAAAAGGTGGTTGCCGGAACGGGTTTCGGCAACCGCACCTTACGGGTAAAACTTACGAAGATGCTCGATGTTCTAGGAGTTGCTCACCGGAATGCCATCTTCGGTCTCAAGGCGGACAGCGCCAGGCCTAGTGACTCGTTTCACCCGGTAAGGGCCTTCCCACTTCGGCGTCAACTTGTTGGAATTCTTGGCGGACTGAACGTGCCGAAGAACAAGGTCGCCTTCCTCGAGACTTCTGGCGTTAACTTTGCGGCTATGGTAGCGGCGCAAAGCTTGCTGGTAGCGAGCAGCTCGTACAGCAGCCTGAAGACGGTCTTCCTCAAGGAGCAGCGCGTCATCTTGTCGTAGCTGCTCTTGCTCAAACTCATCAAAAGCGAGCACTCGAGGTGACCCGTATACGAGTTCCGTGGGGAGAACTGCCTCTACTCCATAGACTAGAGCAAAAGGTGTCTGTCCAGTGGCTCGATTTGGCGTCGTCCTGATTGACCAAAGAACCACCGGCAGCTCCTCGATCCAGTTTCTTCCACACTTGTGCAGCCTGTCGAAAGTTCTGGTCTTGAGGCCACGCAGCACTTCAGCATTTGCCCTCTCCGCTTGACCGTTGCTTCTCGGGTGAGCAACAGAAGCGAACCAGACCTTGGCAGGTAGGGGTGCGTCGAGGTTGTGTGAACCTGATCCGGCGTTCACATGAGTTAGATCTTCATCATCTTCATCGACATGCCGCCGAAGAAGAAGGCTTCGGAGGCGGCTGCTCCGTCCGCGTCGATCCCAACTCAAGATCCGTGTTGGAGTCCTTGGCGGCGGCAAGCTCCTTGCCCTTCTCGGCGAGGCGAACCTGCAGCTCTGAGTTGCTGTGGGCGTCCTTCTCCCGCTCATGCTTGAGCGCGGCAATCTCCTCACCTCTCGCCCTGAGATTGGCCTCCAGCTGCGCCACCTTCGTCTCCAACTCCTTCTTCGCGACCTCGGCAGCTGCGGCAACGTCCTCTGCTTGCTTGAGAGCTCCGCGAAGTGATCGCTCGCGCGCGGCAAGCTCCTCCTCGTGGCTGTCGAGGTTGACCTTCCGCTGCGCCAGCTCGCCCTCCCGCTCGGACAGCTTCTCAGCGGCAAGCCGCTGCTGTTCTTTGACTTCAGCCTTCTCGAGGAAGAAGGCCATCTACTCCTCGGCAAGTTGCTCCCGCTCCTCCGCCAAGGACCGGAGAGCTGCCTGGTTGAGACCCCGGAGCTCCTCCGCACGTTTTTCGATGTCAGCTCCCGCCTTCGTGGCAAGCGCCTCGCGGGACTCCAGCTTGGCTTGCCGAGCGCGGTAGAGCGACAACAGCTTCTGCAGCAACCGCTCCTCCTCGGGCTCGCCGCTGCTAGCGTCAGCCTGGCAGAGGCGAGCACCTCTCCGTGAAAGCTTTCTCCTTCGACCGGCGCCCTGGACATTGACGCCTAGGGGAGGTTGATGAAGATGCCATCGCCGGCCTTCAGGTAGACGCCTGGCTGGGGCTCTTCGGAGCCTGGCGCTGCGGCAGCGGCGGAGGGATCGGCGGTCGGCGTAGCGCCTGGCGCTCCTACGGCCTTAGGGCCGTCAGTGCGATCGCCGGACCCCTCGCCAGCTGCTGCGCCGGCTGCTTCTTCGATGGCAGCGGTGTCGGCGGTGTTGCCATGCGTGTTCTTCTCGCCAGCAACCTCCGTCTCCATCGGCTCTGCAGCAGATGGATCTGACGGCCGGAAAGGGGAGAAAAATCAAGCAAATATCCAAAAAGAAGATCAAAAGAAGAAGAACCCAAGGGAAGTTTTGAAGCGAGGGGATTACCTGCGCGAGCCGGCTCTTCGGTAGGGTCCCTTACCGAGAACTTTCCCTTCGC
The DNA here is from genome assembly GCA_902687465.1 of Secale cereale. NCBI lineage: Eukaryota > Viridiplantae > Streptophyta > Magnoliopsida > Poales > Poaceae > Secale > Secale cereale. The sequence goes on from LR738714.1 coordinate 410,790,874, forward strand.
GGCGTAGTTGAAGCAGATGGCACGTCGAGGGCGGTCTCCGGGCGCTCCTGGTGTGGCTGCTCTGCTCCTACACAAATCAACAAACAAATGTCAGCGAAGAAAAAGCACCCATGCGCGCCTAACAGCGGAAAGTGAACCATATACTTATGTTGGATGCTGCGCTGGGGGCTGCTCTGAAGATTAGTTGCCGGGTCCGGCAAAGTGGCCTCGGTGGGTTCGTCCTCAATGATGATCACCTCCTCCCTCCTCGCCGGGACCTTGGCTCTCTTTGCCGCTCTCTGGGCCAGAGTCCTGAAAAGGGATAAGTTCAGAGTGCGGCAAATGAGATACAAGAAAAAATAGCAAGAATTGAAGAAATACAAGTACAACAAGAATCTTACTCTTCTTCTTCCTCGTCGGAGCTGAGCGCGGAGAAGTCGAAGTCCGGCTCACGCCCGGCGCGAGGAGGCGGACGAGTAGGCTCCCTTGGCCGCTTGGCGGGAGCAGTGGCGGTGGTCTGAGACGACCCCGCTCCGGCTGCCGCCGTGGCGTGGGGAGCGGCAGGAGCGGAAGCGGTGGTCCGGGAAGACCCCGCTCCAGTTGCTGTAGAAGCGCGAGGTGCTCCCGCGGCAACCGTGCTTGCTGCGGTGGAGCGTGTCACGTGGCGCAGCGGCTGTTGACCCGTCTGCCGCTCCGCTACATCCCCGGCCATGCGGAGACGCCTCCTTGGTGGAGCTGGGGGCTCTGCTTGCGGCGAGCTGCCTGAAGATGAGGAGGAAGAGGAGTCGACCTCCAGCGAGCCGCTCGTATCCTCGGCGGGCTCGCTCGACTCGATGCCCTGCTCGGCGGGCTCGCTCGACTCGGCGTCATGCCCGGCAAGCTCTCCCTCGCCGGCAAATTCATCTCGCTCGGCAAGGCTTGCCGCCTTTGCTGCCTCTGCCTCCTCCACAGTGAATCCAAACTCGCCCGCGGCTGCGGCTGCCGCCGCCTCTTCCAGCCTAGTGGCGATGCGCTTCAGCTCCGTATCAGTGGTGTCGCGGGTGAGGCCCTTCTTCTCGTCGGAGCGAATCAGCACTTCTTCCAAGCTGTCGAAGAACTCCTGCACGGCGTCATCTGCAGGCTCTTGCCAACTTGGGTCAATCCCATGAGAGTCGCACTGCGGCATCATCGCGCGAATGTGGCTGAGCACGAAGTTGTTGCACCGCGGAATGACGCCCCTCGGCAACCTGAACACTTCGGGATGCTGAGGGTCATACTTGAACAGCTCCTGGAGCATCGCGTTGAGCTCCAGGACAGTGAAATTGAAGTTGAGGCCCGGGCGCAGCCTCATGATGTCCGCCGCATTCTCGAACTCCCAGGCGGGTCTCTTCCTCTCCTGCAGGGGGGCGATGCGGCGGCGAAGGAAATCTGCGCCAACTGCGCCTACAGTGAGCCCGGCAAGCCTGAGGCGTTGGATCCGGGCGACGGCAATCTTTAGCCTATCGTCTTTCGGAGCCACGTTGCTCCAGTCGCCGCCGCGCACTACTGGGGTTTGGCGCCAGACGGTAAATGGTTGCGGGTTCTCCTCGACAATCCAGCACCAGTTCGCTCTCCACTCCTCCCACTTGTTGCGGAGCTCTCCCTCCAGATAAGTGTCCTTCTTGCCGGCCCTCGAGATCCAAGAGACTCCGACGGATAAAGGCTCTCCTCTCTCAACTCGGGGCATAAAGAAGTGGCGGAAAAGGGCTACATTGGGATGGACTCCGACAAAGTTTTTGTAGAGATGTGCGAAAACTGCCATGGCCAGAACGGCATTGGGGGTGAAGTCAAGGAGGCGGAACCCGTAGGTGTTCGTGATATCGCAGAAAAATTCAGAGAAAGGCGGGCAGAGCCCGCAGTAGAAGAACAAGGCAAAGAAAGGGTATCCAGTTGGAGCAATTTTCCAGACGATGGCAGGAAGTACCTTCGTGCGCGGGTGCGCCCGCGTCTCCCACGACCAGAAGAGGTAGTAGCACTCAATCAGCTCCCTCGCGGCAAGCTTGGGGGGGAAGACAGCCCGCTCCTTTCGCAGCGCCGCGAGCCGCTGCGCCTCGGCCGACTTCGCGCCCTTCCCCTTGTCAGTTTTCGAAGCCATGGCGGAAGTGGTGAGGGAGGTCGACGGCGTTGGTGGTGCCGGTGGCGATGGGGGGTGCGGAGCGCTGCTCTCTTTCAGCTTTGGGAAGAAGAGGAACGGCGAGGCTTTCGAGGTTGGAGTAGCAACGGGCGGATGGACAAACTGCCCTTGTTTCCCCTGCTTATAAGGAGGGAGGGGGCGGACGTTCCGCCTTTCCGAATAAAGAAACCGCCCACGATCTCTCCCATGACGCCGCAATCAACGCGTGCCGTTTGGGGAGGGCGCGGTGGATACGGAGAAAGATACGGCGTAACCCAGGCCGCGCGTGCCCGTACACTGATTTGGGCCTGGCCCAACAGCGCTGGGCACCGTGTATGGCCCAGGCCCGGGGCCTCCTGTCGGTGTACTAGAGTAGGGGTACCCTAGTATCCCGAACTTGTGCACGAGCAGTCGCAACCCCCCCGCGGCAAGGCTTGCCAGGTGACCGCCAAGGTCCTCTTTGGTTCCTTTGGAGCCATTCAAGAACAAAGTATTTAAGCCAAGAAGACAAGGCCCCGGCAAGAGGAGCTTGCCGGGAAGGCCAACCAAGGCATCTCAGAGAACTTGCCGCGACGCGCCACGCGCCACGGCAAGGCCCGGTGAGCGGCAAGCTCCCGGACGCGACAAGACAAGGACCGCGGCAAGGCGCTTGCCGCGGCAAGCTGCCACCCTGTACCAGCACTCCAGCGCATCCACCAACGTGTCGCTCTGGGACCCTTCCAGGCGTATGTGGCGGGAGGCTTTGCAGCCAGCGGTGAGCGGTGGCAAGCGGCGCTGACAAGTTTGCCGTCGTGGCGAACGGTGGCGTCCCTGACGGCCCCTTTTTGCACTGTTTGGGCGACGCCGATGGGCATTTAATGCCCTTGTCCCCTGCCGTCAGGGTTAGGTACGAAGCACTGTACAGGTAGTTGTACCAACTACAACACCTTTCCATTTTTGCCCTCACTGCGTTGCCACCTGTCGGTGACCCCTTGAGCATATAAAAGGAGGCCCATGCGCAACGTAGAGGGGGGGTTCGAAGCAGAAGAACACTCATGCTCGGTCTCGTTAGCTGCCGAGGTGTACTGTAGCACTCAGCGCTCTCGAGCAAGAACTCAATACAAACCACAAAGCAGGAGTAGGGTTTTACTCATCCGAGCAGTTTACCCAGGTTCGGGCTGCACGGATGCTTAAAACCCTACTCATGCTTTGTGGTTTGTATTGAGTTCTTGCTCGGGAGCGCTGAGTGCTACAGTACACCTCGGCAGCTAACGAGACCGAGCGTGAGTGTTCTTCTGCTTCGACCCC
>LR738714.1:410795107-410916494 GCA_902687465.1 Secale cereale
GGGGGGGGGGGGGGGCTGCGACTGCCCGTGCACAAGTTCGGGATACTAGGGTACCCCAACTCTAGTACACCGACAGTTTGCAATAATATTGAAAGTTGGTTTGGAAGAGTTTCAACTTTAGATCCCACATATTTGGAGAATGTTCAATCTTATGAAATTTTTGATAAAGGTGGGTTTGGAGAGGTCATGACATTAGTTAATGTTAATCCCATTATTTTGGAAGAGCGTCAACTTCGCATGCATGTGGACCGTGTTGAGAATATGTTATGTGATAGCTATATTGTTGAATTTGCTTATGATCCTACATGCAGTTATTATGAGAGAGGAAAATATGGTTGTAGAAATTTTCATGTTACTAAATTACCTCTTATTATGTTGATATTGCTATTGTTTCTTTCTTGTTCCTTGCATATGCTAGATCTTGCTTGTCTTGCTAATTTGTTTTTCTATAAAATGCCTATGCATAGAAAGTATGTTAGACTTAGATGTGTTTGCCACGTGTTTTATGATGCTCTCTTGGTGCTTAAATTCTTATCTTTCATGTGAGCATCATTGAAATCTCAAGCCAATCTTAATGGCTAAAGAAAGAGCTTGTTGGGAGGCAAACCAATTTTATTTTTATTTTTTACTTTTTGGTTATGTTTGCAAGTTTTACAAATTATTACTTATGTAATAATTGTGTTCTATGTTTTAATTAGTGTTTGTGCCAAGTAGAACCATTGGGATGACTTGGGTGAAGTCTTTGCGATCTTGCTGTAAAAAACAGAAACTTTTGCGCTCACGAGATTAGCTGTCCTTTTTTACTGGAGAGTGATTTTAGGTTGATTCTTTTTGCAGATGATTAATATAAAAATTCCTAACGCCCGCCAATTTATTTCAGAATTTCTGGAGTTATAGAAGTATTCGAAAGTTACAGATTCCTACAGACTGTTCTGTTTTTGACAGATTCTGTTTTTCGCGTCTAGTTTGCTTATTTTGATGAATCTATGAGTAGTATCGGGGGGTATGAACCATAGAGAAGTTGGAATATAGTAGGTTTAAGACCAATATAAATAAATAATGAGTTCATTACAGTACCTTAAAGTGGTGGTTTATTTTCTTATAATAACGGAGCTCAAAAGATTTTCTGTTAAGTTTTGTGTTGTGAAGTTTTCAAGTTTTTGGGTGAGGATTTGATGGACTGTGGAATAAAGAGTGGCAAGAGCCTAAGCTTGGGGATGCCCAAGTCACCCCAAGGTAAAATTAAAGGATAACCAAAAGCCTAAGCTTGGGGATGCCTCGGGAAGGCATCCCCTCTTTCGTCTTCGTCTATCGGTAACTTTACTTGAGGCTATATTTTTATTGACAACATGATATTTGTTCTGCTTGGAGCGCCATGTATGATATGAGTCTTTGCTTTTTAGCTTTCCACAATCATCCTTGCTGAACACACCTTTTGGGAGAGACACGCTTGAATTGGAATTTATTAGAATACTCTATGTGCTTCACTTATATCTTTTGAGCTAGATAATTTTGCTCTAGTGCTTCACTTATATATTTTTAGAGCACGGTGGTGGTTTTATTTTATAGAAATTTTTGATATCTCATGCTTCACTTATATTATTTTGAGAGTCTTTTAGAACAACATGGTAATTTGCTTTGGCTATAAAACTAGTCCTAATATAATGGACATCCAAGATGGGTACAATAAAAACTTTCATATAAAGTGCATAGAATACTATGAGAAGTTTGATGCTTGATGATTGTTTTGAGATATGAGGATGGTGATACTAGAGTCATGCTAGTAGAGTAATTGTGAATTTGAGAAATACTTGTGTTGAGGTTTGCAAGTCCCGTAGCATGCACATATGGTAACCATTGTGTACCAAATTTGAAGCATGAGTTATTTCTTTGATTGTCTTCCTTTGTGTGGAGGTCGGGATCACGCGATGGTTAACTCCTACCAACCCTTCCCCTAGGAGCATGCGTGTAGTGCTTGGTTTTGATGACTTGTAGATATTTGCAATAAGTATGTGACTCCTTTATGACTAATGTTGCGTCCATGGATTATACGCACTCTCGACCTTCCACCGTTGCTAGCCTCTCTAGTACCATGCTACTTTCGCCGGTACCATAAACCCACCATTTACCTTCCTCAAAACAGCCACCATACCTACGTATTATGGCATTTCCATAGCCATTCCGAGATATATTGACATGCAACTTTCCACCGTTCCATTTATTATGACACGCTTCATCATTGTCATATTGCCTTGCAAGATCATGTAGTTGACATCGTATTTGTGGCAAAGCCACCCTTCATAATTTTTTCATACATTCCACTCTTGATTCATTGCACATCCCGGTACACCGCCGGAGGCATTCGTATAGAGTCATATTTTGTTCTAAGTATCGACTTGTAATCCTTGAGTAGTAAAAGAAATGGAAGTGTGATGATCATCATTATTAATGCATTCTCCCGTGTGAGTAAATAAAAAAAGGCCGAAGAAGCCAATGAAAATAAAATAAAAAAATAAAGGCCAAAGAAGCCAATGAAAAAAAAGAAGAAAAAAAAAGAAGAAAACAGAGAGAAAAAGAGAGAAGGGATAATGCTACTATCTTTTTTCCACACTTGTGCTTCAAAGTAGCACCATGATCTTCATGATAGAGAGTCTCTTGTTTTGTCACTTTCATATACTAGTGGGAATTTTCATTATAGAACTTGGCTTGTATATTCCTCTGATGGGCTTCCTCAAAATGCCCTAGGTCTTCGTGAGCAAGCAAGTTGGATGCACACCCACTTAGTTTCTTTTGTTGAGCTTTCATACATTTATAGCTATAGTGCATCTGTTGCATGGCAATCCCTACTCGCTCACATTGATATCTATTGATGGACATCTCCATAGCCCATTAATATGCCTAGTTGATGTGAGACCATCTTCCTCCTTTTTGTCTTCTCCACAACCACCACTCTATTCCACCTATAGTGCTATGTCCATGGCCCACGCTCATGTATTGCATGAAAGTTGAAAAAGTTTGAGAATACTAAAGTATCAAACAATTGCTTGGCTGAAACTGGGGTTGTGCATGATTTGAATATTTTGTGTGACAAAGATGGAGCATAGCCAAACTATATGATTTTGTAGGGATGAACTTTCTTTGGCCATGTTATTTTGAGAAGACGTGATTACTTTGTCAGTATGCTTGAAGTATTATTATTTTTACGCCAATATTAAACTTTTATCTTGAATCTTTCGGATCTGAACATTCATGCCACAATAAAGGCAATTACATTGATGATTGTGTTAGGTAGCATTCCACATCAAAAATTCTGTTTTTATCATTTACCTACTCGAGGACGAGCAGGAATTAAGCTTGGGGATGCTTGATATGTCTCCAACGTATCTATAATTTTTTATTGTTACATGCTATTATATTATCTGTTTTGGATGTTTAATAGGCTTTATTTTTGCTCTTTTATATTAGTTTTGGGACTAACCTATTAACTGATGGCCTAGTGCCAGTTTCTGTTTTTTGTGTGCCTATTTTAGAGTTTCGCAGAAAAGGAATACCAAACGGAATGAAACCTTCACGATGATCTTTCTTGGACCAAAACCAATCCAGAATACTTGGAGTAGACGTCTGGGACTCCACGAGGAGGCCATGAGGCTAGAGGGCGCGTCCCCCACCCTCGTGGACCCCTCGTAGCTCCACCGACGTACTTCTTCCGCTTATATGTACTCTTATACCCTAGAAACATCGGGGAGAGCAACGAAACCACTTTTGCACTGTCGCAACCTTTTGTACCCGTGAGATCCCATCTTGGGACCTTTTTCGGCGATCTGCCGGAGGGGGAATCAATCATGAAGGGCTTCTACATCAACACCATAGCATCTCCGATGAAGCGTGAGTAGTTTACCACAGACCTTCGGGTCCATAGTTATTATCTAGATGGCTTATGCTCTCTCTTTGATTCTCAATACAAAGTTCTTCTCAATTATCTTGGAGATCTATTCGATGTAATACTTTTTAGGGTGTGTTTCCCGAGATCCGATGAATTGTGGATTTATGAACAAGTTTATCTATGAATATTATTTGGATCTTCTCTGAATTCTTATATGCATGATTTGATATCTTTGCAACTCTCTTCGAATTATTAGTTTAGTTTTCCCACTAGAATGATCTTTGCAACGGGACAAGTGCTTAGCTTTGGTTCAATCTTGCGGTGTCCTTTCCCAATGACAGCAGGAGCAGCAAGGAACGTATTGTACTGTTGCCATTGAGGATAAAAAGATGGGGTTTATATCATATTGCTTGAATTTATCCCTCTACATCATGTCATCCTGCTTAATGTGTTACTTCGTTCTTATGAATTTAATACTCTTGATGCATGCTGGATAGCGGTCTATGTGTGGAGTAATAGTAGTAGATGCAGAATCGTTTCGGTATACTTGACACGGACGTGATGCCTATATTCATGATCATTGCCTTAGATATCTTTATAACTATGCGCTTTTCTATGAATTGCTCGGCAGTAATTTGTTCACCCACCGTAATACATGTTATCTTGAGAGAAGCCACTAGTGAAACCTATGGCCCCTGGGTCTCTTTCCTATTATATTGAATCTCTTTTATTTACATCGCATCTTGTTTACTATTTGGCAAACTTTACTTTCCAATATATACAAAAAATTACCAAAAATATTTACTTTACTATCTTTATTTGATCTCACTTTTGCGAGTGACCATGAAGGGATTGACAATCCCTTTATCGCGTTGGTTGCAAGGTTCTTGATTGTTTGTGCAGGTACTAGGTGACTTCAGCGTTGTCTCCTACTGGATTGATACCTTGGTTCTCAAAACTAAGGGATATACTTACGCTACTTTGTTGCATCACCCTTTCCTCTTCGAGGGAAAACTAACGCATGCTTAAGAGGTAGCAATCACATGTATGTAACGTACTTGATACTTTGGATCAGACCAGTGTTTAACAAGGCATCTCCATTCTTCATCTGATATATTTTCCACTAGAGATGTTTGGGCAAGTTCACTATTAGCCATGCCTTCAAAGTGAGTTTTCCTAAGTTATACCGATACTGTCGCAGAGCAGACTTGAAAACATGGGTGCATGCTTGTTTGGTTGCATCATCTTGGCTATCCAACTTGAACCTCATCTGTTGAAAATATTGGGAGTCTCATTACCAGTAACCTAGAAAGTATGGGACAGAGCAAGACGACATTACTAATTTCCATACATAACCATACTTACAGATAAATGGTCGAGGAAGGTGTTAAACTGCGTTTCGTCTTTGTCATTCCTATACTGAATCCATGTTGGGATGATACGTGCATGACACTTAACGGCAACGGCTGCCTCTGATAGTAACTTGGCTGACTCTGTAGCACCACGTGGCCTTTTTAAACCTGCCTCAAAATGAATCTCCATTATTCCTCCTCCAGATTTAGTTAATATGTTGAGCATTATCCCAGATGTTTGTTTCCTCTGACGCCTAGGTGCTATTTAAACAACGAACATGCGATGTGTTAGTGTACATAAAATTGTGAGACTGCATATAAAGAAGCATGCAAATGTAACTTGACTCGAGCAACTACCTTCTTGCTGTTGAAGCTCACAAGGTTCATCTGATCTTGCCAACTCATGTTGTGTCAAGAGTGCTTCGGAAGTAGTGTCAGGTGGCAAGGGAGCTTCGCAACTTGCCAATAGCAGACTTACCGGACGGGTAACTCGTGGAGATGTTGGTACTGACGAAGAAGGTATTTCAACAACTAGGGTTGTCATTACTTGTTTGGTGGCAGCTATTCGTTTGCGTTTGGATTGTTTTGCAGCTGGTGTAGTAGGAGATACCGTGTTTGTAATAATTTCTGATGGACTTGGACCTTCTATGGCACCATCAATACCAGCAGAATCTGCATAATTCTTCCACTTCCATTTCAGTGTGTCTTGAGTACTAACATGATCAACTACCATTTTGTGTTCCTACTTTATCTTTGCCATGTCGATTCAAGCGGACAAGAAAAAGGAATACAAATTTAATTCTTCAGAACAAATTGATGTGTGATACAAATGAACCGAGCTTTGATGTTAGACAACCGCGGGATAGGAGGATGTGATACGTACGAAAAATAGGACGACATGAGATAACTATGATGTGTAAACTAATCAGAAGTCATTTCAATAAATTAGAAGCAGTGCAATGGAAGGTAGACACCATATGAAATATGCTAAAAATATTGCTCTGCCAAGTTCACAGTGTCTTGCCATAACTGGCATTTAAACAAATGTGAAGCAGTACAAGAAATAAATCATATGCAAGATGCAAACAACATCACACTACCAAGTTAAAGGTCTCCCGTCATTAGTGCCATTGCATATTCACATCATTGCATATTCACAGCTATGATGTGTAAACTAAGCAGAAGGCATTTCAACAAATTAGAAGCAATGAAAGGCAGACACCGTATGTAAGATGCAATGAATATCACTCTACCAAGTTAAAACAGTCTCCTCATTAGTGCCATTTCAACAAATTAGTAGTACAAGCTAGAAAATAACCCGAGATGTTACCTATATTAGACTCCAAAGTTAAACGTGTATTACGATATGTGATTGTTGCAGGTTAGACAACAGTACTACATTGATGTAAGAACATGGTGTGATAGACAGATATTGTATGTTCTAGAAATAGGAACACGTGTCGTATTCACAAGTATAATGTGTAAAGTAAGCAGATGGAATTCAACAAAGTTATAAGAAATACAAGGTAGACATCATACATAATATGCAAACACATATTACAGTGCCATGTTAGCGGGAGCAAGTGCGCTGGTGGACTAGGGGGGACATTCTCATCATCAACACAGCTATGTTGAGTGTCTATGCATGTGTTCTTCCAAATCTTGTTGGGGGGTGGCGGAGTAGAATCTGTAGAGGCCCTCCATTTCAGTTGGTTGGAAGAAGCACCTTTATGCACTGCCTTGCTAATTTCCTCCGCTATATTGGTTTTGCATTGTCAAGTAAAACTGACACGAAAAAGCAATAAAATTCACTCTTCAGAACTCATTCATGCATGATATTGACAATCACTACCTTGATGTAAGGCAAACACACGATATGAGGATGGAATATGTACGAAAAATAGGACGACATGGCATATTCACAACTATTTGTGTAAGCTAAGGAGAAGCCATTTCAACAAACTAGAAGAAATACAAGACACAAAATGAAATATGCAAGACAATATCACACTACCAAGCTAGATGAAGCACCTAGGATGCCGGTTTTGTTGGAAGACCGCCATCAGTCCCTGCCTTAATTTTTTCCTTCCTCTTACTTAATTTTATTGCCTTGTCAAGTCAAGCTGACAAGAAAAATGAATAAAAACTCAGTTTTCAGAAATCACTGATGTCTACTACATAACCTTTTTCTTGTACACGTTGTTGGGCCTCCAAGTGCAGAGGTTTGTAGGACAGTAGCAAATTTCCCTCAAGTGGATGACCTAAGGTTTATCAATCCACGGGAGGCGTAGGATGAAGATGGTCTCTCTCAACCAACCCTACAACCAAATAACCAAGAGTCTCTTGTGTCCCCAACACACCCAATACAATGGTAAATTGTATAGGTGCACTAGTTCGATGAAGAGATGGTGATACAAGTGCAATATGGATCGTAGATATAGGTTTTTGTAATATGAAAATATAAAACCAGCAAGGTAACTAATGATAAAAATGAGCACAAACGGTATAGCAATGCTTTGAAACAAGGCCTAGGGTTCATACTTTCACTAGTGCAAGTTCTCTCAACCATAATAACATAACTGGATCATATAACTATCCCTCAACATGCAACAAAGAGTCACTCCAAAGTCACTCATAGCGGAGAACAAACGAAGAGATTATTGTATGGTATGAAACCACCTCAAAGTTATTCTTTCTGATCGATCTATTCAAGAGTCCTTAGTAAAATAACACGAAGCTATTCTTTCCATTCGATCTATCCTAGAGATCATACAAGAATAACACCTTAAGACACACATCAACGAAAACCCTAATGTCACCTAGATACTCCATTGTCACCTCAAGTATCCATGGGCATGATTATACGATATGCATCACACAATCTCAGATTCATCTATTCAACCAACACAAAGAACTTCAACGAGTGCCCCAAAGTTTCTACCGGAGAGTCAATACGAAAACGTGTGCCAACCCTATGCATAAGTTCACAAGGTCACTGAACTCGCAAGTTGATCACCGAAACATACATGGAGTAGATCACGTAAATATCCCATTGTCACCACAGTAAGCATATGTAAGACATATATCAAGTGTCCTCAAATCCTTAAAGACTCAACCAGATAATATAACTTCAAAGGGAAAACTAAATCCAATACTAGAGAGTAGAGGGGGAGAAACATCATAAGATCCAACTATAGTAGCAAAGCTCGCGATACATCAAGATCATGCCAAATCAAGAACACGAGAGCGAGAGATCAAACACATAGCTACTGGTACATACCCTCAGCCCCGAGGGTGAACTACTCCCTCCTCGTCACGGAGAACGCCGGGATGATGAAGATGGCCACCGGTGAGGCATCCCCCCTCCGGCAGGGTGCCAGAAGAGGGCCCTGATTGGTTTTTGGTGTTACACAGGCTTGCGGCGGCGTAACTCCTGATCTAGGTTATGTTCTGGAAGTTTGGGTATATATAAGAGGTGTTGGAGTCGGGAACAAGTCAGGGGGTCCCCGAGGCGTCTACCAGATAGGGGGGCGTGCCCAGGGGGTAGGGCGCGCCCCCCACCCTCGTGGTGGCCTCCTGACTCTTCTGGTCCATTTCCGGTACTCCGTGGGCTTCTTCTAGTCCAGAAACAACCTCTGTGCAATTTCAGGTCAATTGGACTCTGTTTGGTATTCCTTTTCTGCGATACTCAAAAACAAGGAAAAAATAGAAACTGTCATTGGGCTCTGGGTTAATAGGTTAGTCCCAGAAATCATATAAATGCATATAAAATATCCAAGATGGATAATATAATAGCATGGAACAATAAAAAATTATAGATACATTGGAGACGTATCAAGCACCCCAAGGTTAATTCCTGCTCGTCCTCGAGTAGGTAAATGATAAAAACAAAAAATTTGATGTGGAATGCTACCTAACATAATTTTCAATGTAATTATCTTTATTGTGGCATGAATATTCAGATCCATAAGATTCAAGACAAAAGTTTAATATTAACATAAAAATAATAATACTTCAAGCATACTAACAAAGCAATTATGTCTTCTCAAAATAACATGGCCAAAGAAAGTTCATCCCTACAAAATCATATAGTTTGGCTATGCCCCATCTTTGTCACACATAATATCCAAATCATGCACAACCCCGGTTTCAGCCAAGCAATTGTTTCATACTTTAGTATTCTCAAACTTTTTCAACTTTCACGCAATAAATGAGCGTGAGCCATGGACATAGCACTATAGGTGGAATAGACTGGTGGTTGTGGAGAAGACAAAAAGAGGAAGATGGTCTCACATCAACTAGGCCTATCAATGTGCTATCGAGATGCCCATCAATAGATATCAATGTGAGTGCATAGGGATTGCCATGCAACGGATGCACTAGCGCTGTAAATGTATGAAAGCTCAACAAAAGAAACTAAGTGGGTGTGCATCGAACTTGTTTGCTCACGAATACCTAGGGCATTTGAGGAATTCCATCATTGGAATATACAAGCCAAGTTCTATAATGAAAAATTCCCACTAGTATACGAAAGTGACAAAACAAGAGACTCTCTATCATGAAGATCATGGTGCTACTTTGAAGCACAAGTGTGGAAAAAAAAGATGGTAGCATTTGTCACTTTTTCTTTTTTTGGGCCTTCCTTTTTTATTTGGCCTTTCTTTTTTTGCCTTCCCCCTTTTTCGGGACAATGCCCTAATAGTAATGATCATCAAACTTCTATTTATTTACAACTCAAAGATTACAACTCGATACTAGAACAAAATATGACTCTATATGGATGACTCATGTGGTGTACGGGGATGTGCAATGAATCAATAGTGACATGTATGGAAAATTGTGCATTATGGCCTGGCCACAAATACGATGTCAACTACATGATCATGCAAGGCAATATGACAATGATGAAGCGTGTCATAATAAAAGGAACGGTGGAAAGTTGCATTGCAATATATCTCGGAATGGCTATGGAAATTCCATAGTAGGTAGGTATGGTGGCTGTTTTGAGGAAGGTATATGGTGTGTGTATGGTACCGGCGAAAGTTGCGTGGTACTAGAGAGGCTAGCAATGGTGGAAGGGTGAGAGTGCGTATAATCCATGGACTCAACATTAGTCATAAAGAACTCACATACTTATTGCAAAAATCTACAAGTTATCAAAACAAAGTACTACATGCATGCTCCTAGGGGAAGGGTTGGTAGGAGTTAACCATCGCGCGATCCCGACCTCCACACAAATGATGACAATCAAAGAAATACCTCATGCTTCAAATTTGTCACACAACGGTTACCATACGTGCATGCTAAGGGACTTGCAAACCTCAACACAGGTATTTCTCAAATTCACAACTACTCTACTAGCATGACTCTATTATCACCATCCTCATATCTCAAATGATCATCAAGTATCAAACTTCTCATAGTATTCAATGCACTTTATATGAAAGTTTTTATTATACCCATCTTGGATGCCTATCATATTAGGACTAATTTTATAGCCAAAGCAAATTACCATGCTATTCTAATGGATTCTCAAAATAATATAAGTGAAGCATGATAGATCAATAATTTCTTCAAAATAAAACCACCGCCGTGCTCTAAAAATATATAAGTGAAACACTAGAGGAAATGACAAACTACTTCCAAAAGATATAAGTGAAGATCAATGAGTAGTTCAATAATTATGTAACTATGTGAAGACTCTCTAACATTTAAGAATTTCAGATCTTGGGATATTATTCAAACATCAAGCAAAACAAAATAAAATAAATTGACGCTGCAAGCAGAACACATATCATGTGGTGAATAAAAATATAGCCTTAAGTAAAGTTACCGATAGACGAAGACGAAAGAGGGGATGCCTTCCCGGGGCATCCCCAAGCTTAGGATTTTGGTTGTCCTTGAATTTTAACTTGGGGTGCCTTGGGCATACCCAAGCTTAGGCTCTTGCCGCTCCTTATTCCATAGTCCATCGAATCTTTGCCCAAAACTTGAAAACTTCACAACACAAAACTCAACAGAAAACTCGTAAGCTCTGTTAGTATAAGAAAATAAAACCACCACTTAGGCATTGTTGTGAACTCACTATAAATTAATATTGGTGTAATATATCCCATATTACAACTTCTCTATGGTTCATACCCTCCGATACTACTCATAGATACAGCAAAATAAGCAAACAACACATAGAAAACAAAATCTGTCAAAAACAGAACAGTCTGTAGCAATCTGTAACTTCCGAAGACTTTTGTAACTCAAACAATTCTGAAATAAATTGGTGGACGTGGGGAATTTGTCTATTAATCATCTGCAAAAATAATCAACCTAAAAGAACTCTCCAGTAAAAAAGGCAGCTAATCTCGTGAGCGCAAATTTTCTTTTATTATAGCAAGATCACAAGGACATTCACCCAAGTATTTCGAAAGGTTCTACTTGGCACTTTATTGAAACAAAAGCTATAAAACATGATTACTACAGTATCTTAATCATGTGAACGCACAAAAACAATAGGGGTAAATATTGGGTTGTCTCCCAACAAGCGCTTTTCTTTAATGCCTTTTAGCTAGGCATGATGATTTCAATGCTGGTTGCATAAAAGAGAAGAATTGAAACATAACGGGAGCATCATGAAGAATATGACTAGCCCATTTAGGCCTAACCCACTTCCTATGCATAGGGATTTTGTGAGAAAGCAACTTATCAGAACGATAATTAACTAGCATAGTAAGACAAAGCAACAATAACTTCAAGATTTTAAGCACATAGAGAGGAAACTTGATATTATTGCAACTCCTACAGGCATATATTCCTCCCTTGTAATAATTTTCAATAGCATCATGAATGAATTCAACAATAGAACCATCACATAAAGAATTCTTTACATGATCCCGAAGCATATAAATTTTATTACTCTCCACATAAGTGAATTTCTTCTCATGAATAATAGTGGGAGCAAATCAACAAAATAACTATCATGTGAGGCATAATCAAATTGAAAATTAAAATCATGATGACACGTTTCATGGTTATCATTAATCTTTATAGCATACAAGTCATCACAATAATCATCATAGATAGCATCTTGGTTCTCATAATCAATTGGAACCTCTTCCGAAATAGTGGATTCATCACTAAATAAAGTCATGACCTCTCCAAATCCACTTTCATCAATATAATCATCATAAATAGATGCCATGCTTTCATCATAATAAATATTCTCATCAAAACTTGGGGGACTAAATATATCTTCTACATCAAACATATCATCCCCAAGTTGTGGCTTTGCATATCATTAGCATCATGGATATTCGAAGAATTCACACTAACAACATTGCAATCATGCTCATCATTCAAGTATTTAGTGCCAAACATTTTAGTGCATTCTTCTTCTAGTACTTGGGCACAATTTTCCTTTCGATCATTTTCACGAAAGACATTAAAAAGATGAAGCATATGAGGCGACATCAATTCCATTTTTTGTAGTTTTCTTTGATAAACTAAACTAGTGATAAAACAAGAAACTAAAAGATTCGATTGCAAGATCTAAAGATATACCTTCAAGCACTCACCTCCATGGCAACGGCGCCAGAAATTGTTTGATGTCTACTACACAACCTTCTTCTTGTACACGTTCTTGGGCCTCCAAGTGCAGAGGTTTGTAGGACAGTAGCACATTTCCCTCAAGTGGATGACCTAAGGTTTATCAATCTGTGGCAGGCGTAGGATGAAGATGGCCTCTCTCAAACAACCCTGCAACCAAATAACAAAGAGTCTCTTGTGTCCCCAACACACCCAATACAATGGTAAATTGTATAGGTGTAGTAGTTCGGCGAAGAGATGGTGATACAAGTGCAATATGGATGGTAGATATAGGTTTTTGTAATATGAACATATAAAACAGCAAGGTAACTAATGATAAAATTGAGCACAAACGGTATTGCAATGCTTTGAAACAAGGCCTAGGGTTCATACTTTCACTAGTGCAAGTTCTCCCAACAATAATAACATAACTGGATCATATAATTATCCTTCAACATGCAACAAAGAGTCACTCCAAAGTCACTAATAGCGGAGAACAAACGAAGAGATTATTGTAGGGTACGAAACCACCTCAAAGTTATTCTCTCTGATGGATCTATTCAAGAGTCCATCATAAAATAACACAAAGCTATTATTTCCGTTCGATCTATCCTAGAGTTCGTACTAGAATAACACCTTAAGACACACATCAGCCAAAACCTTAATGTCACATAGATACTCCATTGTCACCTCAAGTATCCGTGTGCATGATTATACGATATGCATCACACAATCTCATATTCATCTATTCAACCAACACAAAGAACTTCAAAGAGTGCCCCAAAGTTTCTACCGGAGAGTCAAGACGAAAACGTGTGCCAACCCCTATGCATAAGTTCATATGGTCACTGAACCCGCAAGTTGATCACAAAAACATACATCAAGTAGATCACGTGAATATCCCATTGTCACCAGAGATAAGCACACACAAGACATACATCAAGTGTTCTCAAATCCTTAAAGACTCAATCCGATAAGATAACTTCAAAGGGAAAACTCAATCCATTACAAGAGAGTAGAGGGGGAGAAACATCATAAGATCCAAGTATAGTAGCAAAGCTCGCGATACATCAAGATCGTACCAAATCATGAACACGAGAGCGAGAGATCAAACACATAGCTAGTGGTACATACCCTCAGCCCCGAGGGTGAACTACTCCCTCCTCGTCATGGAGAACGCCATGATGATGAAGATGGCCACCGGTGAGGGATCCGCCCACCGGCAGGGTGCTGGAACAGGGTACCAATTTGTTTTTGGTGGCTACAGAGGCTTGCGGCGGCGGAACTCCCGATCTAGGTTATGTTCTGGAAGTTTGGGTATATATAAGAGGTGTTGGAGTTGGGAACAAGTCAGGGGGGTCCCCGAGGCGGCCACGAGATAGGGGGGCGCACCCTGGGGGGTAGGGCGCGCCCCCACCCTCGTGGTGGCCTCGGAAATCTTCTGGTCCATCTCCGGTACTCTGTGGTCTTCTTCTGGTCCAAAAACAACCTCCGTGCAATTTCAGGTAAATTGGACTCCGTTTGTTATTCCTTTTCTGTGATACTCAAAAACAAGGAAAAAGCTGAAACTGGCACTGGGCTCTGGGATAATAGGTTAGTCCAGAAAATCATATAAAATAGCATATAAATGCATATAAAACAGCCAAGATGGATAATATAATAGCATGGAACAATCAAAAATTATAGATACGTTGGAGACGTATCACTCACTGATGCAGGATGCTGACGAGCATTATTTTAATGTAAGGCGACTGCATGATAGGACGATTGAATGTGTAAGAAAAAAGGAGAGCATTGTATATTCACAACTATGATGTGTAAACTAACCAGAAGGCATTTTAACAAATTAGAAGCAATGAAAGCTAGACACCATATGAAAAGTGCAACGAATATCACTCTACCATGTTAAAACTGTCTCATCATAAGTGTCATGTCAACAAATTAGAAGTAGTACAGCTACAAAAGAATGTGAGATGTAACCTATATCACAGTCCCAAGTTAAACGTGTCTTATGATAAGTGATTGTTGGAGGTAACACAATAGTAGTACTTTGATGAAGATCATGGTGTGATATACACATATTGTATGTTCTAGAAACAGGAAGACACACGTCTTATTAACAAGTATAATGTCTTAAGTAAGTAGATGGAATTCAACAAAACTAGAAGCAATGCATGATAGACATCATACATAACATGCAACCACATAAAAGTGCCAAGTTAGAGGGAGCACCTGTGATGGTGGACTAGGGGAGACATGCTCATCATCAACACAACTACGTTGAGTGTCTATGCATGTGTTTTCTTCCAAATCTTGTTGGGGGGATGGCGGAGTAGAATATGTAGAGGCCCTCTGTTTAAGTTGGTTGGTACGAGCACCTTTATCCGCTTGCTAATTTCCTTCCACTTTATTAATTTTGCAATGTCAAGTTAAATCGACAAGAAAAATCAATAAAATTCACTCTTCAGAACTCATTCATGCATGAAACTGACAATCACAACTTTGATGTAAGGCAAACACATAATACGAGGATGGAATATGTACGGAAAATAGGATGGCATGGTAAATTCACAACTACTTCTGTAAACTAAGCAGAAGCAATTTCAACAAATTAGAAGCAATGCAAGCTAGACACCACGTGAAAGATGGACCAATATGACTCTGCCATGTTAAAAGCGTCCCATCATAAATGGTGTTTCAACAAATTAGAAGCAGTGCATCACTATAAAAAAACACTTCCGTCATAATACGTGTTAGTCACAGTAGGTCACGTTTGTTGTCATGCATGTAAATCCATGACGATTTTATGACAGAATCAAGATAGTCATACATGTGCTGTCGTAGAAGTGTTCCATGACAATACCAAAATTATCATCACAAAAGTGTTCACTTCCATGACGATAAATGTCGCGTCATGGAAGTGCTTTTGTCAAGGGTAACTGACACGTGGCATCCACCGTAACGGGTCGCCGTTAAGTTATTGGATCCGGTTTTGGATACGATAACCAGCTAACAGTGAGGACCAATGGGAATTTTCGACGTGTAAAATTCTCATTGCCTGAAGTAACCACGTGTTAGCTCCACGTGCGGACAGATGTCAACCAACCAATGGACATGAGGCGCCAGTGATACGTCGACACGTGGAACGGCCCAACAGTGGCCCATTCAGGTCAAAAGGCCGGCCCGTTTGACTTGGTCAAAGGATAATGGGCCGGCCCATAGAAATCCTACTAATGGCCTGCTCAAATATAGCCCATTAAGGCTAGATAAATCACGGCCCATTATGGCCTTTCCAGATTCGGCCCACTAGCTTCATTTGGGTTGTCCAATATGATTCCAGCCCGCTGTAACTTCTGGCACATGTACGGCCCATGACGTCTTTCAGCCCATATGAGGCCCCTAGTAATTCGTGGCCCATTAACGACCCACACTGAAACTGTCCTAGGATAAACCGTATATCGCTTCATACCCATTAACGGCCCATTACTCCATTGGGTCATTCCTAGCCCGTGTTAACTTTCGGCCTTTTAAGGGCCCATTTATTCTTGGGATGATTTGCAGCATTCGGTAGCTTATGGCCCATTACTGGCCTTTTTCGCTTGTGGGCCAAATTAAGCCCGTGGTTATACTCAGCCTTTTTGTGGCCCGTTAATCCGTTGGGCCGTTTTCATAGCGTCATCAAATATGGCCCATTAACGACCCGTTATGCATGTCGATAAAATTAAGCCTGTTATACTCATCGGCCTCTTAAAGGCTCGTTATGCTCTGCCCATGAACTGTCCTTATGTTGCCCAAGGTTATTTGGGCCTCGTTTTAAATAATAGGTTATCGTGGCCACTAGCACACCGCGGAAAAGGATCGGCACTGACTACAAGCAAACAAATAAACAAGACAACAATGAAATAAATAAGGAAGCAACATACGATAGGCTATTATGACTATTACACTTATTATAACCACTCGGCATCAAAGTTCGCCACTAGTGCAAATATGGGGAACAAAGCAGCATATTACATACACTGGTTGTCAAAGTTGGCGACCAGTGCAAATAAACGCTGCAGTAAAACAAGTCCAGAACTGAAACCACTTCACAAGAGCTCAAGAACAATATCCTGGGTATCCACCATGCTGGCAAGGTGCTTAGCAAGCTTATTAGCTTTCTCTTGTTTGGTGCTTAAATCCTCCTGCGCTTGCTGTTGCACCAGAAAGTATGCATCTGAATTCTCTAGGGACTTCTGTAGTCCTTCGGCTTCTTGTCACAGCTCAGCTGATCGATGTCTTTCAGCTTGTAGTTGAGACTCAAGAAATCGAATTGATTCAGACAGTGAGTTCGAGGAGGTTGTGCCAATGGTAGTGGCCAGTAACTCGAACAGTACACCAAGACATGACTTTGGGTTGTCTCACTATCTTTAAGATACTTTTCCTTAGTTGTTTTATCAGCTTTTATGGAGACCAACAAGGATGTCTCACTATCATGAACCGTATTTGCATTACTTCCTTTACATTGCTTAATAAGGTACTCTTCCCCAATATTCTGTCAGCATTCTAAAAGAAGAAACAAGCAGACACATAACAGGTTTAGCATGTAGTATATGAAACTCATTTCCGTGAACCAGTTCAGTAGTATGGTGGACATGATTAAACTACCAAGTCTTCTATTGCTAAGTAGTACGTAATAAAATTATCAAACAAACATATATCTATGTCCTATGGTCACTACATTGTCTTGCCAAATCAAAATAGTTCAAATCATATCAGTAGAAGACAAATCAGCATTGAAAGAATACAAGTGTGGGAAACTATATGGCACAACAAGATTTCAGATGGGTACCACAGGTGTAGATGTACGACAACACTATTGGCTCTGTTGTGATGCTAGTAATATGCATGATATGAGAAGTCAATTATATACACAATTGAAATTCAAATCAACAGAGCTATTTAGAAGAGCAAACATGCTTAAACACACCTGTTGTGCCATTGGAGTTTCGACTGGATCCTTTAATTTAAAAATAAGTCTGTATGAGTAAATACAGTGATACAAGAGCAAGGTAGTATGCACCATAGCAATGTAATCTTAAATGAGAACAGTTGTTCTTCAGTCTTAAGCACTTCTCCTACACGAACATAGTACAATAAGACGAATGGTAAAGTAATAAAAAAATAAAAAATGAGCTCATTGACCTTACCACATTCTTTGTTTGGGACCAGTATAGAACAAGGCGTTACCAGTCATCGTCCTGTAAATGTGTCTTGGGAGAACGCAAGGGAATTTGATGAGTTTCTTTGCCAGTGAAGTGTGTTTTCTTCAGGTAATTCAAGTACTGCCACCAAGCATTCTTCAAGATAGCTGCGGTATTAGCACAGGTTACCTCATCCTGAGTTTCCAAATCGGTCCTTCTCTATAGAGAAAAACGAGAACATTTGTTGTATTATAACCAGCATGGAGGTAGAATGTATGGGACAAAGCAAAGTAATTGCCATGAATAATAGTACTTATACATAACTCCTAGACGAACACCTAAAAATGGCATTTTCCTTGACCTTCAGTATAATATTTCCATGATGGGAAGATACGCACATAGGATTTAGCAACATCAAATGCGATAGATGCTAAACTACGAATGGCTGGTTGTGCTTCGTCCACATGAATAGGTGTACTAACTGGTGGTATTGGGGTTCACCATGGTAGTACTGGTGCTTTGGGCACTGGAGTTTCCTTAGCCACTGCTCTTGTTTGGGAGCTCGGTGCTGGAGATGGTGTTGTGTCAACTGGAACCGGGTTACAATCTCCTGCGGTTCAGGTTAGATTGGGTGAAGTTGTTTGTCTATCCAACGCAGTAGGGGTATAATCTGTGAGAGTTTAGGTTATGTGTGGCAGGGATGGTTCTCGTGCATGTAAAAGCGGGGTGCTATCTCCACCAAGAGGTTGCACTATTTTATTTGAAGACTGTTTTTTTACTCCGCTAGATACTGCCATCACCCGCTCCAGTTCAACTGGTTGATAAACAAGAACGTAGTTGAATGTACGGACCTTGTATGAGTGACAAATGCGATAGATAGTGTGGAAAAAAGAGTGCATGAAATAGTTCACATGTATTTGTTCAACTAAAAAGGATAACCCGGCATAATTTCACAGATATGATGTGTATCTAAACTGGATAGCATAGCATGACATAGTTCAAAGATATGATAAATAACTAAATAGGATGGCATGAGATAATTATATGATGTCTTTAGTAAACAGGTTCACATGACATAATTCACATACATGTTATCTAAGTAATCAGGATCGCATGATATAATTCACATATGTGATTTATATACTAAGAAGAGGGCGTTAGCATATACGATGTCTGAACTAAAAACATGATGTTGAATATTGTGTATATGATTTCTAAACTATGCAATGCAAGACACCATATGCATGATATGAGCAGTATAACCATGCCAAGTTAGAGCATACACCTCGGTGGGGGAATAGGACTGGTCATCTGTCTCTGAATCCATCTCTAAGGAGCTATCGGGGCCCAGCAAGAGATCTGCTTCAACAGGTACCATTGTCTTCTCTGAAGACCTTGTTTTCACTCCAGATTTTTCCATCACCCACTCAAATGGCTGATTCACAGGAAGAGTAGTTGAATGTACAAACATTGTCGACAAATGGAAATGTAATGAAGAAAAGGATTGGCAAGATATCATTCAAATATAGGATGCCTGGTTAAACAGGATGGCATTGCATATTTCACATATATTATGTCTGGCTAAAAGAGACGAGATTGCATAATTCACATATATGATATAGAAACTAAATAGGTAGCATTACAGAACATGTCTAAACTAAGAAGATGACAAACATGATGTCAAAAGTAGGCACTGCAAGGCAACATATGCATGATATGACCAACATCATCATGCCAAGTTAGATCAAACACCTCGGGGGGTAAATAGGAGTGGTCAGCTCCGTCTGAAGCAGCGTTAGAATAGATACCTTCCTTTGGATTACAATATGGAGGGGGAGGGTTTTCTATTGCACCCACCATCGAGCGATGTGTGCATGACATTGTATTGCGGCGCAAAACTCTTCTCTTTTTGTCTACCTGTTCAACATGATTGTGTACAATATCTGACGTGCATACAAACAGATAGTGAGATTATGTAAGGAGAGCATGCAGAATCTAGAGTGATGGTAACGACCAGTGGATAGATCTAAAAATAATGATAGCAGGCTCATGATAACTTTAATTTAATAAAAAGAAAGATGACGATTGCTTTACTGTTTCTTTCCCACCCAAGATGAACAACATAAGCATACCCTAGGTGAACTAGATAATAGATAGATATACTATTCATTGCTGCCTCGATATATGCCCCACAAGCATTTTAAAACTCAAGTTTGAACATTAATTTGGACCTGACTTGGAGTCTAAGAGGTGAACAGGACGATAAAGTAGCATGTAATATTAAGCAATGCATAACATAAGCAGAAACAAAAAGAGTGTGACTTGTCTTGCAGACTCGTGCAGTCCTCGGGTTCATCTGCTGAGTTGCTGATTGTGACGCAGTTGCGGTGGGTGCCGACAGCAAGGAAGGAGATCTGAGGCGGCAAAAGACGGTGAGGAGTCGTGATGTCTGGTATGGTGGATGCTTCTGTCGATGGAGCAGCTCAGGTGAGGTGGACAACATCACAGTTGGAGCAGGACAAACCACACAATGTTTTCTTCGACACCTATATGTAACTGAAGTAATTCCGTAAGGGCTCCTTTGGCTTGGAGGATTCTAAAAACGCAGGGATAGGAAAACACCGAAATGGGATAGGAATGCACACGGCAAACAGAGCATTTGTAAACACAAGATTTCTGTCAACTTGGGTGTTTGATTCACAGGAATTGAAAGATCAGAGGAATGCAAAGGAACATGACCAAATTAAAGTGAAACCAAAGGAAACTGTGTACAGTTAAAATGTTATTCTGCCACTGATGCACTTAGTCTTGCTTTCATGCATAGGGTTTTGAAAAGTAGGTCCAGCTGGATGATTTGCTCCATTCCTTTCAACGAAATGCATGAATAATTGAATAGTAGAGTGCAATAGGAAAATTTCCTATTGCTATGTTTTTCCTACACTTTTTCCTTTGAAGCAAAATATCCCAAATGGATCGACATGAATATAGAGTAATAAGTGATGCTACAAGTGTAGAACCTCTTTGGCATAGCCATGTCGACCTCAACATCATTGGGTTGGTCGCTAAAAAATTTGCGGCAGAGGTGGCTCTCAGGGTGTGGAGGAAGATCTGAGGCATATCCAGACGGCGTCCAGGGTATTGCTCTATTGTGATGGATGGTTCCATCGTTGGAGCAGCTCCGGCGAGCCGTAAGACGTCAAGGCTGAGGCGATACAAGACATATATTGTTAATCGCAAGTTGGATAGTAATAGCATCTCCAATAGATGATGTAAAATACATTAACAAAAAGTGATAGATGTAAAATTTACATCACCAAAAAACACCTGACTACAACAGATGAGGTAAAAATTGTTGACTTTGAGATTAACCGTCGAAACTAAACTTTACTGTGGTATCTGAATGTTACTGTCGAAACTGAACGCACTGGTAGCAGAGAGGCGATTCACATGTAGTTTAGGATTCTAGAGAACTAGTAGTAGAGAACAGTAATCTAAATCAATAGGCGCTCGACAGGGAACACAGTAGCAGATAGCAGTTGGAGCAGCAGCACCTAGAGGAGTAGCGCGAACTAGAGCCAGAGCGGCAACTCATGTAGCTACAACAGCACGTGTACCAGCATCAGCAGAGCGAGGGAGAGCAAGAGCAGAGCAACAACATGAGCGAGGGGAAGGGCAGAGAAGTAGCAGCAGGGCGAGGTAGCGAGAGCCAGAATAGTAGAAGCAGCGCAAGCTAGCGAGAGCCGGAGCAGCAGCAACAGAGCGAGTGAGCGAGAGCTAGAGCATCAGCAGCAGCGCGAGCGAGCGAATGAGAGCCGAAGCAGCCGCAACAGATTCGGCTGGTATGGTGGTCGCCGCCGACGGAGCCTCGCACTTGGGGAGAGCCGGCGTCGAGATGTCACCAGCGGCGCCGGCTTCGAGGTAGTCGTGCCAAGGGGGTGCGGGAACAAGCTCCATCGGCACCGGGAGGTCGACTTAACGAGAAGGTGCGATGCGATGAGTGTACAACCTCTTTGGTGGCGCCGAGTAGGCCTCGGCTTCGTTCGAGGAGTCGGTGAGGATGTTGCGGTTCCGGTGGAGCAGGTTAAGGCGACGCTGTGGGGATGGATCAGCCGTGATAGACGAGGCGATTGGCGGAGTAGCTCCTTGGAGGAGGAGGACGGGGCGGCTGAACCGGTGGGACGATGAGATTGACAATAGATCTTCATCCGGGCAGGTGGATGAGGGACGTCAAGTTGTTGTGGTGGACGACGTCGTCGGGGAAGAGGCTTCGGCTGAGTGGCGGTGGGGTGGCGAACGATGGAGGGTGGGGTTTCGCGGCTGGAGCAGAGAGGTTATGGCGGCCTGCGTTTTCGAATGGCGAAAAGGAGGTAACGGGAGGGGGAACCATGACTTAGGGACACACTTGTCCGAAATGTAGGGTGTATTACAAAAGTACCCCACCGATTTGAACTAGTAGTCCTTTCGGCATAGGGTTAGTACGGGGATTTCGCATGTCGGGATTTAGGAGCAGGAGGGAGTTTTCGCATGCGTTGTAATTTCAGGATAGCAAGGCGCGGGGAGCAAGTTTTCAGAGAGTACCAAATCCAATCGCACTTCCCTCAACGAGAAAAACAAAAAAGCAAATAATCCACACCACACAAAGAGAGAGTCTTGCCCCGTTTCATTGTATGTATTGGTACAAATGCTATTCAAAACTTTAAATCCATGTTATGTCCAATTAAGTATTTTTGCTGGATGTATAATGCATGTAACCTACTCATACGAACATTTTATTGCATTCCAAATGTCTATACTACCACTCCAATTCGAACTAAATTTGAATTTGTTTTTCTATTTTAATAAGAATCTACAATCATGATTGTTGCCAAGTTAAACAACATTTGTATATTATCTTAACAACACACCACATGATTGCTATAGAGATAGATATGAACTATGTGCACTATATGAACTCGAATTCAATTATTTGAATACACTTGATGGCAATTCCAAACAATAGTACATTTGATGTAGTAACTAGATCTTCATAATATAAACCATGTTTCATACGTACACTATGTTTATCACACAAAGTATAGTGCCCCGCCCCCTACATTATGACAAGTATTTAGCACCGAGCTGCAAAAGCCAATAATTATCACAAATTCAAAAAAATGTTTATGTAGTATAACATGCTCATAATCACACCATGCGTATCACCATTATATTCATGCATGCATCGGTTAAAAACACTATGATCTCTTATTCAAATATTCGAATCCTCCCTTATGATCCTCCCCGTTGTGCATGTTTGTTATTTTTATTAGGTCGTTCTCCCATGGTGTCTGCAGGTCTCCCCATCCCCTTCTTTTCAGCACGCACACCAATCGTTATACCTCCGTAGCCAGGTATGGGTACCACAAACACATGTTTTCCCTCTTCTCTTCTTAGTGTCCATGCCTCCATGTGTCTAATAAGGTCCCACACAAATACACACTCTCGCCCCTCTTTTCATCGATCTCGCACTCGCACACTAAGGGAGTCCTGGATCGGGGGGGGGGGGTCCTCAGGTTGCCTGACAAACTCCTGGTGGGCCGGACCGGTGGGCCATGAAGATTATTATAGAAGATCATCTCTCGTATCCGGATAGGACTCCTGGATTCTTGTAATGGCAAGTTTTAGGCTCGGGTGTACATTTTCCTTCCTCTACAAGATGATATGTACAAACCCTAGGCCCCTTCGGTGTGTATATAAACCGGAGGGTTTAGTCCATAGAGACAGAGAATCAAACAATCCTCATAGGCTAGACTTAGGGTTTAGCCTTTACAATCTCGAGGTAGATCAACTCTTGTAAACATATTCATCCATACTAATATAGCAGGAAGTAGGGTTTTACCTCGATCGAGAGGGCCTGACCCTGGGTAAACATCGTGTCCCCTGCCTCCTGTTAACATCAATCCTCAGACGCATAGTTCGGGACCCCCTACCCGAGATCCGCCGAGTTTGACACCGATATTGGTGCTTTCATTGAGAGTTCCACTATGTCATTGACGGAAGGACTGATGGATCACGTCATCAACTGCAATGGCGACGTCGATGGGATTTTCCCTCCCGGCCAACTCTTCGTGTTCGGCGGCTTCGCGCTTCGCGCCAACACTAAAGGCCACCTTGATTAGATCGAGAGCTACACCCCTGGCCATCATGTTAGATTCGGTAGCCTGAACTACGTTGCTGATGTCCGTGGAGACTTGATCTTCGCCGGATTTTAAGCCAACGGCAATCCCTCTCTGCCACCACGATGATCATGACTTAACTCTGTCATCGGATCAGGAAATAGCACCTGCAACACTTCTGGCCCTAGATCCAGAACCCATTGCGCCACCCGAAGATGGGAAGCTCGACCCCACCACGGGAGCCGCAGACTCTATGGCGATGGAGCCGCACACAGACCCAACTGATGAGGTATGTTTTACCGGAACCCCGGACTTAGCTCTGGTATCAGATTCCGAACTGCGTGTAACTGCACCCCTCAAATCTAATAAGGCGCCTATCGCCGAATTCTGTACTGCAGATATTTTCCATCACTCACCGCTTGGCGACATGTTAAGGTCGTTGAGATCTCTCTCCTTGGATGAGAACACACAGCCACACTATATCCGGTTCGAACTGGCGGCTGATGAACAACCGTGCTATATCCTGGGGGATGAAGAATTTCGTTCCCCACCCACCACCCACTTGGTAGCCATGGTTGAAGATTTAACCGATCCACTCGACTACGCTTCAGAAGACTTCGACGGGATGGACCTCGAAGCTGAAGCAGATACAGATCAAAGCAGGCCCATAACAGGGTGGTGGAAAGCTACGTCTTCATACGACGTGTATATGGTAGATACACCCAAAAGGCGGAAGGCAATGATGAAAACAATCCCCAAGAGGATAAACCCGTCGAAGAACCTCCCAAGAGTCGGCATCCGAAACACCGAACAAAATCCCGTAAAGGAAAGGACAGCAACACCGTGACTAATGACGGTGATATTCCGGAACAAGCCGAAGACCCCGCAGACCCAGCGATAGAGCAGGAGGAGCGAGAGGACGACGAATAGAGTCCGAAGCCGCATCCAATGATAGCGATGCCAAAGACGGTGACTATGAACCGATCTCCGAAGAAGAGGCTAGCATGGATGACGATGAATATACCGTCCCAGAAGAACCCTCTGAACGAAAGCGCTTCCATTGACGGCTTATAGCCACCGCACAGAGCTTAAAAAAACAGCAGAGATAACTTCGAGCTACATAAGACAAGCTCAATGATAGATGGAATGAGGTGCTAGACGCCGAACAGAAACATGGCTTTAATGGCCAAACCAAAGGCTATCCCAAGCGCAAGCTGCTGCCCGAATTCGACGATGAGGCCGTTGCGCCCGTCCCACCGAACAATAACACTGCCAACAAGCCGGACCGACCACCTCGCGGACGGGATAGAGTCGCTAGCAATGGCATAAACAAGCCCCCACCCCATAAAGGAAAGGAGGGTGCAGCCCAAGTCCAAAGCATGATCTGCATGAGGACCTAAACAAAAAAGCTAGCAAGACCAGGTCTATATTCGGACCCAGAGACCGAGCTCCCGCACGGGACGACGGCTATCAACCCAATCGCGCGGGTGACATACCATTTCGGGGTCAATACTGAACACCACAACCATCGAACATACGCCACGATATAGCAAGATACAAAGGAGCTTCACACCCTCTATGCTTGACCAATGAGGTATTGGGTCATGATTTCCCATAAGGGTTTAAACCCGTGAAGATCGAAGCGTAGGATGGAACGACGGATCCTGCCGTCTGGATAGAAGATTTTATTCTTCACATCCACATGGATCCAGGAGATGATCTCCACGCCATCAAATATTTACCCCTCAAGCTAAAAGGACCAGCTTGGCACTAGCTAAACAGTCTCCCAGAAAACTCCATTGGGAGTTGGGAAGAACTTGAGGACGCTTTTCGGGCCAATTTTCAAGAGACTTATGTTCGGCCCTCGGACGCTGACGATTTAAGTCACATCATCCAACAACCCAGGGAGTCAGACCGCAAGCTTTGGAACCAGTTTATCACTAAGAAGAACCAGATCGTCGACTGTCCGGACGCCGAAGCCTTAGTGGCATTCAAACTCAGCATCCAGGACGAATGTCTAGCCACACACCTTGGATAGGAAAGATCAAGGACAATGGCAGCCCTAACTACAGTCATGACTCGCTTTTGCATTGGTGAGGATAGCTTGTTAGCGCGTAGTAGCACCAGCGACCCTGGAACATCTGAAGTCAGGACGGCAATGGAAAGCCACGGCGCAATAAAAACTAGCGTCGAAACAACCCTGGAAGCCCAGATGATACATCGATAAACGTCGGATTCAGTGGCTCCAGACCCGGTCAATGGAAGAAGCCATTTAAAGGCAACAAAGACGGTCCATCAAGTTTGGACAGAATATTAGACAGGCCGTGACAAATCCATGGCACCCCAGAAAAACCTGCCAATCACACCAATCATAACTGTTGGGTTTTCAAGTAGGGGTGATACCGGGCGTTGAAGCTCGCTGCACAGGCTCCTTAACATTGGAAGTTGTATTCGGTTCTCCCGACAACTTTCGAAGTGAAGAACTACTCTTCGACATAGCTCCATTCTGAAGTGGCTATAACGCCTTACTCGGAAGAACGGCCTTCGCCCGCTTTAATGCAGTCCCGCATTATGCCTATTTAAAGCTCAAGATGCCTGGACCACGTGGCATTATCACAGTCAATGCAAATATGGAGCGCTCTCTCCGTACGGAGGAAGATACTGTGGCCTTAACATCGGAAGTACAATTCAGCCTATTCAAGCCAGATAATGTATCAATAGCGGACACAGCTAAACATGTCCGGCACGCGCCTCAGTGCGGCAGCTCAGATGAACTTGAGCAAGATTGACAACTATGGCCCCATCGACCGCCCCATAAGGTGATAGCATATGTGCCTCGAGTACATAATTATGCCCTAAAAAATCCTTGGGCAGCGACCAGGGGCACCTACATACAGTCCGTAGTTAGGCTAGACCCTATTAGGACTTTAAATTTATCTTCTTTCGTTTCATTAAGACGAACCAGGCTTTCTTTTGCCACACTGGATTGACTTCTTCATTTCCAGGTTTTATTTCTTTTTTTCTACAGATGGCCATCATACTCATACCTTCAAGGACACATTACAGAGGAGAAAACAGCGTAGACGTGCAACAAGGACCCGCACTAAGGTTTCTTTTTTTAGATTAAGACCATGCGTAAACCTTTTTTCTCTTTCTTTTTATATACCTTTTTGGCATGTAAAATGTCCAAAAAAAGGTCATCGGCATTATGTGTAAAGTTTGCGGCTCGCCGTACTATAGAGGGATATTAATAGAACTAGTGCCATGAATGTTTTATTTGCTCACCATGAATGTTCTTTTCTCGCATCAGATTTCCATATTTGCCTTGTCCATAAAGGTTTATTACTAGGGGCTGCATTCAGCCCTGGTATATGTTGAAAAGACCGAACACCTATAGGGAGTGTTCAGCGTCCCGGATGTTTGCATTATATGCATCAGTTCCGAATCATGTCTTCGGTCAATAGTTGGGTTGCCCAGCTCCTGTGCTTACCCCTACGTTCCCGATTGTTCAGCTAGGGTGTAAAGGGAGAACTACTATAGTAGTACTTCTGGCTAGTCCGGTCAAGTACCTCAGTAGAGAAAGCCAAAAACTGATTGTCTTGATAAGCGAGAACCAGGTCTGCAATCCGATAACTTAGTTTTATACTACGATCGATAGAGATCTACCTCGCGTTATACGAAGGGTTGGTTTTTTCGCACAACCAAGTGCAATTGGATATTTCATCCGCACCAGGGGCTAGTACCTAGCCCCACTTGTCAAACTCCTACGACAAAGCGAAAGGAATAACGCCGCATAGTCTGATTGCCTGGTTCGCTCCGCACACACCTCCTATACGGACCAAGACATTGGATAAAGAGTGTATTTGCATCTGACCGAACACCCCAGTACTATGTACCTTGGGGCTGAAGCCGATGACTGGAAACTTTCAGATAAACAGTCACACAGGAGGAAAAAAAGACGCTGATATTATAAATAGCGCAAAAGTTATATACACTGGATTCATAAGCATAGTCTTTACATCCGGATACAATTAATTGAAAACAACATCCATCGAACACTAGCCTTCTACAAGGCGGGCGCCCTCGATGACATCCTCGAAGTACTTCTCCAGCTTCCGATGCTCCTTGCCTGCAGGTGGCCTAGCAGTAGCTATATGCACTGCCTTCATCTTCGCCTAGTGCACTTTGACGCAAGCGAAGGCCATCCGAGCTCCTTCTATTCAAGCTGACTGCGTTAATGCGTCGACCCGCGGACTCGCCTCGATGAGCCGCTTCACCAATCCAAAGTAACTACTTGGGATTGGCTCAGCAGGCCATAGCCAGACTATCAATTCATTCATGGCCGAACTTGCTATGTAGTGCATGTAATGCCCAGGATGGAGTTATACCTCCTACGTGTCGAGGCACGACTTAAAGGCATAAGTCCATCCTAGAATGATCTCAAGTTTGGTAATCTTTGCACAACTCATGTAAAAGGGGGATAGTAAACTGAAAATAGTTGGCTTACAATCGCCACGTCACAGAATACAGTACAAGTCTCAAACATCATACATTAAGAGCACTACAACCCTCTAAGGGCAAAAGCCAAAAGTCAAAGTACCAAACTCAGATAAATAAAACAACCACAGGCGGAACGAATCCTAGTAAGAGACTCCACTACTGATCGTCCGGGTAGCGCACGTAGTAACGACTACGCTCCTCGTCGTACTCCCAATCCAGCTCGGTGCCATCACCTGGATAGCTCACAGCTGGACCTGCATCTGGTGTGAAGTAACTGTGAGCCACAGAGGACTCAGCAATCCTGTCTCCGGGTAACAGAACTATCAAAGCCTTTAGGTGAGGGAAAAGGCTGAAGAAAGAACAAGTCTGCAGCAGCAACTAGCATCTAGCTTACGCAAGTGAGAGCGAGAAGAGAAGGCATCGCGAGAAGTGATCACGAAGTGATCCTAGCTACAGCTCACAAACATAACCCCTCCGTGTTCAACTTCCGAATCCCGATTCGGAAATTGACAGTCACGGAACACACGCTGGTAGTGTATTAGTATCATTGTGTCAAGTTTTCTACAACCGGAATTAACAAGCTCCCATCTGCCACATAACCGCGGGCACGGCTTTCGAAAGTTCAAACCCTGCAGGGGTGTTCCAACTTGACCCATTACAAGCCCACGATCCGCGGAGTCGCAACTCCAAAGTGGGAAGACCCGAGTATCCTCGGAATCCCGTGCTCAAGATATACCGAGCTAAGGTAAGGCTAATCCAGCAAATCCTCCCGGCGTGTCGACACCCTGATCGTAGCCGCGCGTATCTAGGTCTCAGGACACGACCGGATGGGCGATTCTACAGGTTTTTACCAAACCTCGAGTTTCCTTGAGGTGGCCCCGCAGACTCCCCGTTTCAGACCAACACTCATGTGGAGCACTGGCCCGGGGTTGTTGATTAAGAAAGAGGGTTAATTACTCCCTATGCATGTTTAGTTTGTTATTAGGCAAATAGTACCAATGTTGGGATTTGCTGGAAAAGACTTAGCACTTAGCGGTTTATCGAGGGGGTCCCATACACCCCAACCGTGTTAGGAACGCATAATCAAGGAACATAATACCGGCTTATACGGATCCTAACGGCATGAGTGGAACAAATCACCAAGCAAAAGGCTTAGCCTTCCACCCTTGCCAATATATAGATGATTTCCATTAAGCATTTATATAGTGTTATAAAACCCAACCAAAACTTCAACATGGAGCAAGCATCTTCACTTCACCTGGAACTAGCCACGCTATAAGAAGGGCTGAGCGAAGCGTACTTAGCCAAGCAACGGTTTGCATAGGTAGGGTGGTTAAACATGGCAATTGGTTACAAGTAGGAGGCTGACAAGAAGAACATGGGCATCGAGGCAAAACTATAGATCGAGACTACTAGCAATAGACAAAGATATTAATGTTATCGGGGTTCGGTCATCTTGCCTGAAGAGAAGACGTTCGGATCGAAAGAAGGGTCCTCGTGCTCAAACTCGTTGGAAACCTCGTGCTCAACCTCGTTGGAAAACTCGTGCTCAACTTCCGGATCTAAACAAGACAAACACACCAAGCACCAATCAACACGATGCAATGCGCACTCGAAAAAACATGAATGCATGATGGATGCACTAGGGATGCACATGGAGCACGGAAAACATCACTCAAGTAAAACACCTCAAAACAAGATAACAACCTGATATTATTAATCTACACAGAAAATCACCCAAGTTTGATATAAGATTCGCTGAAATCGGAGTTACGGGCTAAAAGTTATGCCCGAAACAAGATTTGAGCGAAAACTGCAAATTACAGCAACATAGCATCTTTGGAGCTCAAAATAATTAATCTACAGCACCCAAAAAGCATGTCAAAGGACATGAACACAAACTAGATATATAGTACAGCAACTAGGTCCAAAGTGCACCCCAAACGGAGTCACGGATCAATAGCAATGATCTTGGACATATTGAACTTTGAAATAAAATTCTGGCAGCAGAATTTTATTGAAACTTTAGAGCAAAAGATAAACATGCTACAGCCACTCAAATGGACATGTGAGGACATGGATGGAAAGACAACAATATATACTACAAGGAACAATCAAAATCCACCCCAAAACTATCATGCTTTGTCCTACAACATCACACGAACATGGCATCGGAACGTTACAGATTTCAGACTTAGTGAAATTTCACTAAGTCCTAAAACAGCAACATCATCATAGCACACAAAAGAGCATGTTTAAGTCACCTCGAAACTAAACATGGCAAAGGGTAAGCACCTCATCAAAAAACATATGACGGTGCTCCCGAAACACACAAGCATGCATCAATGTGGTGAACACACCGATTACAACGAGCTCAACAAGATGGCATTTCATAACAAGTGAAAACTCAACATATGAACAAGGCACTTTGCAACGATGATAACAAGGAAACAATAAATCTACCATGCAACCTATCACACACAACACGTAGTTCGTGACGAGACGAACACGTGGACATGTCATTTGCATCGTTTGGACAAACGAGCTAAAAGTTATCACAAGTCAAAGGTGGCATGAAAATAACACATAACAGCAGTTTATAACATGATGCACTCTTGCAACAGCAAAACAAGTGTCAAGATGACATCTAACATGCATGACTACAACAGGTAAAACGTAGAGGACATCTCCACGAACATCTGGACATGCTACACGCGCAAAACGGAGCAGCAGATAAAAAGTTAGGGCAGGTCAAAGTATGCATCTCAGATTGACAGAACTGGGGACTTAGAGGGAAAAAAAACAACCTCGATGAACAGTACGGGCCGGCGGGGCTACAGATCCGGCCCAGAACTGGCGGCTGGCGGCTGGGATCCGGCGGGATCTGGGCTTCGGCGCAGCGGCGGCCCACCGCGGTGCGGCGGCGGAGGCGGCTACTGGGCCCGGCGCGGCGGGGCGGAGAGGCGGGCGAGGCGGCCCGTGGGAGGCGCGGCGGCCCAGCCGGCTTGACCGAAGGGATCGCGGTGGCGGCGGCCCGCGGCTGGCGGCCTGCGGTGCGGGAAGCCCAGGGCGGCGTCCCGGCTCGGGCGAGGCAGCGCCTGGCGCGACCTGGGGCGATGGAGACCTGGCGAACGGGCCGGCGAAGCTGGACGGCCCAGCGAGGCGCGGAGGGGCCCGGTCGGCGGCGTACGGGCCGCAGGAGGTAGTACGGGCCGGCGAAGTGGTCCTACCGCAGAGGCGAAGAAGCGGCTGCGGCCCGAGCGAACGATCGGCTGGGGCGATCGCTAACTGGTCCGACCGGATCCGAGCGAACGAGGGAAGGTTCCGGTCGACCTGGATCGGTCGGCGAGGCAGGCTGAGGGCGTTGACTTCGGTGGCCTCGAGCGCTGCGGTCGCGGCGGCGGATCGGCTCGATCCCAGGGATCCTTCGGGATCCGAGAACAGTGGATTGGATCTGAGATAAAAAAGGAAAAAAAAAAGAAAGTGGAG
Organism: Secale cereale; assembly: GCA_902687465.1. Taxonomy (NCBI): domain Eukaryota; kingdom Viridiplantae; phylum Streptophyta; class Magnoliopsida; order Poales; family Poaceae; genus Secale; species Secale cereale. The sequence continues at coordinate 410,827,245 of LR738714.1, forward strand.
AAGGGGAAGAAGAAGGGGATGCCCAAATAGACTAGGGGGGTCTATATGTAGCAGAAATTTTAGGGTTAGGGAGAGTTTAGGGGCGCTAGGAGCCCTCCGATCGCGATCCGATGGATCCGATCGCGGGGGTTGATTTAAAAGGCCCAGACGGAGATAAAAGAATGCAGTAGGGGTATCTCCGGGACACGAAGTGAAGGCACATCGGACCCACACGGACAACGGATGGAAAAGTCAACGGAGTCCAAACGAGACGAGATTTTAGAGGCGGGTTGCACACAACAAAACAACAACACACACAACAACCTCACGGCACACCGGTAACGAAAAACGCCCGAACAACAAAGTAGGCCTACGGGACGTCACGGACACGTGAGGGAGCTCCGGAACACGAAACGGACAACGGGAAGGAACACACGGAACCGGATGCAACCCACAACACAAATGCAATGCAATGCACATGTCTACATGATATGAATGAATGCCACACACTCACACAACAAAACGACGAAAGCCCGAAAGACAAAGAACCCGAAATGGAAATAGATGAAGCCGGAGATTTATTATATACCCAAAAGGGAAAGTATTACATCCGGGGCATTACAAACTCTCCTCTACTACAAAAAGATCTCGTCCCGAGATCTAGGACTGGAAAAAGGAAGGGTACTCGGAACGAAGATGATATTCTCGTTCCCAGGTAGCTTCTCGGTCTGTGTGATGTGACCACTTGACTTTCAGAAACTTGATGGACTTGTTGCGAGTCTTGCGTTCGGTTTCTTCGAGAATTGCAACTGGATGCTCTCGGTAGGAAAGGTCTTGTTGAAGATCAATCTCCTCAAACGGAATCATGCGCTCAGGTGCCTTGAAGCATTTGCGAAGCTGAGACACATGGAAGACATCATGAACATTTGCAAAGTTGGAAGGGAGCTCGAGCTGATAGGCTAGATCGCCTCTTTTGCCAAGAATTTTGAAAGGCCCGATGTATCTAGGAGCAAGTTTTCCTTTGATACCGAACCTTTGGGTTCCTTTCATCGGAGACACTCGGAGATAGACATGATCACCGATGTCGAAAGCCAAATCACGATGCTTTCCGTCATAGTAGCTCTTCTGACGCGACTGAGCGGCCTTGAGATTCTCACGTATGACTTTGCACATTTCTTCGGCTTCAGAGATCAAATCATTGCCAAGAAGTTGGCGTTCACCTGTTTCAGACCAGTTGAGAGGGGTACGGCACTTTCTGCCATATAGAATTTCAAACGGTGCTTTGCCTGCACTTGCTTGAAAGCTGTTGTTGTAAGAGAACTCGGCAAATGGAAGACAGTCTTCCCATTTCATGCCGAAGGAGATGACACATGCTCTTAGCATATCTTCAAGGATCTGATTCACACGCTCGACTTGACCACTAGTCTGAGGGTGAAAGGCAGTGCTGAACCTGATCTTCGTGCCCATGGCGGACTGAAAGGAGTACCAGAACCTTGATGTGAACAAGCTGCCACGGTCTGAGGATATCACTTGAGGAATGCCATGTAGGGACACAATTCTGGAAGTGTACAGCTCTGCAAGTTGAGCTGCATTGATTGATTCTTTGACTGGAAGAAAGTGAGCAACTTTGGTAAGCTTGTCAATCACCACAAAGATAGCATCATTGCCTCGCTTGGATTTAGGAAAGCCAGTGACGAAGTCCATTTCAATGTGGTCGAACTTCCACTCAGGGATAGGAAGAGGTTGGAGCAGACCGGCTGGACGTTGATGTTCTGCTTTCACTCTTCTGCATACATCACATTCATTCACGAATTGGGCAATTTCCCTTTTCATGCGTGTCCACCAGTAAGATTGCTTGAGATCTTGATACATCTTGGAACTGCCAGGATGAATGGAAAGGAGAGAGTCATGAGCTTCTTCCATTATGAGCTTCCTGAGATCACCTTTGGGAACAACGAGTCTGTCCTCGAAGAACAAGGTATCTCTCTCATCAACACGGAAGCACTTATAATTTGGAGTGCCCTTTGCAATCCCATGTTTCACCTTCTTCACCATGGTATCACTGAGCTGGGCCTCACGGACTTGATCTTCCAAGGTAGGAGCAATCTGGAGATTTGCAAGGAAACCCTGCGGAACAACTTGGAGGTTGAGTTTCCTGAAAGCTTCACAAAGCTCAGGCTGGTATGGCTTGATAAGAAGGCTGTTGCAATATGCCTTTCTGCTCAAAGCATCTGCAATCACATTCGCCTTGCCTGGAGTGTACTCAATGCTGGGGTTGTACTCTTGGATCATCTCGACCCAACGAGTCTGACGGAGGTTCAGATGCGGCTGTGTGAAGATGTACTTTAAGCTCTTGTGATCAGTGAAGATGTCGACCTTTCTGCCCAACAACAGATGTCTCCACGTAATCAGAGCATGTACGACAGCTGCTAGCTCGAGATCATGTGTGGGATAGTTCTTCTCAGCTGGCTTTAGCTGACGAGAAGTGTAAGCCACAATTCTCTTCTCTTGCATAAGCACACCACCAAGACCTTGAAGGGAAGCGTCACAGAACACTTCATAGGGCTTGGATTCATCTGGAGGAATCAGAACTGGAGCGGAAACAAGCTTCTCTTTGAGGGTTTTGAAAGCCACTTCACACTCGGGAGACCAAAAGTATTTGACATTCTTCTGAAGGAGGTTGGAAAGAGGCTTGGCAATCTTGGAGAAGTTCTCCACAAACCTTCTGCAATAGCTGGCAAGACCCAGAAAACTGCGGAGCTGCTTGACGTTCTGAGGAGCTTCCCAGTTGACAATTGCTTCAACTTTCTCGGGATTAACCGCAATACCGTCAGCTGAGATAATGTGGCCCAGGTACAAAACCTTATCGAGCCAAAACTCGCACTTTGAGAACTTGGCATAGAATTTATGCTCTCGGAGTCGATCAAGAACCAGACGCAAGTGCTTTTCGTGATCTTCTTCATTCTTGGAAAACACCAGAATATCATCCAGATACACAAGCACAAATTCGCCAGTATAGGGGTTGAAGATGTAATGCATCATCCTTGAAAAGGTAGGAGGAGCATTGGCGAGACCGAAGGACATGACGGTATACTCGTATGAACCGTAGCTCGTTCTGAAGGCCGTCTTGGGAATGTCTTCCTCGCGAATGCGAATTTGATGGTAGCCCATTCCAAGGTCAAGCTTAGAGAACACTTTAGCTCCTTTGAGCTGCTCAAAGAGTTCATTGATGTTGGGGAGCGGATACTTGTTCTTAATCGTCTTCTTGTTCAATGGCCGGTAGTCAACACAGAGACGCTCCGTGCCATCTTTATTCTTGACAAATAAGACACCACAGCCCCACGGAGATGTACTAGGCCGTATGAGACCCATACGCTCCTGTTCATCCAACTGTTTCTTCAATTCCTTCAATTCATCTGAAGAGAGCTTGTAAGGACGCCGGCAAACAGGTTCGGTGCCCGGCTCGAGTTCAATGACAAACTCCACCTGACGGTGTGGAGGCATGCCTGGAAGTTCTTCTGGAAAGACGTCTTGATATTCGTTCACCACTGGAATTTGCTCTATGGCATTAATTTCACCCTTATCATTAAGAGAGAAAAGCCGAATAGTATTATCCCTGGAGGCGAAGATAATCACATCTTCATCAGAATGAGTCAATTTGACTTCCTTTTGAGCGCAATCAATGTGAGCATCGTGCTGAGAAAGCCAATCCATTCCGAGAATGAGGTTAATGTCAGAATGACCAAGAACCACCGGTTTAGCCAGAAAACGATAATCTCCCATGCGAATAGAAACATCCGGAGCATAAACACTAGAAGTCATAATCTTGCCCGGAGAAACAACTTGCAACTTCTGAGGCAAATTTGAAGTGGCAATACTGTGCTTGGATGCAAATGGTTGAGACATGAAAGAGCATGATGCACCCGAATCAAATAACACTTTAGCAGGTATAGAGTTCACTGGAAGGTTACCCAGAATGACATCAGAAGAAGCCTCTGCTTGTGCTGCATTCATCAGATTGACCCTTGCAGCCTTTGGATCATGCTTGACCATAGCGGTACCGACAGGAGGAGGAGGAGGAAGACGCTTCGGATTCGGACATCTGTTGGCATAGTGACCTTTCTGAGTGCATTTGTTGCAAGTCACTTCTGAGAGAGGACGGAACTGAGAGCCACTGGACTTGGAGCCTTGAGACTGAAACTGCTTCTTCGACTGGTTGCTTGGGTTGGGTGGGTGGGAGAAACCACGACCACTAGAGTTCTTGTTGTTGGAGTTGTTGAAGTTGCTGGAGTTGTTGTATGGAGCTCGAATCATTGGAGGAGGAGGAAGCCAGAATTTCTGTTGTTTCGCAGCCAACTGAGACGATGAGGTAGAGTGAACAGCATCTCGAATTCTCTTCTTAGAAGCCTCCATCTTAAGCTGAGCTGCTTCTTGTTTCAAAGCCATATTATAGAACTTATCGAATTCGTCTGGCTCGAACAAGGTGAGAGCAAGCTGAAGTTCATCTTTGAGACCTCCACGGAACTGATAGATTTTGCTCTTAGCATCAGGAATGTCTTGCTTTGCATAACGAGCGAGGTTTTGGAACTTGACATTATACTGATAGACTGTCATGGAGCCCTGCTTGAGGTTGCGGAATTGCTCACGCATACCCTCGATAACACTTGTAGGAATGTGATGCGAGCGGAAATCCTTGCAGAAATTCTCCCAAGAGATCACTTGACCCGGCCTTGAGTCTTTGTACTGCTGCCACCAGTCAGCTGCTTGATCTTTCAGTTGGAAGGCTGCAAACTTCACATAGTCATCTTCTTTCACGTTACTGCACTCAAAATGCTTCTTGATATCGGTCAGCCAATCTTCAGCATCAAGAGGGTCGACACAGTAACCGAAAGCTTTAGGATTGTTGGCCAAGAACTGGTTGAGGGTAGCATGGTGCTGCTGGAAGAAGTTGCCTTGGTTCATTGGAACGCCCTGATTAGCTTGATTAGCTTGCATAGCTTGCATTTGCTGCATCATCTGCATCATCAACTGAGTGTTCTGAGCAGTAGTCTGCATAATTGCTCTCCAAGCCTCAGGCGGAGGAGGAGGAGAAGGAGGACGTTCTGGAACCTCTTCACCCTCTGGGTTGGCATTCGGAACCCTTTTCGGAGCCATCCTATAAGAGATGACCACGAATCAGCAATTGATTGACAAAAGGAATAAGCTGAATCAATGGAATGAATTGCAACAAGTCTTCACAATAATCATTCGAACAATAAGAACGAATGAAATCATCCGAACAAGAGGAACGAATGAATTTCTCAGTTAATTGATAACATCAGTCTTCACGAGAAGCCACATAGGGATCAAAAGGATAAAATAAAATAAAAACAACAAGGTACGGAAGGAACAAACACAAGAGAGGAGTTTCGTTCTAACATCTTTGTGCTGAAAGCATATGAACGCGTTACGAAAAGGTTTTGCAATCCCCGGATCAGCATAGCCAAGGACCCTTTAAGATGCAACTCCTGATAGTAACCTCGGTCATATAACTCCTTCACTCAATGTCGAACCCCGAACTCACTAACCTACATTCGTTGGAAGAATGCCTACGATCTACTGGATAAAACCAACCTATAGTTTTCCGAAAGATTCCAGTTATGCAATTAGGTGTTGGGGATACACGGGAAGCACCGCGCAATCAACTCTAACCTACATCCAGGTGTATCCATCCTTCAACACATAACCAGTCTTTCTCGGAAACTGTGTACCTCGTACCTTCGAAAAGCATCCACTATAACAAGCTATGGCAATACTCCCGAACTACCTCCCCAGTACTGGGTGATGTCGGGGTTATCTTGCCACTGGCCGTATAGGGGAGATTTTCGATGTCGGCCGTCTTAAGTATTTAGTACTGTCGCGATATGCTTGTTACAACGATACCCCGAAGCTCAACTACTCGGTAACAGGAGGCATCGGGAACAATATCCTTGTCACAAGAACATCGAAACAATCCCAGAATACTCGCGGGATTCCTAAAAAAAATTTGTGCAAATTTTGAAGATAGGAGAGACAAGAGTAGACGTCAGGAGTCCTCACCAGAGAGAAAGGGGATGAGAAGCAAAGAAATCCTACTCTCCGATATAATATAGGACTCAAAAAGTTTTCAGTGTGTGCCTAGACTCAACCGTCAACGGTTCGATCAAACAGTGGGGGCTCCTAGGTCGGAGAAGGCTCTGAATACCAACTTGTAATGCCCAGGATGGAGTTATACCTCCTATGTGTCGAGGCACGACTTAAAGGCATAAGTCCATCCTAGAATGATCTCAAGTTTGGTAATCTTTGCACAACTCATGTAAAAGGGGGATAGTAAACTGAAAATAGTTGGCTTACAATCGCCACGTCACAGAATACAGTACAAGTCTCAAACATCATACATTAAGAGCACTACAACCCTCTAAGGGCAAAAGCCAAAAGTCAAAGTACCAAACTCAGATAAATAAAACAACCACAGGCGGAACGAATCCTAGTAAGAGACTCCACTACTGATCGTCCGGGTAGCGCACGTAGTAACGACTACGCTCCTCGTCGTACTCCCAATCCAGCTCGGTGCCATCACCTGGATAGCTCACAGCTGGACCTGCATCTGGTGTGAAGTAACTGTGAGCCACAGAGGACTCAGCAATCCCGTCTCCGGGTAACAGAACTATCAAAGCCTTTAGGTGAGGGAAAAGGCTGAAGAAAGAACAAGTCTGCAGCAGCAACTAGCATCTAGCTTACGCAAGTGAGAGCGAGAAGAGAAGGCATCGCGAGAAGTGATCACGAAGTGATCCTAGCTACAGCTCACAAACATAACCCCTCCGTGTTCAACTTCCGAATCCCGATTCGGAAATTGACAGTCACGGAACACACGCTGGTAGTGTATTAGTATCATTGTGTCAAGTTTTCTACAACCGGAATTAACAAGCTCCCATCTGCCACATAACCGCGGGCACGGCTTTCGAAAGTTCAAACCCTGCAAGGGTGTTCCAACTTGACCCATTACAAGCCCACGATCCGCGGAGTCGCAACTCCAAAGTGGGAAGACCCGAGTATCCTCGGAATCCCGTGCTCAAGATATACCGAGCTAAGGTAAGGCTAATCCAGCAAATCCTCCCGGCGTGTCGACACCCTGATCGTAGCCGCGCGTATCTAGGTCTCAGGACACGACCGGATGGGCGATTCTACAGGTTTTTACCAAACCTCGAGTTTCCTTGAGGTGGCCCCGCAGACTCCCCGTTTCGGACCAACACTCATGTGGAGCACTGGCCCGGGGTTGTTGATTAAGAAAGAGGGTTAATTACTCCCTATGCATGTTTAGTTTGTTATTAGGCAAATAGTACCAATGTTGGGATTTGCTGGAAAAGACTTAGCACTTAGCGGTTTATCGAGGGGGTCCCATACACCCCAACCGTGTTAGGAACGCATAATCAAGGAACATAATACCGGCTTATACGGATCCTAACGGCATGAGTGGAACAAATCACCAAGCAAAAGGCTTAGCCTTCCACCCTTGCCAATATATAGATGATTTCCAATAAGCATTTATATAGTGTTATAAAACCCAACCAAAACTTCAACATGGAGCAAGCATCTTCACTTCACCTGCAACTAGCCACGCTATAAGAAGGGCTGAGCGAAGCGTACTTAGCCAAGCAACGGTTTGCATAGGTAGGGTGGTTAAACATGGCAATTGGTTACAAGTAGGAGGCTGACAAGAAGAACATGGGCATCGAGGCAAAACTATAGATCGAGACTACTAGCAATAGACAAAGATAGTAATGTTATCGGGGTTCGGTCATCTTGCCTGAAGAGAAGACGTTCGGATCGAAAGAAGGGTCCTCGTGCTCAAACTCGTTGGAAACCTCGTGCTCAACCTCGTTAGAAAACTCGTGCTCAACTTCCGGCTCTAAACAAGACAAACACACCAAGCACCAATCAACACGATGCAATGCGCACTCGAAAAAACATGAATGCATGATGGATGCACTAGGGATGCACATGGAGCACGGAAAACATCACTCAAGCAAAACACCTCAAAACAAGATAACAACCTGATATTATTAATCTACACAGAAAATCACCCAAGTTTGATATAAGATTCGCTGAAATCGGAGTTACGGGCTAAAAGTTATGCCCGAAACAAGATTTGATCGAAAACTGCAAATTACAGCAACATAGCATCTTTGGAGCTCAAAATAATTAATCTACAGCACCCAAAAAGCATGTCAAAGGACATGAACACAAACTAGATATATAGTACAGCAACTAGGTCCAAAGTGCACCCCAAACGGAGTCACGGATCAATAGCAATGATCTTGGACATATTGAACTTTGAAATAAAATTCTGGCAGCAAAATTTTATTGAAACTTTAGAGCAAAAGATAAACATGCTACAGCCACTCAAATGGACATGTGAGGACATGGATGGAAAGACAACAATATATACTACAAGGAACAATCAAAATCCACCCCAAAACTATCATGCTTTGTCCTACAACATCACACGAACATGGCATCGGAACGTTACAAATTTCAGACTTAGTGAAATTTCACTAAGTCCTAAAACAGCAACATCATCATAGCACCCAAAAGAGCATGTTTAAGTCACCTCGAAACTAAACATGGCAAAGGGTAAGCACCTCATCAAAAAACATATGACGGTGCTCCCGAAACACACAAGCATGCATCAATGTGGTGAACACACCGATTACAACGAGCTCAACAAGATGGCATTTCATAACAAGTGAAAACTCAACATATGAACAAGGCACTTTGCAACGATGATAACAAGGAAACAATAAATCTACCATGCAGCCTATCACACACAACACGTAGTTCGTGACGAGACGAACACGTGGACATGTCATTTGCATCGTTTGGACAAACGAGCTAAAAGTTATCACAAGTCAAAGGTGGCATGAAAATAACACATAACAGCAGTTTATAACATGATGCACTCTTGCAACAGCAAAACAAGTGTCAAGATGACATCTAACATGCATGACTACAACAGGTAAAACGTAGAGGACATCTCCACGAACATCTGGACATGCTACACGCGCAAAACGGAGCAGCAGATAAAAAGTTAGGGCAGGTCAAAGTATGCATCTTAGATTGACAGAACTGGGGACTTAGAGGAAAAAAAACAACCTCGATGAACAGTACGGGCCGGCGGGGCTACAGATCCGGCCCAGAACTGGCGGCTGGCGGCTGGGATCCGGCGGGATCTGGGCTTCGGCGCAGCGGCGGCCCACCGCGGTGCGGCGGCGGAGGCGGCTACTGGGCCCGGCGCGGCGGGGCGGAGAGGCGGGCGAGGCGGCCCGTGGGAGGCGCGGCGGCCCAGCCGGCTTGACCGAAGGGATCGCGGTGGCGGCGGCCCGCGGCTGGCGGCCTGCGGTGCGGGAAGCCCAGGGCGGCGTCCCGGCTCGGGCGAGGCAGCGCCTGGCGCGACCTGGGGCGATGGAGACCTGGCGAACGGGCCGGCGAAGCTGGACGGCCCAGCGAGGCGCGGAGGGGCCCGGTCGGCGGCGTACGGGCCGCAGGAGGTAGTACGGGCCGGCGAAGTGGTCCTACCGCAGAGGAGAAGAAGCGGCTGCGGCCCGAGCGAACGATCGGCTGGGGCGATCGCTAACTGGTCCGACCGGATCCGAGCGAACGAGGGAAGGATCCGGTCGACCTGGATCGGTCGGCGAGGCAGGCTGAGGGCGTTGACTTCGGTGGCCTCGAGCGCTGCGGTCGCGGCGGCGGATCGGCTCGATCCCAGGGATCCTTCGGGATCCGAGAACAGTGGATTGGATCTGAGATAAAAAAGGAAAAAAAAAGAAAGTGGAGAAGGGGAAGAAGAAGGGGATGCCCAAATAGACTAGGGGGGTCTATATGTAGCAGAAATTTTAGGGTTAGGGAGAGTTTAGGGGCGCTAGGAGCCCTCCGATCGTGATCCGACGGATCCGATCGCGGGGGTTGATTTAAAAGGCCCAGACGGAGATAAAAGAATGCAGTAGGGGTATCTCCGGGACACGAAGTGAAGGCACATCGGACCCACACGGACAACGGATGGAAAAGTCAACGGAGTCCAAACGAGACGAGATTTTAGAGGCGGGTTGCACACAACAAAACAACAACACACACAACAACCTCGCGGCACACCGGTAACGAAAAACGCCCGAACAACAAAGTAGGCCTACGGGACGTCACGGACACGTGAGGGAGCTCCGGAACACGAAACGGACAACGGGAAGGAACACACGGAACCGGATGCAACCCACAACACAAATGCAATGCAATGCACATGTCTACATGATATGAATGAATGCCACACACTCACACAACAAAACGACGAAAGCCCGAAAGACAAAGAACCCGAAATGGAAATAGATGAAGCCGGAGATTTATTATATACCCAAAAGGTAAAGTATTACATCCGGGGCATTACAGTGCAGCTCGACCAGCAGCTTCATCTGGTCGCTGAGGGGCATCGGTTGTTTTGTCGCCTCGAACTGCGACCAAAACAGCTTCTCTGTGTTGTTCCCCTCCAGGGCACGGAAATACTGGGTGGCGTCTGCACTACTCCTTGGAACATCAGCAAACACGCCAGGAGAACTCCACAATCGTGTCAGCCCAATATATTTCCGCCCTCCGAAGATGCTCTGTAAGAGAAATATCTAACCAGATGCTATCTGTCGTGCCTGCTCGATCTATTGACGAGCACTGCGTACCTCGCCTCGCGCGGGCAGACTTTACTGCCGCAGACAGCTCGGTAGCCTGTTCCGAAATGTCTTCTCCGACACCTCACACTTACGGATGTCATCTTGAAGCTCGACCTCGACTTCGGACAGCCGAGACTTGTGCTTCTCGCACTCCTCCTTTTCGGCCTCCAAATCAGCAGCCGCTTTATTAGCGGCCGCCGTGTTCGCCTTGGCCTCCTCCTTGGCCCTAGCAACCTCGCCCTTGAGGGCCTCGAGCACAGCGGCGCCAACTATGTAATACAGAATACAATATTAGAGTTGGTACTCAAATTCAATCAGTTAAGTCTTATTGACATTTTAAACAAAAATTCGCATACCTTGTGTTTCATCAAAACGCCGGTTGATGCGGTCGAGGTCTTGGCCATCTCAAGCTTCCGATTTAGTTCGGCGACCTCTGCGTCTCGCGCAGTCGTCGTAACTAAAGAAGCATGTACGACAGTTCAGCTCTGTAAATGCTAATCTATGGATACTTCGTCCGATTCTTTTCAGAATCACACAAACCATCAGGGGCTACTGGTTATATATGTGCATTTAAAACAAATAAAATTTCTTAAAAGAATTACATGGCTTACCTCAAAGCCTGTTAAAAGGTTGTTGAAGGCTTCATTCAGTCTGCCCTTGATGGACCGAATCTTCTTCATCACCGCACCCATCACGGTGTGGTGTTCTTCAATGACGAGAGCACTTCGCAGTGCTCCCTCCATAGAATCCGGCGCCTCCGGATTAACTCTAGGCTCCGCCGTATCCTCCTCCGCTTGAGGAGTGCTACTTCTCGAGCTTGCGTTGTATTCCCTCGAAGAGGAAAGGGTGATGCAGCACAGTAGCGTAAGTATTTCCCTCAGTTTTTGAGAACCAAGGTATCGATCCAGTAGGAGACCACGCGTGAGTCCTTCGCACCTGCACAAACAAATAAGAACTTCACATCCAACGCGATAAGTGGTTGTCAATCCCTTTACGGTCACTTACGAAAGTGATATCTGATAGAGATAATAGTTTGATATTTTTGGTATTTTTGGATATAAGAACAAAAAGTAAAAGTGGAAAAGTAAAGTAGATTGTAGATTGATATGTTGAGAATAGACTCGGGGGCCATAGTGTTCTCTAGTGGCTTCTCTCATGATAGCGATATTCTACGGTGGGTAAATAAATTACTGTCGAGCAACTGATAGAAAAGCGAATAATTATGAGACTATCTAGGCATGATCATTATATTTAGGCATCACGTCCGAGACAAGTAGACCGAAACGATTATGCATCTACTATTATTACTCCACACATCGACCGCTATCCAGCATGCATCTAGAGTATTAAGTTCATAAGAACGGAGTAACGCCTTAAGCAAGATGACATGATGTAGAGGGATAAACTCAAACATAGTGATATAAACCCCATCTTATTATCCTTGATGGCAACATTAAATACGTGCCTTGCTGCCCCTACTATCACTGGGAAAGGACACCGCAAGATTGAACCCAAAGCCAAGCACTTCTCCTTTGCAAGAACTATAGATCAAGTAGGCCAAACCAAACCAATAATTCGAAGAGACTTGCAAGGATATTATAATCATACATAAAGAGTTCAGAAAAGAACCAAATATTTCTCATAGATAATCTTGATCATAAACCCACAATTCATCGGATCTCGACAAACACACTGCAAAAAGAGATTACATCGAATAGATCTCCTCGAAGACAGAGAAGAACTTGGTATTGAGATCCAAAGAGAGAGAAGAAGCCATCTAGTACCTAGCTATGGACCCAAAGGTCTGTGGTAAACTACTCACAACTCTTGGTGAGGCGATGATGATGATGTAGAAGCACTCCGTGGTAGATCCCCCCTCCAACGATGCTCCGGAACAGGCCCAAAGATGGGATCTCACGGGAACAGAAGGTTGCGGCAGTGGAACTAGGGTTTCCTCTGTTGTCCTGATAGTTTCGGGGTACGTAGGTATATATAGGAGGAAGGAGGGCAACGGGAGCCTGACGCGGTGCCCACGATGCAGGGGGCGCGCCCAATAGGGGGGGGGGTACCCTCGTGGATGCCACATCGGCCCTACTCCGTCGTTCTCAAGTCTCCCGTGCGTATTTTGCTCCAAAAATATCTTTCTCGAAGGTTTCATTCTGTTTGGACTCCATTTCATACTCCTTTTCTGTAAAACCCAGAAATAGGCAAAAAACAGCAATCTGGCTGGGCCTTTGGGTTAGTAGGTTAGTCCCAAAATAATATAGAAGTGCATAACAAAGCCCATTAAACATCCAAAACATCATAAATAATAGCATGGAACAATCAAAAATTATAGATACATTTGAGACGTATCAAGCATCCCCAAGCTTAATTCCTGCTCGTCCTCGAGTAGGAAAATGATAAAAACAGAATTTTTGATGTGGAATGCTAACGAACATAGTTTTTCAATGTAATTCTCTTAATTGTGGCATGAATGTTCAGATCTGAAAGATTCAAGACAAAATTCTATATAGACATAGGAAATAATAATACTTCAAGCATACTAACAAAGCAATCATGTCTTCTCAAAATACTATGGCTAAAGAAAGTTATCCCTACAAAATCATATAGTCTGGCTATGCTCCCTCTTCATCACACAAAATATTCATATCATGCACAACCCCAGTTTCAGCCAAGCACTTGTTTTCATACTCTATTCTTTCAAACCTTTCAACTTTCACGCAATACATGAGCGTGAGCCATGGACATAGCACTATGTGGAATAGAGTGGTGGTTGTGGAAAAGACAAAAAGGAGGAAGATAGTCTCATATCAAATAGGCGTATCAACGGGCTATGGAGTTGCCCATCAATAGATATCAATGTGAGTGAGTAGGGATTGCCATGCAACGGATGCACTAGAGCTAAATATGTATGAAAGCTGAACAAAAGAAACTAGTGGGTGTGCATCCAACTTTGTTGCTCACAAAGACCTAGGGCATTTGAGGAATCCCATCGTTGAAATATAGAAGCCAAGTTCTATAATGAAAATTCCCACTAGTATATGAAAGTGACTAAACATGAGACTCTCTATCATGAAGAACATGGTGCTACTTTGAAGCACAAGTGTGGAAACGGTAGTAGCAATTGTCCCTTCTCTCTTTTCTCTCATATTTTTATTTGGAGGGGATTTCTCTCTCTTTTTTTATTTAGCCCCTCTCTATTTTTTTGGGCCATCTCTTTTTTTTATTGGCCTTTCCTCACATGGGACAATGCTCTAATAATGATGATCGTCACACTAATATTGAATTACAACTCGATACTAAAAACAAGCAGGACACTATATGAATGCCTCCGGCGGTGTACCGTGATATGCAATGAATCAAGAGTGACATGTATGAAAAATTATGCATGGTAGCCTAGCCACAAATACGATGTCAACTACATGATCATGCATGGCATTATGACAATATGAAGCATGTCATATGAATGAAACGGTGGAAAGTTGCATGGCAATATATCTCGCAATGGCTATGGAAATGCCATGATAGGTAGGTATGGTGGTTGTTTTGAGGAAAATATATGGTGGCTGTTTTGAGGAAGGATAAATAGTGGGTGTATGGTACTGGCGAAAGTTGTGTGGTACAAGAGAGGCTACCAATGGTGGAAGGGTGAGAGTGCGTAATATCCGTGGACTCAACATTAGTCATAAGAACCCATATACTTATTGCAAAAATTTGCGAGTCATCAAAACAAAGCAATCAATGCATGCTCCTAAGGGGTAGGTTGGTAGGAGTTAACCATCGCGTGCCCCCGACCTCCACACAAAGGATGACACTCTACAAATACCTCATGCTCTAACTTCGTCACATAGCGGTTCACCATACGTGCATGCTACGAGAATTACTAACCTTAACACAAGCATTTCTCAATTTCATAATAACTCCACTAGCATGACTCTAATATCACTATCCTCATATCTCAAAACAATTATCAAGCATCCAACTTCTCATCATATTCAATGCACTTAGTGTGAAAGTTTTTACTACATTGATCTTGGATGTCTATCATGTGAAGGCTAGTTTTATAGCCAAATGACATTACCATGCTGTTTTAATAGACTCTCAAAAGGATATAAGTGAAGCATGACAGATTAACAATTTCTACAAAATATAATTGCCACCGTGCTCTAAAAGATATAAGTGAAGCACTAGAGCAAAAACTATTCAACTGGAAAGATATAAGTGAAGCACATAGAGTGTTCTATCAATTCCTAGGCCATATTTAACTCTCTCAAATAGGTGTGTCCAGCAAGTATAATTGTGGTAAACTAACAAGCAAAGACTCAAATTATACAAGACGCTCCAAGCAAAACACATATCATGTGGTGAATAAAAATATAGCTCCGAGTATAGTTACCGATAGATGAAGACGAAAGAGGGGATTCCTTCCCGGGGCATCCCCAAGCTTAGGATTTTGGTTGTCCTTGAATTTTACCTTGGGGTGCCTTAGGCATTCCCAATCTTAGGCTCTTTCCACTCTTTGTTCCATTGTCCATCAAAGCAATACTCAGAACTTGAAAACTTCACAACACAAAACTTAGACAAAAATCTCGTGAGCTCCGTTAGTATAAGAAAACAAACCACTACTCAAAGGTACTGCAATGAATTCATTCTTTGTTTATATTGTTGTTAAACCTACTGTATTCCAACTTCCCTATGATTCATACTTCCCAATACTACTCATAGATGCATTGAAATAAGAAAACAACACACGAAAAACAGAATCTGTCAAAAACAGAACAATCTGTAGTAATCTGCAGTTTTCGCATACTTCTGTAGCTCCAAAAAAAATGAAATAAACTGGCAAACGTGAGGAATTTGTATATTAATCATTTGCAAAAAGAATCAACTAAATAGCATGCTCTAGTAAAATCTGATGACCATTCTAGCGAACACTAACGATTCTGTTTTTCACAGCGCGATCATATCAACTTCACACAAGTCTTCCCAAAGGTTCTACTTGGCACAAACACTAATTAAAACGCAAAACCACATCTAAACAGAAGCTAGATGCAATATTTATTCCTAAACAGAAGGAAAAACCAAAAATATAAAATTGGGTTGCCTCCCAACAAGCGTTATCATTTTACGCCCCTATCTAGGCACGATACATGGATAGATCTAGGTATTGCCATATTTGGAAGGCAAATCTTTAATTAAGCACTTGTGATTCTTAGGATCTTCTTTATCCCTATTGATAATTAAAATATTGGGCAAGAAGTCAAGAAATTCAATCGTGTCAATAGGTTCTCTAGGAAAAGTAAGAAAATTAGGATGAATACTTATGGATTTAAGATTCGCGATTCCTTTACTATATGTTTCACCCTTGTCTTTAGGAACATACATGCATTTAGATAATTTAGTGGTAGAAGGATTTGGATTAATTTTTATAGCAGAAAGAGCAAAACCCACATTGGTAATGATATCCTCAAGTTTATTGATTCTAGTAGAATCTTGATCTATTTTTTCTTTACCTATGGGTTCCTTTTCCTTAAGATTTTTCAGAACAACTCCTACCTTGATTCCATATTGGGTAATTTCATTATGGATTCTTCTACCCAAGTTTTCTACCAACTCTACCGTAGCAACTTTGTTTTCAATGACTTCTAATCTTTGCATAACATGCTCCAAAGTTAAAACTATCCCAGTAACCATAAGAGGTGGTGAGCCAAATAATTCAGTCATTGCATTGTAAGAATCAAAAGTATGGCTACCCAAGAACTTCCCTCCGCTAATGGTATCTAAAATAAATCTATTCCACGGAGTTATGCCAACATAAAAATTGCGAAGAAGCACGGAAGTGGAAAGCTTCCTAGTAGATCTATTTTGAGCATTGCAAATCCTATACCAGGCATCTTTTAAGTTTTCTTCCTCCCTTTGTTTAAAATTGAGAACCTCACTCTCGGGAGTATTGATAATGATAGGTGTGCTAGACATGATGACAAGCCTGCAAGCAACACACAAGCAAACACGAAGCAAGCGAACGATAAACACACGGCAGAAGAAGGGCGAATAAAATGGCAAGGGTGAAGTGGGGGAGAGGAAAACGAGAGGCAAAAAATGTAATGCGAAGGATAAGGGTTTGTGATAGGTACTTGGTATATGACATTTGCGTAAGCCTCCCCAATAACGGTGCCAGAAATTCTTCTTGCTACTTCTCAAGCTTGCGTTGCATTCCCTCGAAGAGGAAAGGGTGATGCAGCACAGTAGCGTAAGTATATCCCTTAGTTTTTGAGAACCAAGGTATTGATCCAGTAGGACCACGCGCGAGTCCCTCGCACCTGCGCAAACAAAAACGAACTTCACAGCCAACGCGATAAGGGGTTGTCAATCCCTTTACGGTCACTTACGAAAGTGATATCTGATAGATCTGATAGTTTGATATTTTTGGTATTTTTGGATATAAGAACAGAAAGTAAAAGCGGAAAAGTAAAGTAGATTGTAGATTGATATGTTGAGAATAGAACCGGGGGCCATAGTGTTCTCCAGTGGCTTCTCTCATGATAGCGATATTCAATGGCGGGTAAACAAATTATTGTCGAGAAATTGATAGAAAAGCGAATAATTATGAGACTATCTAGGCATGATCATTATATATAGGCATCACGTCCGAGACAAGTAGACCGAAATGATTCTGCATCAACTACTATTACTCCACACATCGACCGCTATCCAGCATGCATCTAGAGTATTAAGTTCATAAGAACGGAGTAACGCCTTAAGCAAGATGACATGATGTAGAGGGATAAACTCAAACATAGTGATATAAACCCCATCTTTTTATCCTCGATGGCAACAATACAATATGTGCCTTGCTGCCCCTACTGTCACAGGGAAAGGACACCGCAAGATTGAACCCAAAGCCAAGCACTTCTCCTTTGCAAGAACTATAGATCTAGTAGGCCAAACCAAAACAATAATTCGAAGAGACTTGCAAGGATATTATAATCATACATAAAGAGTTCAGAAAAGAACAAAATATTTGTCATAGATAATCTTGATCATAAACCCATAATTCATCGGATCTCGATAAACACACTGCAAAAAGAAATTACATCGAATAGACCTCCTCGAAGACCGAGGAGAACTTGGTATTGAGATCCAAAGAGAGATAAGAAGCCATCTAGATACTAGCTATGGACCTGAAGGTCTGTGGTAAACTACTCACAACTCATGGTGAGGCGATGGTGATGATGTAGAACCACTCCGTGGTAGATCCCTCCTCCGGCGGAGCTCCGAAACAGGCCCCAAGATGGGATCTCACGGGAACAGAAGGTTGCGGCGGTGGAACTAGGGTTTTCTCTGTTGTCCTAATAGTTTCGGGGTACGTAGGTATATATAGGAGGAAGGAGGGCATCGAGGGCCAGACGGGGTGCCCATGAGGCAGGGGCGCGCCCCCACCCTCGTGGACGCCACGTCAGGCCTACTCTGTGGTTCTCAAGTCTCCAGTGCGTATTTTGCTCCAAAAATATCTCTCCCGAAGGTTTCATTCCGTTTGGACTCCATTTGATATTCCTTTTCTGTAAAACCCTGAAATAGGCAAAAAAAATAGCAAACTGGACTGGGCATTTGGGTTAGTAGGTTAGTCCCAAAAATAATATAAAAGTGTATAACAAAGCCCATTAAACATCCAAAACATCATAAATAATAGCATGGAACAATCAAAAATTATAGATACGTTGGAGACGTATCAAGGAGCGGGATCGTCAAACCTCGGAGCCGCGCTAGGCTCCGGGACGGTGTTCGGTGGGACCCTGGACTATTCGGGCACCACATCTTCGGTCTCCATGGGGGCCGTTTCCCCATGGTCAGCGGCCGCTGAGGTATTACCCTCGGCCACCCTGTCTCCTGCCCTGCCCTAATCTCCTTGGGCGGAGAGAACCCGCTGGGACGACACTTCGGTGTCCCCGCTGATTACGGGCGATGAATCTTGGACTAGCAGGTCACTCTCTGTCTCCCTAGGCGCCAGAGAGTTCCCGTCCAATGATGTAACATCGGGGTTTACACCGGGAGGGCTATAGATCAGCAGGAGAAGAATACTAAGTAGGTATCAAAACTTACGATTCGGGCAAGGGTTTCACCCTGGGCTTCACCAAGAAGCTATGTTCGGACGAATCCAAACTATCTCCGAGCTTCAGGTTCCTCTTCCTCCGGGGCCCGGCCGTGCTCGCTATAGTGACAACCACCCTCTTCCTCCCCCTGCCTTGCGCAGCAGGCATTTCTTCTTCCTCCTCTTCCTCCTCATCATCTTCCTCTGCCTCGTCGGAGGACAGAATGTGGAGGTCCTCGAGCTACTTGCCCGCATGACGGGGGTTGTCTCCGGCCCCCTTGTCCTTTGTCTTTGTGGGCTTCTTGGTCGGTGCCTTGTCTGGCTCCGGAACCAGCATCTCCGTCAGTAGATGCAGTGCTCGCTCTTCGAGCAAAGGCGCCGGACACTTAATCCGGGACGCCTTCTTCGTCCATCCCTATATATCACAAAAAAATTCCAATTCCTATTATCATTAAATAAGGGAAAGAGTGTGTGTACGGCAAGGATCATTGTTACCTCTGTGGCGGAAACTTCAGTGCTGAAGCCCGCATCCTCATCTTCTTTGGGCCATTCCTTTTGGCTCTTGAAGAGGTGCTTCCAGATCTCTTTGTGCATAGAGCCGAAGAGATGCTTCAGCGGTTTGTCTCTTGCCGGATTGAACTCCCATAGGGAGGAATCCCGGCTTTGGGAAGGGAGAACAAGCTGGTTCAGCATCACCTGGACTACGGAGGAGAGAAGGTGCCCCTTGGAGGTCACGCCGGACACGTGGCTCACAAGAGTCATCACCTCAGTGTGCGAACCCCAGTCCAGACCCTTTTTGGTCTAGGAGGTTAGCCTCTCTGGGGGTCCAGATCTGAAAGCAGGCTCCGCCGCCCAGTTGGTGTCACGGGGTTCGGTGATGTAGAACCACTCCTACTGCCAGACCTTGTTCGTCTCCACGAACGAGCCCTTGGGCCAAGTTGCATTCGGGAGCTTACTGATCATAGAGCCCCCGCCCTCTGCGTGTTCCCTGTCCACCACCTTCGGCTTCACGTTGAAGTTCTTAAGCCACAGGCCGAAGTGTGGGGGATGCGGAGAAAGGCTTCACACATCACTATAAAAGCGGATATGTGAAGGATTGAGTTCGGGGCTAGATCATGGAAATCTAACCCGTAGAAGAATAGAAGACCCTGAAAAAACGGGTAGAGTGGAAATCCTAGCCCCCTAACAAAATGAGAGGTGAAAACCACCCTCTCACCCGCCTTAGGAACGAGAGTCACCTGGCCCTTAGGGGGTACTCGCTGTGCGATGTCGCCGGCGAGATACCCCACGCTCCGTAGATCCTCCACGATCTTTTCGGTGACTGTGGAAGCTTCCCACTTGCCTCTAGCACCGGATCCAGCCA
This sequence comes from Secale cereale, assembly GCA_902687465.1. Classification (NCBI taxonomy): domain Eukaryota; kingdom Viridiplantae; phylum Streptophyta; class Magnoliopsida; order Poales; family Poaceae; genus Secale; species Secale cereale. The sequence continues at coordinate 410,847,406 of LR738714.1, forward strand.
TTGCTGGGAAAGGAAGTAGTGGTCGAGGAACGAGGAGTTGTGGGCGCATGAGATGAGAGTACGGGGGCAAGGGAGATTGGAGAGCTCGAGCTTGAGGAAGGCCTGGGGCTGATGAAAGGGATTGGAGTCCTTTTATAACGCTGCGAATACAGAGCGTCCCCCCACCTTAGCCGTAAAACTCGCCAGTTCCCAAAGTGGTCGTGCGTAATGCGCAGCATGGAAGCTCACGTCACAATGATAAGAATCCCACAATTATCGGGCCCAATCTCTATTCAGACGGGACGTGTCAATGAGTATATGCCTCGAAACGTGAAACTAGGACCAAATAAAATGGTTCGATGTGTTAGTGGGTTGGACGCGATGCTTCACCCAAAAGTTGTCAGTAGAGACACCTTTTTTTAAAAGCCTTGCCTTCGAGGCTAAGGGTTGTACTAATCTTGCAGAGCCGAACACAATCCATCAATTTGCAAAATATATATTCGGAGGAGGAACCCGCCTTGCTATGCCGAAGACAATACGAAAGCCGAACTCGTCGTCATCGAAGACAGGTTCATGGGCTACTGAGGGAGTCCTGGATCGGGGGGTCCTCAGGTGGCCGGACAAACTCCTGGTGGGTCGGACCGGTGGGCCATGAAGATTATTACAGAAGATCATCTCTCGTATCCGGGTAGGACTCTTGGATTCTTGTAATGGCAAGTTTTAGGTTCGGGTGTAGATTTTCCTTCCTCTGTAAGATGATATGTACAAACCCTAGGCCCCTCCTATGTGTATATAAACTGATGGGTTTAGTCCATAGAGACAGAGAATCAGACTATCCTCATAGGCTAGACTTAGGGTTTAGTCTTTACGATCTCGAGGTAGATCAACTCTTGTACACATATTCATCCATACTAATATAGCAGGAAGTAGGGTTTTACCTCGATCGAGAGGGCCTGAACCTGGGTAAACATCGTGTCCCCTGCCTCCTGTTAACATCAATCCTCAGACGCATAGTTCGGGACCCCCTACTCGAGATCCGCCGGTTTTGACACCGACACACACTCCTACCCCTCTCGACATAGTAGGTCTCTCACACCGGCCTCCTTCTAGCCGCATACCTATCTCCATGTCCATCTCTTCGGGCCTTGTTTGCCTCTAACACATGCATGTATACCGATTGATCTCCCTACATATAGCCAGGTCGACTATAACTCTTTTTCCCCACGCACCGGCCGATGTACCTCACTCCTCACTAGTTACGTCTCTCACTTTTTATGACACACATCGATTGATTTACCTATATAGCTAGGTCTACTTACCACACACATCTCGTCCACCCTCGTCATCCATGCATGCATCCCGACTCGTCTCTCACATGCACGTGCACACACAGAGACACATCCCCTCTCTTATTGTTATTGTAGTCGTCCCTTCGGTTTGTCTAGTAGGCCTCTCCCACCCTCTTTGAGAAGCAACTAAACTCAAACTCTCTGGCACTAGCTCTATCTCTCTCCCATCCCTGTTCCTCTCCTATACATATATGCATGGATGTCGATCGATCTTCCTCAATACATAGCCAAGTATCTCTCCTTCTCCGCACATATACCAGTCGATCAAACTCTATATAGTCAGGTATCTTCCCCCACCCCTCTCTCTCTCTCACACACACACACACACACACCGACTTTCCAACGTTGTAGGTAGGTATCCATGCCACACAGACAAACTATAGCTCTCCCCTCTGACATTCCAGTAGGCTAGGCACACTATATCTTTGACGTGCGCACACACAATCTTGCTGGCTTTCTTTATCTTTCGTGCACCCATACACTTCATCCCTCTCTTTGATTCTATCAATATCTCACGACGGTGATCCCTCCACTCTCTTCTGGTGGATCGCCGCCCCTAGATATGATATATCCATGCCTCTCTTTCGACACGTATTCCGTGTCTATCTCTCACGCACGAACCCACACACCATCTCTCTCACACACACCCACATAGGCGGGGTACGTACACAAAGAGGAGAGGTGCATGCACGATGCATGTACTCACGTCTCGTTCTCAGCAACACCTGCGTGGGTACACACAGTGGAGCTCATTTCTGTATAAAAGGCCAGCCAACATGCTAATTTGATTCGTGTAGCGTTTGTTTACTTCAAGGAGGGTCATCTACCACGCATGCATGAAACAAAGTTTGACTTGACGCGTTGGTGCATTTTTTTAAATAAATTTACATTGCTCAGTGGCACGTATAGAATATTAAACGATTGTCACGAAGAAAAAGGTAATCTGCTCCATGATATATAGAGTGGAGCTTGCCCGTTGGGGTTGGTCTGTCTTCACACTCTCTCACACAAGACGGCGGTGGCCTCTCTCTCTCTCTCTCACCGCTGGGCACAGAATCTAGCCCAATCCCGTCCGCCGCCGGAAAGGGAGGACATGCATCATTGCTTCGTTCGACGACGTCGAGGCAGCACGTCTCGATCTGCGGTACCGGCCGTTCTCTCGGACCAAGCTCCGGCGTGGTAGGGCAGGTTCCGCCCGCTGGCACCCTCCTAGTTACATCCAGACTATCCCCAGGTACATCTTCCATCCCTCCGGCCTTGCTCCACAGCCCATCTTGGCATCTTCCCATGTAGCTGCATGTGGAAGATCCTGCATGTGGATCTTCCCTAGTTCTTTGCCCAAAACGTAGCTTAGGCGGCCTACTTTCCACGTTGCAATCTCGTCCTCACACCCTTTTTGGATAAACAATTGTGCTCCTATCTTCCCTTAGGACAATGAATATGCTTCTTTTTTGTCCGCGTATGTGTCTTCAAGTGTTATTGGCCAGTAATTATTTCATTTCTAGCTCTTTTGCAAACAGGGCTATCCATTTCACCTCATCGCTATTGCGATCTTTTGGTGAACTGCACAAATCACTTTTTTCTTAAGACTGTGTTGTGTAGTTTTGGTGAAATGTTACACGGGCAATGTTTCTATATTTCAGTGGGACTCCACAAAGGGAGATTTGTTTTGCTCTATCCTCCTCATCCAACTCCAAGGCTAATCTTCTCCAACTATTTGCTTCATCTTCTCCAACTAGTTAGTCTGAAGAGAGACTGCAAAGGTGACCGGCTTCTATTTGTGTGTTTATTGTTTCATCAACAATCCTATATTATTGTAATCACACTTACTCAATATATTTGGAACAGGGACGGTCAGCTCTATTTTAGTGGATCTACACAAAATGATCGGAATGTTCGATGCTCCTGACAGCTACTTTTTCCCAACATGTCTTGATTTAGGCAGAGTTGCGGCAAAGTTGCTGCCAATGAAAGCATGGATCAATTTTTCTTTTTTTCTTTATAACAAATTCTCACAAGTTTTTCTTCATTTGTCATGTAAATATTAGCTCTGATCTGCTAATCATTGAGATGCATTAGCAAGGACGTTAGTTTTTTTGGTGAAAGAGCTTGGATGTTAGTTTCCGTATTTGATTGATGTTGTAACGAGACAACCTTCCACCTGGCAAGACTCATGAAACAAAAGCTGAAAGCTTGAAAGCATTGTACAATTTAATGTTGCTGGAAAATTATGTGTACATCAATTATGTAAACACTAGCAAGATGCTCGTGTCTTGCACGGAACGTCAAGATGCATTTATATGAGTAGTTTATTCTGTGGGAGATAAGGATGAATGAGGGAAGGCCTTATCTACGAATGTGGAGAGGAGTGCGGGTATGTTTTTGCAAAATTGTCATAGTTTCCTTCCTATCCGTCAGATATAGATCGGACGGCCTATATTGCAGGATGGCACGCACACCATCATCACCAAATCTGTTTTTTATAAGAGTGGAGAAATGATGGACTTGATAACATTCAACATCCGGGTCCATGTGCCATGCACCAAATATGTCACAACCACATGGGAGACTCAGCCCGATAGTCGCACCGCACAAATAGTGAGTAGTAGTAATGAGCAGTCAAATCATAAGCCCCACCTTTCCCATAGTAAGTTGCTCGGACGAAGCAACCATCAATACACTCTTCTCTGAGTCTGCTCCTACTAACCAAGTACGCGTATGTCATGTCAGTGAACGTGCTTCCTCTTAGCATATCACTAACATGTGGGACCGGAGTATGAGCATACCGATCTCAATTGACGGCAAAATGGCCAACTCGCTGCTCCTTGAGACACACGAGGAGCGAGAACACAGATGGGCTAGGTGTCGCACGGAGGCCAAGAAATATTAGAGCATGGTTGATCGATGTCATCATCACATGTTTGATGTTTTTTTAATAATGGTACCACTTCATTGGGCTGCAGTTTTCCGCACTTCTTCGGAATATATGTGTGCTTTTCACAGATTAAAATGAAATAAGAGTGCATACGCTCCACCATGGGGTTCCTTGTACTACTCGTACTACTAAGACCTTGGGCTTGGCTCTTCACCTCTTTGGGAAGTCGAACAATGATGGTACTATAGTGTATGCCTCTGGCAATCTGACACCGAATGAACTGCTGCACGTCCACTGCCTGGGCGAGGGAGAGGTTGCATTAGTCAAAAGCTTCTCCTCATCCTGCGAGCCACCGCGCTTGTGGTAGACGGAGAGGGTGTAGTAATGTATAATAAGCAAGGTTCACCTCGTCCTGCAAGCTTCTCCTCCTGCGAGTTGACGGGACACGACAAAGTAGTGCTACTCCGTGATATGGCTTATTTTTTTGGCGGGTAAATGAGAGAGCTTTATTCATATAAAAGCATTCTGAGGATAATCAGCCAAGAGACTGGTCACTATGAAGCTAGGTATTTCATCAAGCCAGCTCTCGGTCACATTCAAAGTGCATGCACGCTTCGCACAAAGATGCGCTGGAAGGTTTGCTGACCTATTTACATGCTGAATAACAAAAGAAGAGAAAGTATTACTGATCAGTTGTCGTATTTCCGACAGGATAGGAGCAAGAATTAAGCGAGTATTGTGGCGACTGTTGCAGAGTGTCACCAACTCCATGTGATCAACTTCCATTATCACATGCGAGAACCCTCTCGAAGAGAAGAAATTTTGTTGAAGATTGCTTGATCAAAGATTAAAATAAAATAAGAGTGCAGACGCTCCACCATGTGGTTCCTTGTAGTAGTACATGTAGTAAACCTTGCGCTTGGCTCTTCGCGTCTTCGGGAAGTCGAACAATGATGGTACTATAGTGTATGCTTTTGCCAATCTGACATGAAATTAACTGTTGCACGTCCACCGCCTGAGCGAGGGAGAGCTTGCATTAGTCAAAAGCTTCTCCTTGTCCTGTCAGCTTCTCCTCGTCCTGCAAGCTTCTCCTTGTTCTGCGAGTTGACGGGACAAAACAAAGTAATGCTAGTCCATATTGTCTCCTTTTTCGGTTAATATGGCTTAATTTGATACGAGATAAATACAGTTGCGGCCACTATACATTTGCAAAAATACGGTCAGTGGACTTCATAATACGCTCATTGTGGTCAATATAATGCATTTACTGGTGTTTATACTGTCTCTAGCTCAACCTGGCTGAGTATGTGTGTGCATGCACGTGTAGGTTGAGCACTTGAACGTGAGCGTGTGTGTTTCGTCATGTGCTCGGGCATGCATGCATTAGGGAGCCACACGCATTTTTGTGTGCATGTGTACGTGTGACTGTTGCATGCGTGCACGAGGTTGTAGTCCCTCACATTCACATGTTCATATTTCAAAGCTTTGTCAAAACGTTGATGCAAGGTATGCTCTTTCGTTGTTCACGCATGCATTATTGCCGATATTGTCGGATTACGGGCTCCGCAAACCCATGAAGTTTGAACACAAGGGCGTGAACGAAGATCTCTCCCACTCACGTCTACCTAGTGTCTCGCCCTCATCCAGTGAAGAGATTCAAGTGAACGACAAGTAAAGCACACATGAATTTACCCAGGTTTAGGCCACCTTGCGGTGTAAAACCCAACTTCCTGCTTTGGTGGATTGGCCTCGTGAGGGCTTGAGTATGAATGAGTACAGTAATTCCTCAGCTCAGGAGGAGATCTCAGGAGGGTCAGGAGGCAAGAGTTCTTGCTCCCTTGTGCGAGGGCGGAGTTTCTGGATCTGATCCACTTCTGTCGTCCCTTCATAGTGGAGATCCTAACTACTTATATAGGCGGCCAGGGTCCTCTTCCCCCGAAATGTTTAGGCGGGAAGGGATCCCACAACGGCCATTTTGAGCGGGAGCACAAGGACGTTCCTATCCTGACAAAAGCGGTCTCCGCCTGCAAAAGGATCACGCGGTGACGTAGTGCTGGGCTCGGTGGTGACATCCTCCCTACCGTCCTTGTGGTCTTCGGTCTTGTTGCACCGAAGGGGAAACCTTTGTCCCGCTCCTAAGGAAGCTGCACCTACGCTGTCTCCTTTGCACCAAAATGGCAACTACGCCACTGGCATGCGCTTGCACCCGCTGGCACGGTGCGTAATAGCCTTCTCCTGAGGCAGGCTTGGCCTTGGATTCTCCGCCCCTTCGGAGCTACCTAGCCGAGGCCGCTCCTGAGGGGGTCTTGATGTCGTTCTCCTCGCGAGTCCTAGCCCCCTCGCGAGGGTCTTGGGCAGCTGGTCGATCAGCCTGCCCGTACCAGGCCATGATAGGAGCGCGATGCGGCCCGTAGATAGGCAAGTCTTGGTACCCTGGTTCCCAGGACGCCGACAGTAGCTCCCGTGCCCAAGGCGCGCGCGGAGTTGTCTTCGGGGCGAAGCCTTAGTCGAGGACGGAGCGCCGCGTGCCCCAAAAATGCTGCGGGCCAGGCTGGCATGTGACGGTTGGATGCGACATGGGCGACTTTGCTTCCCGTGCAGTCTGGGCAACCGTGTAACTTGATAAAAGGGGCTGTCTTTGCTGCAGGGTAGTTATCGCCTCCTTTCCTGCCTGCTTAGATCCCCTTCTCCTTCGCCTCCGGCCTTCCCAAATCGCCTGCATCCTCTGGCACGACAGCAATGGCAAAGAAAAACAAGGGTGCCGTGCAGGCGTCCGGATCTGCTCCCTCCCTTGAGGCGGCGCTCAAGGAATCCACCATCACCGAGGAGGGGGACTTCTCGGAGGTCCAGTCTTTCTTGTCGATCGTCCACAACGAGCATGGCTCGACGAAGATTTGGGTCGGATCCACCGCGGCGCGGATCTTGCCGAAGTCCTGCTACCCCTTCTTCCTCCAAAGCATCTCCGTCGGGCTCGTGTCGCCCTTCTCGGAGTTCTTCTACGCCATCCTGGACCATTACCAGGTGCACGCTCTCCACATCCAGCCTCACTCCATCTTCGTCCTGTCGCTCTTCGCCTTTTACTGCAAGGCGTTTGTGGGGGGTGAAACCGACTGTCGTCCTCTTCCGCCACTTCTTCTCCATGCGGCAGTACGACGAGGGTCCGTGCTCGGGCTGTGTCTCCTTTGTCTTCCAGCGCCAGGGCTGCTGGCTGATGATAGCCGGGAAGAAGATAGATTCCCACCGGAAGAGGTGGGTCTATCTGGATGCCTAGCGCACTCACCCGCTGCTGGCGCTGCTTACCGCCCGTCCGGCGAATAGCGTCGGCAGGAGCTACGCGAAGCTCACCGACCCCCTTGCCGAGCCTATCTTGGCAAGGATCGAAGCCGACCTAGGCTCGAGGCTTGAAGGGGCCCAGATCGTGAAGGACTTCTTGAGGCAGCGGCTGGCGCCCCTCCAGGAACACTCGCGCCCCATGTGGGAGCTGACGGGGGATGACGACAGGCTCCGGCTGCGCTCGGGGACGCTGGCCGAGGCCGACCTGGACCTTGTCTCGATCACTCTCCTGGGAATGGTTCCTGAGGACCTCTCGGGGGCCCACCTGCCGCTATACAGCCGTCCTGACAAGGCCAAGCTGCTGAAGGCCGTGTCTAGTTTCGGGGTGCCCAGGGCTGCTCCGCCCACGGTTGACGTGTCCTTTGGTGCCGACGAGGAGAGCGACGAGGAGGCCTCAGAGGAGACCCTGGGCGACAAAGACCGGGTTGACAAACGGGACTCCTCCGAGGCGTCCGCTGAGGAAGTGGCATCAGGCACAGGTGCTGCCGGACGGCCCCAGGCGACCACTCTGCGTCGATCCGGACGCACTGCGTCTGGGGGAGTAATGCAGTGACCCCGCCGAGGAGCGCCGTGCAGGCGAAACTGGTGACCATGGCCGCGCCCAAGTCCGTGGCCTCGTGCCTTGCCAAGATCCGGATTGTCGGCACGCTCGTAGTGCCAGCGGCCGCGGCCGACCTGCTGATGAAGAGGAGGGCGCGCCTCGCCTCCGATGAGTAAGTGTGCAATCTCCTGTCATCCCTCGGTCGCTGTGTTCCTGACGTACTTCTTTTGGCGCAGTAGCCTGGGTGGCGTGATGAAGAAGATGAAGGGGAAGGTCGCGTCGCGGTACCCTGCTCCACCTGCCGTTGCTGTCACCGCGGAGAAGGGTGCCACAGCTTTGCACGCCTCGGCCAGCTGGGCCACCGAGCGCGTGGCGGTGGCGTCGCCTGAGGGCGTCGTTGCTGTTTGTGAGGCCCGGTGGCTCCTGCTCCGGTTGCCCCAACGAGGGGAGCTAGAGCCCCCGAGCCTCTAGTCGAGAAGCCAGTCTCGTTGGCGCCCATCCGCCAGCCGATCCAGCCTGGCCTGAGACCTTGGAGGCCACTTCCGCTGCGCTGGGTCGGCTCCGTGCCGAACTTCAGGGTAGTGATGGCCGCGCGATGGAAGGACTCCTGGGCCTGATCTCTTGGTGGCTCCTGGCAGAAGATTCTTCGCGGTCCTTCTGGAGCCAGGCCTCAGCGGTCACCGCCAGGGGTCAAGAGGAAGCCGCAGGAGCCACGTGGGCACACGACACCGCGCGAGCCGATGCTGCGTCCTTCGAGAAGCGCTGCCACAAGGCGGAGAGCGAGCTGGAGGCCCTTCGCAAGGAAGGCGCCAGGCGCGCCCTGGAGCTTGAAAGGTTGGAAAAGGAGCTCAAGGCGCAGAAGGATGAGACGTCCCGGCTGCAGCAGGAGCATCTCGCTGATCGCGCAAGCCTGGAGAAGCTGAAAGCCGAGGCCGAGCAGGCCAGGGCGACCCAAGCTGCGCGCGAGAAGGAAGACGCCCTTGCGGCCTTGGCAGCGGTGAGTTGCGAGTCCCTCACCGCCTTCAAGCTCGAGGCCCGTACGGCGCTATGGGCTGCTTATGGGGAAGGGTTCGAGAAGCCACTGGCCGTCCCGGAGGATGGCCCGCCGGGCTCCTCGCCGCGCTTGTGAAGTCCCTACGCGAAGTTACGGCCGCGATCGGCCAGTTAGCAGACGTCGAAAGCCACACGCTCCTTACATTGGCCTTGACTAGGGTGTGCGGCCAACTAAGTCTCCATGATCCCGCTCTTGACCTGGCCTCGCTGCTCGAGCCCATGACCGCGAGCATGGAGGGAGGGGCTACTGAGGTCCAGGAACTGGTGGAGGTGTTTCTCTGGGTTGCTGCTGCCGCGTCCGAGGAGGCGGAGACTGGTGAGGCCGCGCTTGGTGATGCCTGACCTGTTCCTGTCCAGATGGGAGAAATGCAAGTGCCTTGGGGAGGTGTAAGAACTCGCCTAAATTCGGAGAATTTGGCATTATTGTAATAACTAGATTGAACTTGATGATTTCCATGCTTGCATCCTTTCATGTTTGCTTAGGTGCTCTGCGTCGGCAGGGCCCAACCTCGCGCATACCTCGATCGCCATTGAGCCCTCCGGGTGATCGGGGTTATCGTAATAACTAGACTCAAGGAATGAGGGGCTACATGGCTAGTGAGGCCCCTAGGTCGCGATGCCCAGGGGTCCCCCTTGACGTTCAAGCGACCCCGTTTGTGGTCTGTGTCAGTAGGGCCCATCCCCGCGCATATCTCTACCGCCGTTGAGCACCGGGCTCAAGGAGTGAGGGTCTACGTGACCAGTGAGGCCCCTTGGTCACGATGCCTAGGGGCCCCCCTTGACGTACGAACGGCTCTCATGAGGTAGAACGAGCACCATACCTTGCTCACGAGCCTTCGCCTAGGATGGGGGCGTGATAAAGCCAGGTGTCTGGGCACCTGGTAGGGTGGCATCTGCCAGGCGTGACCTGAGCATAGCCCCCGTGCCTAGCCCCCCTCGCGACACCTATCCAAGGAGAAGTTGTGAGCGTCATGAGCTGAAAAGCTCCCTGAGGTTGGTGCGACAGCTGGGGGCCGCCCTCAGTTGTTTATAACTAGCGCGGAGCATCGGGCTACCACACTTGCGCGGAGTGTGGGCATAACCGCGCCTCAGTCATAGCGGCCAGCGCGGAGCTTGGTGCTTCCACTAGTTCGTGGGCATAACCGCTCCTCGGTTGGTTCAGCCAACGCGGAGCATGGCACTTCCACTGGACCGTGGGAGGGAGCCTCCCATCGGGAGAGACTCTGGGGCGTGTACATCCTCGTCCTGACACATGGCTTACACGGCAGGACATCCAAGGTGTATATTGGCCCTCCTCAGGACGAGCTGAACGACTCTGAGTAAGTTCTCGTGAGCTTATGCATCACTCACGAGACTCTACCCTGAGGCTGGTTGCGCCTGAGTCTTCTTCTGCAAAATGTGAAAAGAGAGGCGTTGTGTCGACCTGCGCAGAGTGCATCTCTAGAGGGCATCGCATGAGAAGGCGGCAGCACCAACGACCCCAAGAGGTGACGTTAGCGGGACCGGCCCGTAAGACAGAGCTCAGCCGCTGGATTTATCGACGCTGCAGGGACGGACCCGTGCACAGACGTCATGCCCAGTCTTCTCATGTGATAGTCCAAAAGAAAAACAACCGGCGCATGGTTACCGCGTGAGCGGGGCACCTGCCATGGCCCCCTACTTACCCATCCACGATTAGCCCATGCGAGAACAAGGCGCCAAGGAGCACAGGAGGTGACGTCACGGGAATGGCTCGCGAGACAAAGCTCAGCCCTTGGATTTAGCGACGCGGCAGGGATGGGCCCGAGCATAGACGTCGTGCCAGTCCTTAATCATGGGGCGGTCGCGAGTGTGCTCTCAAGGGCTCATGACCTTAGTGGCGGTGAGAACGCCAAGTATATAGATAATGCAAATAGGAAGAAGCAACTAGCCTTGATTCATGCGAAAAAGGAGACAGCTGCGGGGGAGAGCCCCCAGCAGCTCGAGGATGATGCAGCCCGGCGGCGCCCTCGATTGAGTACCTGAAACATCACCTGACACTCGTCGAAGAAGAGTTGGGGTAGCTGAAGATGCGAGCCGTGCGGGTTGCCCCTGAGGATCGTCGGGCTCCTGAGGCCCAGGGGCTCCGGAGGCTCTCAGTGGTCATGTGGGTCCGGCTCCCGCTCCGCATGTGCCGCCCGCCACTGAGCCTCTCGAGCCCCCAAAACCTGCCGCACGAGCCGCTGGAATGTGGCAGCTCCGTTGCGGAAGAGGAAGAGCGTGCGGACGTAGTGGCAGGGGAGAGCCCTCCTCCGACCGACCGCCGTCGGCCAGAAGGGCTCCAAAGAAGCGGCTCGGTTGAGACCCGTGACGTCGATGCAGACGCGGAAGTGGTTGCTCGGGTTGCAGGTAGGTGAGCTTGGCATCGTGCGGTTACGCCCACCGCGTATGAGCCTTGCGCACTGAAGTTCCTCGGTAACCTGGTCGATGAAGTCCTAAGCCCCCAGCGATGTACGGCTCACGCTGGGCTCACAAAAACATGCGTCGACACACGCCTGCAGGTGGTGCCCAAACACCTCCCTCGAGACGCTGGTCAGGCCAGAGACACTCCAGAGGAGAGCCCCCGAGCCCGTCTTAAGAGAGGCGTCGGGCGCGCCTCCCTATGCGACGGTGGAGGGCGCCACGTCGGCAGGCACGAGTCCTGAGGCGGAACCGTTAGGAGCCCCTGCATCCTGAGGTCCGTTGGCGGGCAGGTTCTTCTTCTTCTTAGGGGCGGTCTGCAGGGCGAAGACGACTCGATCCTCGTCGAAGCTCTCGACCGCCGCGGTCTGGTAGGCGCGCTCCAGGGAACGCACAGCTTCCTTCTTGTCGGAGGCGATCGTGATGACTCCGCCACTCCCGGGCATCTTGAGGACGTTGTAGCCGTGATGGGTCGCTGCCATGAACTTGGCGAGGGCAGGATACCCAAGGATGGCGTTGTACAGCAGGTGGATGTTGGCGACGTCGAAGTCGATGAGCTCGGTGTGATAGTTGTCGCGGTCACCAAAGGTGACGGGGAGGCGGACCTGCCCCATCGGGAGTGTGGAGCCATCAGTGACTCCGTAGAATGGCTTGGTCGGGTGGAGCTGATTGTAGGGACCTGAAGCGTCTCGAAGGTCTGGACAAAGAGGACGTTGAGCACTGCTCCACCATCGATGAGGGTCTTAGTCACGAGGACGTTGCTGATGGTCGGAGTGCAGAGCATCGGGAGAGCGCCTGGCGCTGCGGTGCACTTGATCTGGTCCTTGGGGTCGAAGGCGATGACCTCCTTGGTCCACCTGAGGTTGCGCGCGGCGTCTGGCCTGGTAAGCGCCGCGTTCACCTCGCAAGCGATCTACTTGAAGATGCAATGGGAAGACGAAGCACGGGCTCCTCCCAAGATGCATGCAACTGCACATGGCTCCTGAAAGCCCCCTGCTCCATCTCCCTGGAGGTCGTCTTTGTTCCTTCTTGGCGGTGGTGGCAGCGGAGGCAGGCCTTCGTTGCCCTGAGGGCGACCCTCACGAGGTTGGTCATGCCAGGGGGCGTCACGAGGCTGCTCCTGCCAGTGGTCTTCACGAGGTTGTTCACGCCACCCTTGGCGCGAGTTGCTGCCGTCCCAGCATCCTCCACCACGGCCGTAGCCGCGGTTGTTGCGCTCAGGGCGCTACCCGACACGCCCGCCACGCATCGCCCTGAGCTCCTCGCAGTCGTTGGTGTTGTGGTCGTGGACATCGTGGAAGACGCAGTACGGACGATTGTCTCTGGAGGGGGGGTGTCGTTGTAGCCGCAGCAACGCTTCACTTCTGGATCTGTAGCCAGCATGGTGCGTCCCATGCGCTTTGCTTCTTTGGCCTTGGCCTTCTTGTCGTCGGCCTCCACTTCTGGCAGCTCCTAGAGGGAGAGGCGTCCTTCCTCCGCCCTGGCGCACTTTGCCGCGAGCTTGAACATCTCGAGGGCTATGCACAGAACCTCGTGGATGGCGATCTCCTCCCTCATCCTGACGTGACGGACGCCGTCGGAGAATGCCGAGATGATTACCTCATCCGAGACCCTGGGGATCCTGAGGCGCATGGTGTTGAAACGCTGGATGTACTTCTGCAGGGTCTACCCTGGCTGCTGCTTCATGCGGTGCAGATCCGCGGCCGTTGGGGCTCGGTCGCGAGTGACCTTGAAGTTGGCGACAAAATGCTCACGAAGTTCCCCCCGGGAGGAGATGGATCCCACGGGGAGGTTCAGGAGCCAGGAGCGGGCGCCATCCTTGAGGGCCATAGGGAACCAGTTCGCCATGACCTGCTCGGTGTCGTTCGACGCCTCGATGCTCAGCTCGTAGAGTTGGAGGAAATCCGTGGGGTAGGTGGTGCCATCATAGCACGAAGGTAGATCCGGCCTCAACTTGCCGGGCCAAACGAGGCGCCGTAGCTCGGGAGCTAAGGCGCGACATCCAGCCACGCTCATGATTGCAGGCGCCCCCTCCACCTGCGGTGCTGGTTCTTGGGGCGCAGGCGCCACCACCTCCTGTGGTGCGCGGTCTTGGTGCTGCGGGACAGGGGGCCCGCGAGCTCCTTCCTGGGGATGCGGGATCACCTGGCAGCTCTCCTCGTCGCGCGCAGGGGCTCTGCGGGGCGGCTCACGCCGCGGAGCCTCGCGCCTGACCCCCTGCCTAGCGCCGTAGAGTGGACGTGGAGCCGGGACACTGTGGCCCACATTCCCCGCCATGGGCGACGGAGGACGGGAGGAGTGAGTTGGTGCAGGTACCTCCCCGGCGACGTGGATGAGCTCGCTGATGCGGTGGAGCCACTCGTCGTAGAGGTCATCCGCCGGGTGGTAGCGCAGGAGCTCCTGAGCCATCAGTACCGCAGGCTGCTAGTAGTCCGGCCCGCGGCGGATCAGCGAGGACGACACCACGGCCGCCGAGGGTGACGGCGTCGCCGTGCGGCCATCGTGCCGCACGGATAGCGGCAGCGACGAGTCCTGTTGCTCGTCGACGGCCGGTCGGTGGTGGCGTTGGCGACCGGCGAGTTGGGGCGGAGCGGCGCACCGTTGCCTGCGGGCGCCGTATGAGCGATGTTGTGGCACGGCGGGTGGCGCGCGCTCGGCGTGTGTCCACCATTGCAGTGGAGCGAGGTCGACGACGAGAGCGGGACGAGGTCGTCGGAGGGCGAGATTTCGACACGCCCCCTACCTGGCGCGCCAAATGTCAGATTACGGGCTCCGCAAACACAAGAAGTTCAAACACAGGGGCGTGAACGAAGATCTCTCCCACTCACGTCTACCTAGCGTATCGCCCTCGTCCAGTGAAGATATTCAAGCGAACAACAAGTAAATCACACATGAATTTACCCAGGTTCAGGCCACCTTGCGGTGTAAAACCCTACTTCCTGCTTTGGTGGATTGGACTCAGGAGGGCTTGAGTATGAATGAGTATAGCGGTTCCTGAGCTCAGGTGGAGAGCTCAGGAGGGTCAGGAGGCAAGAGTTCTTGTTCCTTGTGCGAGGGTGGAGTTTCTGGATCTAATCCACTTTTGTCGTCCCTTCATAGTGGAGATCCTAACTACTTATATAGGCGGCCAGGGTCCTCTTCCCCCAAAATGTTTAGGCGGGAAGGGATCCCACAACGGCCATTTTGAGCAGGAACACAAGGACGTTCCTATCCTGACAAAAGCGGTCTCCGCCTGCAAAAGGATCAGTCGGTGACGCTGTGGTGGGCTCGGTGGTGACATCCTCCCTGCCGTCCTTGCGGTCTTTGGTCTTGTTGCATCGAAGGGGAATCCTGTGTCCCGCTCCTCGGGAACCTGCGCCTGCGCTGTCTCCTTTGCACCAAAATGGCAACTACGCCGCTGGCACGCACTAGCACCCGCTGGCGCGGTGCGTCATTGCCTTCTCCTGAGGTAGGCTTGGCCTTGGATTCTCCGCCCCTCTGGAGCTACCTAGCCGAGGCCACTCCTGAGGGGGTCTTGATGTCGTTCTCCTCGCGAGGCCTAGCCCTCTCGCGAGGGTCTTGGGCAGCTGGTTGATCAGCTGGGCCGTACCAGGCCATGGCAGGAGCGCACTGCGGCCCACAGACAGGCAAGTCTGGGTACCCAGGTTCCCAAGACGCCGACAGATATTAATACTCTGCAGTGCTATCTTGTCATGCGAGACATCCAGCATCCGGGTCCACGTGGCATGCAAGAAATTAGAGATAAGTACAAGTGAGACTGAGGAACGGTCATACGCGTAGGGGGGGTAGGTGCAGGTGCCGCAGTAACATGACTAAATGAGCAGTCAAATCACACGGTAAGTTGCTCGGACGAAGCAACCATCATTTCACTCTTTGATTCGATGACACATACGCAATATAAAAAAGGTTGATATGGTGAGAAAAGGAAAACAGGTCCTCTATATATACTAGTCGAAACCTAAGCTACAAGCATGTTTGCTTGGGCTGCTCTCTTCACACTCTCTCGCATAGAACGACGGTAGCCATACCGTTGGTCCCATAACCGACATGATCCTGCCGCCAGGGGAAGGGGAGGATGTTCTGCATAGACGCGGTCGGCAACAGTGAGGGAAAAAACCCACTGTCGGAGCGTCCCGGTTGAGGGTCCCCGCGGTATGGGATGATGTCGCCTCCCACCGGCCTTCTAGCTACAACCCGACATCCCAGGTAGTACAACTTTCTTTTGAAGCCGGCTAACTCCACTGCCGTATCTCCCCACGTAGCTCCATCTCCATGTGGATCTTTCTCTACCTTTTCTTTGCGCGGGAGATCTTTCTCTACTTCTACTGGCTTCTATTTGTGATGAGTTTATATCTCATGAACTAGTGCCACTATATTCTAATCACACTTCTGCAATATCTTTGCCAACAGGGATGCTGAGCTCGATTTTAGTGGAACTGCACAAAAGAATCATACGATCCAAGGGTGCCATCCTTCTTTCTTTCGACAGGTTCTACCTAGCTAGGAAATTAAATCCTGTTTAGGGTTCAGGGTTTAAGGCCTAGGGACTCCATCAGTAAAAAAAATTGTACACACACTCGCAACTTTTGTCTTTAGTTGTGAAGTAAATATTGGCTATGATCTATGAATCATCGAGATGCATCAGCTTGTGTATTAGTTTTCCTTTCTATTTCATGGAATGTTGTAACAGGGCAACCTTGGAGTCCGGATAAACAAAATATGAAAGCTTCATACTCCCTCCGGTCCTTTTTTGTATCCGTATAGTGGGGAGTAGTATCATAGACTAGTATCATGCATATGATACTAGTGTATGATACTACCTTCATAGTGCATAGTATCATATAGTATGTAGTATCATAGATGATCCTATTTATTGCCATGCATGATACAACAAACTAGCATAACATTTAACACGATACGATATCTACCTATGTTACTCCCTCTCTTTTTTCATTAATTCTCTGCCACATCAGCGTGTTTGCTATTCCCAAATTAACGAACTAGGTACACGTGCACGACTTGTAAACTGAGATGGAGGGAGTACTTTCTTGTAGCCCATTACTATACATGTTGACTACTACATCGACTATAGATGACACGGCAACATGTTACGACTAGCCACATTGGAGAGTAACATACACATATCTTGAGATTATGTTACTACCTTCATATTGGGAAGCAACATAAGTGTGGTATATGAAAAGCTTCATTTATTAGGTTATAGACTCATATTGCATCGTGATATGTGATGTTACAGTAACTAGCTAAGCTACTCCAACAACCTCTCTCCTCATTAACTCATTGACACATAAGAAAATTTGCTGAGTTGGACTCGATGTTACTGCTGAAATTACTCTCACTATGGCTAGTCTACGTACTTATTAATAACGTAAATAATGTGTGAGTTGGACAAATATGATTGGAGATGGAGATAGTACTACTAAGAACTTTATGTAAACACGGATATGCATGTCTATGTGTGTGTGCGTGCACACACACATAGTGATGACTCCTGCAACTACTCGTACACATCATCGATGTCTCGTTCTACCTACATACACAAACTTAGTTTGTTCCTAGGATAGGAATATCAGAGGAGTGGGATACAATATGAAGTGAGATAAATGGAGTAGTACGTACAAGGAGAATTTCAATGATGCTCACATGAAATTATTTTATTCGTTGGGTTGCCTCCCAACAAGCTCTTTCTTTATAGACATTAAGATAGGCTTGGAATTTCAATGATGCTCACATGAAAGACAAGAATTGAAGCACAAAGAAAGCATCATAAAATATGCGACACACACATTTAAGTCTAATATACTTCCTATGCATAGGAATTTTATAAGCAAACAAATTATCAAAACAAGAAATGCCTAGCATATGCAAAGGAGAGGACTAAAACATTGAAAATCTCAACATAACGAGAGGTATTTAGTAACATGAAAATTTATAGAACAATATTTTCCTCTCTTATAATAATTACATGTAGGATCATACTAAAATTCAAGAATATAACATCATATAAAATTTTCTTTTCATGATCCACATGTGTAAAAGTCTTATAATCTTTCAAGATAGTGGAGCTAACATCAAATAAATTCATGACCTCTCTAAACCCACTTTCAATATTATCGCAAACATATTCATCATGAGGCTTAAATATATTTTCAACATCGTAACAAGAATCACCCCAATCATGATCATTGCAATAAGTAGAGGACATATAAAAACAAGCATCCCCAAGCTTGGGATTTCTTATATTACTAGAATAATTGACATTAATAGAATTTATTATAACACCATTGCAATCATGCTTTTCATACAAGGAGCTATCATGAATCACTTCATAAATTTCATCTTTTATCACTTCATCACAATTATCACATTCATGAATCTCAAGCAAAACTTCATAAAGATAATCTAGTGCGCTCAATTCACTAGCAATTGGTTCAACATAATTGGATCTTTTAAAAAGTTTGGCAAGTGGATGAAGATCCATAAACGCTTTCCTTACGATTTTCAATAAAACACCCAATTATACCGGACAACGAAGAAAAGTAACCAAGTAAGACATAAGGGCAAACGAAAACAGATCTGACGAGAAAACGGCAAACGAAAAAGAGGGCGAATAAAAATGGCAAATTTTTGTGAAGTGGGGGAGATGAAAACGAGAGGCAAATGGCAAATAATGTAAATTGCGAGGATATGAGATTTGTGGTTAGGAACCTGGTATATGTTGAAGATCCCCCCCGGCAACGGCGCCAAAAATTCCTTTTGATGTCGCTTAAAGCTACGTCAATATTTCCCCAAAGAGGAAGGGATGATGCAGCACAATGGTGGCAGGTATTTCCCTCAGATATGAAACTAAGGTTATCGAACCAGTAGGAGAACCAATCAACACAACGTAAACAACACCTGCACATAAATAACAACTTCTCACAACCCGACGTGTTAAAGGGGTATTCAATCCCTTTCGGGGTACGGCGCCTCAAGACAGGCAAAATGGACGTAAGGAATTTGTACTAAATTGATAGATCGAACGCCAAATGAAATAAATAAGAATAAATTGCGGCAAGGTATTTTTTTATTTGTGGTTTAATATATCTGAAAATAGATGCAAGAAAAAAGTAGATTGCAAAGGAAAATATATGAGAAAGAAGACCTAGGGGCCATAGTTTTCACTAGTGACTACTCTCACGAAAAATAGCAAACGGTGGGTAAACAAATTATTGTTGGGCAATTGATAGAACTTCAAATAATTATGACGATATCCAGGCAATGAACATTATATAGGCATCACGTCCAAGATTAGTAGACCGACTCCTTCGTGCATCTACTACTATTACTCCACACGTCGACCGCTATCCAGCATGCATCCAGTGTATTAAGTTCATGGAAAAACGGAGTAATGCAATAAGAACGATGACATGATGTAGACAAGATCTATTTATCTATTGCGTAGATATGGATCTCGTCGTTTTATCCTTAGTAGCAACAATACATATGTGTCGGTCCCTTTCTGTCACTGGGATCAAGCACCGTAAGGTCGAACCTACTACAAAGCACCTCTTCCCATTGCAAGATAAATAGATCAAGTTGGCCAGACATGTTAAATTGTGATCCAAATTATACCGTATTGGAGTAGACGTAGTACATACGGTGTGGACATTTGTGTTGGTACCGACGCGTACGAGTACAACTCGTTTACTTGACCTCCAAGGACTCTCATGTATTGCCCCCTTATATACCTCACGTAGTCGCACGTAAGACAGCATGTCGTCTCGTGCTTGTAATACTCCTCCTCATAGTGATTACGCCTTTGTGCATCCGTGGTTTTCTACCACAAGGGTTTCCACATTAAATCTGTGTCTCTCGTGTCTCGTTTATTCTCGCTATCATCTAACAAGTGGTATCAGAGCTGAGGTTCGCAGATACGACATTTGAGACAAGAGATTAGGGTTACATCGTTTGCACCGCCGTACGCTTCTCACACGATTCATCGATCCGTCGGATCGATTTCCACGACCAAGACTGACAGGATTTTCCTCGTGCGCACGGCCGTAACCGAGATTGACACGAAGTCGATTTTTTCCCGGTCGTCGCTAGCACCTGAGGCTGCTGATCTTCGTATAGGCTACAAGTACCGAGTCATCCGGCGAGTTGACGTTGTTGCAAATTCGATCGACTTCGCACATCATCAACCGAAGAAAAAGCTAGTAGTACTACTGCTCGCCGGCCAGAAGCAAAGCAGTAGTTTAATTCACATCTGATCCACTACGTGATTTGACTACTAGTACTGCTTGCACGTGAAGTCATCTACTAGTTCTCAGTATTTGTTCTTTGTTAGTCTGCCACTACATCCACTGCCTAATACTACATGGTGCTATTTACTCTATTCTATTTGCTCCGCATATTAAATTATGTCGAGAATTTTTCTACCGGCTTGTACTACTTTGTGTACACAGTTTTATCTACTCATGGCTTCCATGAAGTAGGATCTTCCGCTGCTGAACCGTGACACAAGGTTTACCCTATGTCTAGTCAAGAAGCGGGTGTTGTTGGCACAGGCCGACTATGATGATGCACTGGATAGTTTTGGGAAGAACCGAATTCAGGACTGGACTGATGATGAGAAAAGAACGGATCGTAAGGCTTTGTCACAAATTCAACTCCCTTTTCATAATATTATTTTGCAAGAAGTTTTGAGCGAGAAAACTGCTGCCGCTCTATGGTTAAAGCTGCAAGGGATTTGCATGACTAAAGATCTCACCAGCAGGATGCATCTGAAGCAAAAATTATTCCTGCATAGGTTACCCGAGGGAGGTATTGTTTTGAATAATATTTCAGAATTTAAAGAGATCATATCCGATCTATTTGCAATGGAGGTTAAGTATGAAGAGAAAGATACTGCTTTAATGTTACTTTGTTCACTGCCAAGTTCTTATACCAATTTTAGAGACACCATATTATACTGTCGTGATACTCTCGCGCTTAATGAAGTTTATGAAGCTTTGAACTCTAAGGAGAAGAAGAAATTAATGGTGCCCCATGATGGTTCAAGTTCATGCTAAGCCGAGGGATTATTTGTTCGTTGCAGGACAAAGGAGAAGAACTCCAATAATGGAAACAGAGGCAAAAGTAGGAATGACCACAAGGGCCGGTCGCAATCCGGAGACAAGAAGTATTGCAGATATTGCAAGAGAGACGGTCATGATATCTCCGAGTGTTTCAAGTTGCAGAACAAAGAAAAGAGGAAAGGTAACAAACAAGGTGAAAATTCTGCTAACGTTGCTCGTGATGATAGTTCCAATGATGCTCTTGTCGTTATTGCTGGATGTGCTAAGACCAAGGATGAGTGGGTACTTGACACTGCATGTACTTTTCATATGTGCCTGCATAGAGATTGGTTTACTACTTTTGATTCCACTACTACTGCTGGTTCCGTTTTGGGTTTTGATAATTCACCATGCAAGATTGACGGCATAGGTTTCGTACGAATCAAGATGTTTGATGGCACAATCAGAACTTTGACAGATGTTTGGTATAATCCGAAGATGAAGAGAAATATTATCTCTATGAGTGCCCTTGATGCAAAGGGGTACAAGTATTCAGGTGGAGATTGTGTTTTGAAGGTCACCAGAGGTTCCCTTATTGTGATGAAAGGTGACTTAACTTCGACCAATGGTCTTTATTACCTTCGAGGTTCTGCCGTTTCAGGTAATGCTACTCCAGTTATTTCAAGGAATTGTGATTGTGATTGTGCTAACCTTTGGCATATGAGTCTTGGACCTATGAGTGAACTTGGTTTGGCAGAGTTAAATAAGAGAGGACTTCTTAAAGGATACGAAACTAATAAATTGAAATTTTGTGAGCACTGTATCTTCGGCAAGCACAAGAGGGTGAAGTTCAATACTTCGACTCGTACAACTGAAGGTATTCTTGATTATGTGCATTCTGATTTATTGGGACCATCTCGCAAGAAGTCATTAGGTGGTGCTAGTTACATGCTCACTATAATTGATGATTATTCAAGAAAAGTTTGGCCTTATTTCTTGAAGCACAAATGGAAAGCATTCTCAGCTTTTAAGGAGTGGAAGATTATGATTGAAAGGCAAACAGAAAAGAAGGTAAAAATACTTCGCACTGATAATGGTACGGAATTCTGTTCTAAGGAATTTAAGAATTATTGCAAGTCTGAAGGTATTGTCAGACACTACACTGTTCCTTATTCTCCTCAACAAAACGGTGTTGCTGAGCGTATGAACAGGACCATTATTTCCACAGCCCGTTGCATCTTGTACAATGCAGGTTTGCATAGGCGTTTTTGGGCTGAGGCCGCTTCCACTACTTGTTATCTCATTAACCGTTCACCATCTATTGCTCTTAATAAGAAATCTCCAATTGAGGTATGGTCTGGTTCACCTGCTGATTGTTCATAGTTGAGAGTTTTCGGTTGCACTGCTTATGCTCATGATGATAATGGAAAATTAGAGCCTAGGGCTGTTAAGTGCATCTTTCTTGGTTATAAGTCCGTTGTTAAAGGTTTTAAATTGTGGAATCCTGAAACCCGAAAGGTTTTTATTAGCAGAAATGTTATCTTTAATGAATCTGTTATGTTACCTGATGTTCCATCTACTAATGTTCCTGTTGAGAGTGAACAGCAGGCTACTATTCAGCATCCTACTGTTCAGGTGTAGTATCTTATTGATTCAGGTGATACATCTGGTAATGAAATTGTCGATGCACATGATGATTCTGTCGTTGATGATGAACATCTCACTCCCACTCCAAATCAGCCTATTGTTCCACCTGGTTCGAATCTTGCACGTGACAGAGTTAGGCGGGGTATTAATAAACCTAAAAGGATAATTGAAGAGTGCAATATTGTTTCTTTTGCTTTATCTATTCCAGAGGAAATTGAAGGTAATGCTTAGCCTTCTTCATATTCCGAGGCTATTATTTATGGTGATAGTAAAACGTGGATGACCGCTATGCATGATGAGATGGAATCACTTGAAAAGAATGGCACTTGGGATTTAGTAAAATTGCCTAAAGAGAAGAAACCTATTCGTTGCAAGTGGGTTTTCAAGAGGAAAGAAGGTGTTTCTCCTAATGATGAGACTAGATATTAAGCAAGGTTAGTTGCTAAAGGTTACAGCCAGATTCCAGGTATTGACTATAACTAAGTTTTTTCTCCTGTTGTGAAGCATAGCTCTATTCGCACTTTACTCAGTACTGTTGCCATGCATGATCTTGAGCTTGAACAATTGGATGTTAAAACCGCAATCTTACATGGAGAATTAGAAGAGGATATTTATATGGAACAACCTGAAGGTTTTATTATTCCTGGAAAAGAAAAGCTTGTCTGTAAGTTAAGGAAATCTCTTTATGGATTGAAGCAATCCCCTAGACAGTGGTACAAGAGATTTGACACTTCTATGCTCTCTCAAGGTTTCAAAAGGTCTAATTATGATAGTTGTGTTTATTTAAAAACTGTCAAAGGTTCAACTATTTATTTTCTCCTTTATGTTGATGATATGCTAATTGCTGCAAAGAGTATGTCAGATATTAATGAGCTAAAGAAGCAATTGAGTAATGAATTTGAGATGAAGGATTTGGGTGCAGCAAAGAAAATTCTTGGCATGGAAATATCCAGAGATAGACCATCTAGAAAGGTATATCTGAGTCAAAGAGGATATATTGATAAATTTCTTCGTCATTTTAATATGCGTAATGCCAAGCCAGTAAGTACTCCGTTAGCTGCACACTTCAAGTTAGATGTAGATACCGAGAACATGTCTAGAGTTCCCTATTCAAGTGCAGTTGGTTCACGTATGTATGCCATGGTTTGTTCCCGTCCGGATTTATCATATGCATTGAGTGTTGTCAGTAGATACATGGCTAATCCTGGAAAAGAGCATTGGAAAGAAGTTCAATGGATTTTCAGATACCTGCGAGGTACTTCTAATGCTTATTTACAATTTGGGAAAACTGGAGATGGACTTGTTGGTTTTGTTGATTCCGATTTTGCTGGTGATTTGGATAAGAGAAGATCACTCACATGTTATGTTTTCACCATTGGTGGTTGTGCTGTTAGTTGGAGAGCAACTTTGCAGTCTATTGTAGCTTGTTCCACTACTGATGCCGAGTATATAGCTATTTCTGAGGCATGCAAAGAAACTATCTGGTTAAGAGGTTTGTACACTGAGCTTTGTGGAGATTCATCTTACCCTACCGTATTTACTGACAGTCAAAGTGCTATATATCTTACAAAGAATCCAATGTATCATGAGAGAACGAAGCACATTGATGTCAGATTTCACTATATTCGAGATGTTGTTGCTGAAGGCAATTTGAAGGTATGCAAAATAAGTACTTGATGTCTACACACGCTTCTATTCTTGTAGACTATGTTGGGCCTCCAAGCGCAGAGGTTTGTAGGACAGCAGCAATTTCCCTCAAGTGGATGACCTAAGGTTTGTCGAACTCAGGGAAGTAGAGGTTGAAGATGGTCTCTCTCAAGCAACCCTGCAACTAAGATACAAGAAGTCTCTTGTGTCCCCAACACACCTAATACAACAAGAAGTGGTATAGGTGCACTAGTTCGGCGAAGAGATGGTAAAATATGGATGATAGGAGTGGCAAAGCAAAGTAATATAAATCTGTAATAAAATGTGCAGCAAGCAAACAAGTGGTAAACATGAGCACAAATGGTATTGCAATGGTGGAAACAAGGCCTAGGCTTCATACTTTCACTAGTGGCAACTCCCAACAACATTAACATAGTCTAATCACATGATATTTCCCATAAAACATGCAATGGAGACGCACTCGAAGGTCATTCCTTTGTGGTCAAGAGAGGACGAGAATTATGTAGGGCTACAAAAGAACACCTCAAAGTTCGTAGTTCTCAATCTATGGATTTCCCAATGTCACCGCGGCCATCCAAAGAGAGTACCACAATCACCACAACATATCTCCAGGATAGTCAAAGACAAGCACCAAGAGACTCTCAATCTTCAATCAACACACAAAAGAGGAAATCACTCATGAAAATATTCTTCTAATCCATGTCCAATAGACCGCTGTCACCTTGGTCTCGGGGATTATACTAGATAAAGACAAGTGATTACATCAATTCAATACATAGAGGAAGGGGAAAATATCATGGGATCACCCTAGATTAACATAGCCTATGATCACAACGAAGATCACATCATGGGAGAGAGAATTGACCACATAGCTACTGGTAGAAACCTCAACCCCGAGGAGGAACTACTCCTGCATCATGGAGGGAGGAAGCAACGTCGATGGAGATGAATCCGGGGGCACTTCCCCGTACCGGCAGAATGCCGGCACAGGAATTCTGGTCCCCCGAAACTTGGTGGCGATGGCGGCGGAGATCGGAATTGCTTCTGGAGAAAAGGGTTCTGGAATCAGGGTTTCTGCGACGGGAGAATAAATAGGAGGCCAAGTAGGGCACCAGAGGAGGTGGGAGCCCCCCAGGCGGCCCCCCGGCACGGCCAGGGGTGGGGCCGCGCCATCAGGGCGCCTGGGGCCCCACTGGCCCCACTTCTAGCACATGGAAGCTTCTGGAGCGCTGATTTTTTATATATTTTTCCCGGAATTTTTCTGGCAATTTAAGTAATGGGAAAAACTGAAATACAAAAACAGCAGAAAACAAAAACTGGCACTGGGGTGCACTGAGTTAATAGGTTAGTCCAAATATGATCAAAAGTGTATGAAAGTGTATCAAAAGCATAGCAATATCACCCAAAACATGCATGGAGCAAGCAGAAATTATAGATACGTTTGGGACGTATCAACATCCCCAAGCTTAATTCCTGCTCGTCCTCGAGTAGGTAAATGATAACAAGCACAATTTCTGTGGTGACATGCTACCAAAGAGTCTTTCACAATCACATGACAAATGCTTATTGAGATAATGAATCTTTAGTAATTAAGTTGCCTCATGAGAATATCACAAAGAACTGAAAGTTCAATATGATACTGAAACACCCAATAGATTTGTAGTGAGCATGGTGTGCAAACATGACAAAGTGATACCTCGCTTGCCCCCTTTAGTGAAGAAAACATAAATGTAGGAGCACCTCCGAAGTTTAAGTGACGACTAGATACAATGATTTCAGAATAAGCGATATCACAATCATGCAGAAGACAATGGTACTTTGGGACAATGCACATTACACTCAGAATGACAATCATGCTCTCAATAGTTGGTGCTTTGAAGAAAGAAGGTGGAGACTCTCGAATCGTGGATTTTGATGGCAAGGTTGAAAACCCGTGGCTGGAAGCAAAGACTAAACAAGTACCAGAGCTCGTGGTTTTAAAAACAGAGATAAAAAGCTTTTGGGAGCTGCATAATTCGTCAACGAATGCTAGTTGATAACCCAATTACTCCTTATGCTGGACAAGTTTCGAGGAACGGCTCCCACGCGGGGACGATCACATCCCCTTAATCTCCTTTGTTTATCACTGCCAGAGTTTTCCGATTTCTCATGAACAAAGCGTGAAGGAGGGTTTGTTTGTTGCTATTGTCTTTTGTGAGCTGGGCGCACTCATGCCAGTCCCTCCTCGTATTAGGGGTTTGCAGATTAGACATGCAATCCCGGGGTAAAATTTGTCCAACATAAGAAGATCATGAATTACCTACTACTTCCTCATGAGCTAAAACAGAGGCACAAAAGATAAATGCTTTTGAATAATTTTGAGATGGTACAAGAAAGTCTTCGTTAGGAATGGCAAGTAAATAGCATATATAGGAAGGTATGGTGGACTCATATGGCATAACTGGTTTCAAGGATTTTGGATGCACAAGCAGTCAGTCCGCTTAGTACAGGTGAAGGCTAGCAAAATACTGGGAGCGACCAACTAAGAGAGCAATGACGGCCATAATCATGCAGAGCGACAAAGCAACATTGAATCGGCCATGGAAGTTATATCACTACTCAGAAATTAAAGATCATCAAGGCTTGATAGACTTTCTTTACAGTCTTAAATATGCGTGAGCATATGCCAAGTCAATCAAAATAAATTCTTGGAGGAAGATATCACTAAACCATACCACATCATAGGCAAACAAATCATGTTGGTACTTCAATAACACATTAAGAACCACCAGCTATTTGAGACTACCCATAAGAATACATGAACTACTAAGCACCATTATGCACATAGCATTTTTATCATAGACATATCAACCAGTGCCACAGAAGCCAACTCTCTTAACAAGATAAGCATGATAACTCAAGAGAGTTCCAGAAGCAACAACCTAAACAAAAGCTCTTAAAAAGATAAGCATGAAAACTAAGAGCTAAGCATGACAGCAGTTATGAAAAGATAAAGAACACACACAAGAAGATACGCATGCAAGCCTATGTTGTGTTCTACAGTGGAGTGGAGCGTGTTTCTCTCCCAAACAATGAAGGCTAGGATCCAACTTGTTAAGAACAGCAAGTGAAACTAAAAAGAAAAGAGCAAGACGCTCCAAGCATAGCACATAACGCATGAAGTGATAAATATAGTGGAACGAAGGACGAACTGATAATTGTTGATGGAGAAGGGGATGCACGGGGGCATCCCCAAGCTTAGATGCTTGAGTCTCCTTGGATATTTCTTGGGGGTGCATGGGGGCATCCCCAAGCTTGAGCGTTTGACACTCCTGAATCTTCTTTTATCATCTTCCCTCGCACACTTGAAAACTCCCTTCATACATAACTCATCATAATCTGATTAGAGAGGTTAGTACCCACAATAAAATAATTTTTATCTACTGGAAACAAAGATATTCTTGAAGGTCTACTGTTTCTCAAGATCGCCAAAAAGTTTTTGCAAAGAAAAAGCAAGCTTAAGGTCTGCAAAACGAAGAAAAGGCAAAACAGGGCAGAATCTGTGAAAAACAGACCAGCAGGTAGTAAATAATTTTTTTGGGGTACTTCTGCAACTCAAATCAAAAAACTCAGAACGGACGCTCGAAAGCCAATTGTATAGAGCATGATTTCAAAAATATTCAGATCAAAAAGATGATCTGGTGATTTTATTCGAATTTTTTCTTTCCAAGGACAGAATCTGTTTTCTGGACAGCATGTCACAACTTTTGAACTCTCTTGCAATCAGAGGCTAAAATTGGCACAAAGCTGATAAATAAAGATACAATGATGTTGCTACAGTAGTAACAAACATCAAGACCACTAAAAACTGAAAGAACAAACTGAAAGCAAAGATAACAAGGGTTGTCTCCCTAGAGCTCTTTCTTTATAGCCATAAAGATAGGCTTAAGACTTTAATGATGCTCTCGTAAGAATAAGAGTTGAAGAACAAAAGAGAGCATCAAGAAGCAAATACCAAACACATTTAAGCCTAACATGCTTCCTATGCATAGGAATATTGCAATAGAATAATTCATTGAAGCACAGAGCAATAAGCATAGGAAGACAAAACAAGTGCAGCTTCAAAACCTTCAACATAAAGAGAGGGAACTTGATATTATTGAAATATCTATAAGCATATGTTCCCTTCTCATAATAATTTTCAGTGGGATCACGAATAAACTCAACAATATAAGCATCACATAAAGCATTGTTACCATGATCCACATGCAAAAAGGTACTCTTACTCTCCACATAAGCATAATCTTTCTCATTGGTAATAGTGGGAGTAGGATTATCATAAACAACTTGAACACTATAGATTAATTGTGTATTAGGAAGATGGTGTTCAACAAGGGAGTAATTCCCTCCATGATTATGACAAGTTTCATAAGGATAATTTCTCCTTATGTCATAGGTACATTTATAATCACTATAGATTGGAGTTATAACATCATCATAGTAGAGAAGAGCATTATCATTGCTAGCAACTATATTTGTAAACATGTTGTCTTTATTCTTACTAGCAAAAGAATTATCAATTATCACATCACTAGTGGGTAAAGGATTTGCAATCCTATCATCCCCAAGCTTAGAGCTTTCCATATCATCACTTTCAGAGTTGGTACCAAAAAGATTTTCAAGATCATAAGTAGCATTATCATCATTTTCCCAATCACAATAAGTAACATGCATATCATAATCAAAATCATCTTCAGTAGTACCTACGGACGTATCATCAAGATGATAATTAAGGCAATAAACTTCACCTTCTTCATTAAACTTACAACCGTTAGGATAAAAGTTGATGGGAGGAATATGCTCAGGCCAGGTTGATACCCATTCTTCTTCCTTCTTGCTCCTCTTCCTCCTCCTCTTCTTTTTCTTCTTCTTCACCTTAGGAGGGAGTGGTTGGAGATGAAGCTTCTCCACATATCCTGGTTTATCATTAGAAACAATAGGGGAAACTTGGGAGAAACTCTCCTTTTTATTAGCAGAAATATAAGAGACATTTTTATACTTTGGTAAAGTTGCCTCCTTTCTAATCTTACTTATGTAATCATTTTTATGGCAATTAACAACACAATAGAGATGGCAATTTTGCAAAGTGTTTTTTATTCCTATGGAATTAACATCTAGCCAAGAAGTCTTTTCTGATAACTCTTCACACATCAAAAATAACATAAGCTCATCATAAAGATCAGGGGTGATCATGTTATCACACAACTGGTTAATAGTTAAGTTTTGAAAGTGCATGCATTGAAAATTAAAGTGACCCTCTATACAGCAAAGTTCACAAGTAAAAGGATAAAGGTCACACAATTCTCTAGCAATTTCATTTAAATCTTTGACCCAAGTGATTGTTCTTTCATGCTTATGTTGCTTACAATACTTCTCTTCTTCAATCATAGGCCTTTCACAAGGTCTATCCACTCCACAAAAATTAACATGCTTATATAAAACTTCATTTTTAGGAATTGGATCATGCATGTTGCAATCATCATGAACAATTTCATTTTCTTTGCAAATCTCTTTAAAAGGTTCATGATGCCTGATCCAATCCTCCTTAGGCATATTAAGATGTGAAGCAAAAGATTTGAGGAAATCAACAAGGAGTTGAGAATCAATCCCAAACTTAGCACTAAACTTATTAAAGCTTGTAGTTTCAACAAAGGACTGAATGCAATCATACTCATAAATTATACCTGACTCTTTACCTTTGTCGATCTCCCAATCTTCAGTGTTACGTTGAATTCTTTCAAGGAGTCCCCATTTAGCATCAATCTTTTCGTTTGTGAAAGAACCCATAGAGGAAGCATCGAGCAAATCTTTATCCTGTCGAGAGAGCCTCGCATAGAAATTAGTAATAATCATATCTTTGGGGAGCCCATGGTTAGGACATTTTAGCATTAACGTTTTCAGTCTCCCCCAAGCTTGAGCTATGCTCTCTCCGTCATGAGGATAGAAATTATAAACATAATTCCTATTCTCATGGACTTCATGAAGAGGATAAAACTTGGAGTAAAAGAGAGACTGGATCTCTTCCCAATCCAGCAAGTGAGAGTCATGTAGTAGCCTATACCATTCCAATGCTTTTCCTTTCAGTGATAAGGCAAATAATTTCCTCATGACTCCATCTCTTGTCAAACCCGAAATCTTAAACAACTCACAAAGTTCTGTAAGTTTCAACAAATGAATACTAGGATGGACTGTCCCATCATAACAATCATTCCTAATTATTTCAATTATCCCAAGTGGTATTCGGAACGGGATACATTCAGTAGGTGCAGGAAACTTCTCTACCACGGGTGTGGTAAAGCGGCCTTCCCCAAGCAGCGAACTAAGAGTGCGGTTTTCCATAAACATAACTAGTGAAACTAAAAACAAGAAACGAAAAGATTTAATTGCAAGATCTAAAGATATACCTTCAAACACTTACTTCCCCGGCAACGGCGCCAGAAATAGCTTGATGTCTACACACGCTTCTATTCTTGTAGACTATGTTGGGCCTCCAAGCACAGAGGTTTGTAGGATAGCAGCAATTTCCCTCAAGTGGATGACCTAAGGTTTATCGAACTCAGGGAAGTAGAGGTTGAAGATGGTCTCTCTCAAGCAACCCTGCAACTAAGATACAAGAAGTCTCTTGTGTCCCCAACACACCTAATACAACTAGGAGTTGTATAGGTGCACTAGTTCGGCGAAGAGATGGTAAAATATGGATGATAGGAGTGGCAAAGCAAAGTAATATAAATCTGTAATAAAAAGTGCAGCAAGCAAACAAGTGGTAAACATGAGCACAAATGGTATTGCAATGGTGGAAACAAGGCCTAGGCTTCATACTTTCACTAGTGGCAACTCCCAACAACACTAACATAGTCTAATCACATGATATTTCCCATAAAACATGCAATGGAGATGCACTCGGAGGTCATTCCTTTGTGGTCAAGAGAGGACGAGAATTATGTAGGGCTACAAAAGCACACCTCAAAGTTCGTAGTTCTCAATCTAAGGATTTCCCAATGTCACCGCGGCCATCCAAAGAGAGTACCACAATCACCACAACATATCTCCAGGATGGTCAAAGACAAGCACCAAGAGACTCTCAATCTTCAATCAACACACAAAAGAGGAAATCACTCATGAAAATATTCTTCTAATCCATGTCCAATAGACCGCTGTCACCTTGGTCTCGGGGATTATACTAGATAAAGACAAGTGAGTACATCAATTCAATACATAGAGGAAGGGGAAATATCATGGGATCACCCTAGATTAACATAGCCTATGATCACAACGAAGATCACATCATGGGAGAGAGAATTGACCACATAGCTACTGGTAGAAACCTCAGCCCCGAGGAGGAACTACTCCCGCATCATGGAGGGAGGAAGCAACGTCGATGGAGATGAATCCGGGGGCACTTCCCGTCCCGGCAGGATGCCGGCACAGGAATTCTGGTCCCCCGAAACTTGGTAGCGATGGCGGCGGAGATCGGAATTGCTTCTGGAGAAAAGGGTTCTGGAATCAGGGTTTCCGCGACGGGAGAATAAATAGGAGGCCAAGTAGGGCACCAGAGGAGGTTGGAGCCCCCCAGGCGGCCACCCGACGCGGCCAGGGGTGGGGCCACGCCATCAGGGCGCCTGGGGCCCCTCTGGCCCCACTTCTGGCGCATGGAAGCTTTTGGAGCGCTGATTTTTTATATATTTTTCCCGGAATTTTTCTGGCAATTTAAGTAATGGGAAAAACTGAAATAAAAAAATAGCAGAAAACAGAAACTGGCACTGGGGTGCACTGAGTTAATAGGTTAGTCCAAATATGATCAAAAGTGTATGAAAGTGTATCAAAAGCATAGCAATATCACCCAAAACATGCATGGAGCAAGCAGAAATTATAGATACGTTTGGGACGTATCAGTACTCATGATAATCCTGCTGACATGATGACAAAGCCAGTTCCGACCAATAGGTTTGAGCTTTGCTCAGGCTTAGTTGGTATTTCTCACTAGTCCTATGGACTTTGACGCACAAGGTGTTTATGCTGATTGGGATGGAGTTATTTACTTTATTTCGACTACTGAAGGGAATTTGGCTCAAGGTGAAGATTGTTAAATTGTGATCCAAATTGTACCGTATTCGACGGTGTGGGCCTTTGTGTTGGTATCGACGCGTACGAGTACAACTCATTTACTTGTCCTCTAAGGAATCTCATGTATTGCCCTCTTATATACCCCCACGTAGTCGCACCTAAGACGGTCTGTCGTCTCGTGCTTGTAATACTCCTCCTCATAGTGATTGCGCCTTTGTGCGTCTGTGGTTTTCTCCCGCAAGGGTTTCCACGTTAAATCCGTGTCTCTCGTGTCTCGTTTATTCTCGTTATCATCTAACAAGACAAAACCCAAATATTTGAGAAGAAATACAAGGCTAAAAGTAATCATGCCTAAAAGAGATCAAAGAAACTCAAATAATTTCATGGATATAAAAAGATAGATCTGATCATAAACTCGAAATTCATTGGATCCCAACAGATACACCGCAAAAGGAGTTACATCATGTGGATCTCCAAGAGACCATTGTATTGATAATCAAAAGAGAGAGAGGAAGCCATCTAGCTACTAATTATAGACCCGTAGATCTATAAAGAACTACTCACGCATCATCGGAGAGACACCAATGGAGGTGGTGATCCCCATCCGAGGTGGTGTCTACATTGGATCTGGTGGTTCTGGACTCTGCAGCGGCTGGATGAATATTTCGTCGACTCCCCTAGGGTTTCTAGAATATTGGGGTATTTATAGAGCAAAGAGGTGGTGCGAGAGGCCAGCTTGGTGGGCACAACCCACCTGGGCGCGCTAGCGGTCCTGGAGCGCCTTGGTAGGTTGTGCCCCCTCGGGGCACCCCTCCAGGTGCAGCTCTGGACCATCAGGTGTATTCTGGCCCATAAAAATTCTCCAAAAAGTTTCGTGGTGTTTGGGCTCCGTTTGATATTGATTTCCTGTGATGTAAAAAACCTGCAAAAAACAGCAACTCGCATTTGGCACTATGTCAATAGGTTAGTACCAAAAATTGAGATAAAATGACTATAAAATGATTGTTAAACATCCAAGAATGATAATATAACATCATGGAACAATCAAAAATTATAGGTATGTTGGAGACGTATCAGTCCACGACCACAGCAAGTAAGTGCCTCCTCATTACTCATAAAATAATTATTCCTCCCCTCACAGCGGGGACCCACCGGAAGGGCCTCTATATTTTGCGAAAAAAATGATTCGCCCCTGACAGCTGGGATCCGCCGACTATATCTTCTCACACAAGGAAGTGCCTCCTTGTACTCCCTGACAGCTGGGACCCACCCGGTGGAATTGTACGTAGCGTTATCTGTCTGGTCGCGAATGTGTACATACATAGCGGTCGATAGATCCCTCTGCAGCGATGAACCGTGGCCGAGTAAGGAGTGACACGTGCCGTACATACAGTCCCGTCTAAACCGTGTACACGTACGTACAGCCACATGGCAAAAACTATGGCTATATACGTACATACGGGTGGAGTCTCGAACGCGTACTCACACATACGTACGGCCAGGGCTGGTGCACATGGAGAGGCACCGGACGGCAGCAACGACGTCGTGTTCATCAGCAGCCAACTAGTGGGGTCGGAACGGAGAAACAATGTCGTGTTCATTGGGAGCAGCCGAAACCTGGTGTGGCATACCGCAAAACGGAGGGAAACGGCCTTCTACTAGAGCGCGCATGGTCGAAACGGGGTCCTGTTCATTGGGAAGGGACTGGTGTACTACAAAACAAAGGAAACAACCTTCTGCTCGACCTGCTACGGTTGAAACGGGATCATGTTCATCGGGAGGGGTCTGGCATATCGCAAAACGGATGAAACGGACTTGTGTTGGAGCGCTACATTCGAATGGGGGTCCTCTTCAGCGGGAGGGGTGTGGTGTACCGCAAAATGGGACTCCATGGGCTACTATTCACCCACCGTCGACTTCCTCCAGCCTCCACATCAACTATTCATCCACTGCTTCTTCCTCTGCCTCCACCGGCTACTGTTCAACCAGCCATCCACCGGCTACTCTTCAACCAGCCCTCCATGGGGTCATGTTCATCCAACTAACCCTCCACCGGCTACTATTCAACCAGCCCTCCATGGGGTAATTTGCATCCCCCCCAACGCCTCGGCTATGGTGGCCTCGTCTCGTGGTCCTATTCATCAAGCGGCAACCGCCTACTACTACTACCAAGGGGTCATGTTCATCAAACCCCCACCGAGAACTATTCATCTAACCCCAACCATGTACGTCTCGACTCGTTCAACCAACCCCACTTTCACTGTTCATCAAGAGGCAGCAGGTTCGATCGGCTTTAGTATGCAGCAACAGCGATCGCTCGGGTTCAGTTAGCAGCGAAGGATCGGTTGGGTTCAGTTAGCAGCGAAGGGATCGATCGCTCGGGTTCTGTAACATAGCTAGTGCAATCGCTCAGGTTCAGTAAGAGAACACCTCGCTTGGGTTCAGTTAGAGTCCCACGCCTCGCACATACACATGACGTGTACGAGAGAAATGCACAAACCTCAGTGCATCGCTCCACCCCGACCACTCACCGTAACCGGGAGCTCCTCAAAATTTTCCTCGCCCTCGCTTCTACCATGATTTTTTTTCATCATGGATGACCCAAAGAATTTCATGCAGGTGCGTCCCCGGCCCGCCCAGGACGAAAAGCCCATTTTCGGTCATGATTTTTTTTCATAGAAGTAGGAGCCCACCACATCTATGATGATACGTGTTTTTGTCACAATTATCGTCATAGAAGTGTCATAAGCATGACAGAAAAAAGCGTTCGGCCCAAAATGTCACGAATGTGTCTTTTTTTGTAGTGCATGCTATAAATCATATGAAAGATGCAACCAACATTACTCTGCATATACTAAAGGTGTCTCATCATAATTGATTGATGTGGGATACAAAAAAACAATGGTTTTATGTAAGGACATGCTTAATAAACAGATGTAGTGTACCAAAAATAGAAACGCATGACACATTAATAGGTATAATGTATAAACTAAGAAGAATAGCACATGTAATTTAACCAGATTAGAAGAATTACAATCTAGACACCATATGCAACATGCAACCACATATCACGCTGCCAAGTTAGAGCAAGCACCTGCGATGGTGGTGTAGGGGAAATGCGGTGATCAACTACAGAGCTACATTGACTATCTTTATCTAGCCTTGTTGTTTCTTGCAAATCAAGTGGAGAGGCTGACACTGCATTCTTTAAAAGAGGATGTTTTCTCACAGTAATCCATAGGCCTGACTGTCTCATCATAAGTGATTGATGAGAGATACACAAGAACATTAGTTTGATGTAAGAGCATGGTTAATAGACAGATGTAGTAGTATGTACCAAAAATAGGAAGGCATGTCATATTCAAAGGTATAATGTGTAAGCTAAGTAGACGCAATTTAAAAAAATTGGAAGCAATACAAGCTAGACACCCGACTGGAGTGGTGAGCATGATCATCGAGGACATGAGAGCCTGGTGGGAGGCGGGTCTCGGTATCAAAACTGGCAGATCTCGGGTAGGGGTCCCAAGTTGTGTATCTAAGGATCAATGGTAACAGGGGGAAGCAAGGACAAGATGTTCACCTAGGTTGGGCCCTCTTAATGGAGGTAAAACCCTACTTCCTGCTTGATTGATCTTGATGAATATAAGGATTACAAGAGTTGATCTACCTCGAGATCGTAATGGATAAAACCCTAGTTGTCTAGCCTATGATTGTTCTGTTGGCCTCTACGGAATAAACCCTCCGATTTATATACACACTGGAGGGACCTAGGGTTATACAAAGTCATCTTGTAAAGGAAGGAAACATTACACCTGGACACAAAACTTTCCATTCTATGCATGTAGGAGTCCTATCCGGACAAGGGGGGTAATCTTCTGCTTTATCTTCACGACCCATCAGTCCAGCCCATATCGAGTAATCCAGACACCTGAGGACCGCTTAGTCTAGGACTCCATCAGTAGCCCCCAAACCAGTATTCGATGATGATGTGTTCTGCACGCATACTGTTTTCGGCATCGCAAGGCGAGTTCTTTCTTCTGAACATTTGAAGTTTACTTCCTGCATAAAGGAACTATGTCCTGCTTTGTACGATTAATACAACCCTTAGCCACGAAGGCATGAAGTCCCAAATAGGTATAGTGTCTTTACTGACAACTTTTTCTGACGAAACATCACACTTGAACCTTTAATATATCGAACCATTTTCTCGCCTCTTGTTTCGTGTTTCGAGGCATAGCCTCCATTGGCACGTCTTGTCAAAACAGAGATCATGCTCGCCCATTACGGGATCCTCATCAATATGGTTTGGGAAACCCAACCGCACCTTACGCATGATTTTGTCAGGAACAGGCGAGTTTCATGGCCTAAGTAGGGGTAGTTTGGTATTTCTACCATCTATAAAAGGATAAAGACCCCTCTTTTTTCTCAAGCTTTCCTCTAGCCTCTACTTCCCAATCTCCTAGCTCCGGCGCTCACAGCTCCAATCTTCTCCACCACCACTTCCTTCTCCAGCAATGGCCGGATCCGGCTCCAAGTGAAAGTGGAAGGCCTCCACCGTCACTGAGAAGGACGTGAAGGATCTCCAATGCGCAGGCTATCTTTCTGCAAACATAGCGCACCGGATTCCTCCCAAAGATCATGTGATCCCTACTCCAGGGCCTGGTGAGAGGGTTCTGTTCATCCCTCATTTTCTTAGGGGTCTTGGATTTCCCCTTAAACCCTTTGTTCGGGGCCTTTTGTTCTTCTATGGGCTCGATTTCCATGATCTAGCCCCAAACTCTATCCTATACATACCGGATTTTATAGTCGTGTGTGTCGCTTTCCTCCGTGTCTCCCCACACTTCGGCCTATGGCTCAAGGTCTTCAATCTGAAGCCGAAGGTGGTCGACGGACAGCATGCGGACTACGGCGGAGCCATGGTAAGAAAGCTCCCCAACGCCACCAGTCCCAAAGGGGCCTTTGTGGAAATAGTCAAAATATGGCAGTAGGAGTGGCTCTACATCACCGAACCCCGCAAAGCCACTTGGGGGGCCATGCCCGATTTCAGATCCGGACCCCCAGAGAGACTCACCTCATGGACCACCAAGGGCCTTGAGTGGGGTTCCAAACCGGAGGTGAAGATACTCCAAAATCGCATCTCCGTTATGCTGGCAGAGGGCACTAATCTCACTGAAGTGATTCAAGTGATGCTCTTCCACCGCATTCTTCCCTGCCAGCTCCGGCCCTCTCGCTTGTGGGAGTTCGATCCAGAGGAGCCACAGACCATAAAGCGCTTCTTCGGCACCACGCACGACAACATCTGGAAGCAACTCTACAAGGCCCAGAAGAAGTGGCCGAAGAAGAATGAAGACATCGGATTTGATAGCTGGACTCTGGCAACGTCAGTAAGCACGATTTTGCTGAAGCCCTATCAGGTAAATATTTCAAGTATAACAGGAATTAGATTATCTGCGTTCCATACAGGCCTGGACGGCAAAGGCAGAGCGGATCAACTGTTCGGCTCCACTACCCGAGGATACAGCCATACCCCAGCTGACGGAGATGCTGGTACCGGCGTTGT
Source organism: Secale cereale (assembly GCA_902687465.1). NCBI lineage: Eukaryota > Viridiplantae > Streptophyta > Magnoliopsida > Poales > Poaceae > Secale > Secale cereale. Next base: position 410,884,991 of record LR738714.1, read on the forward strand.
ATAAAGCGCTAGAGAAGAAGGCCAAGAAGAAGAAGGTCAAGGAGTCCAAGCGTGGCCCCCACCCCAAGGGTCCTTCAGAAACCATATCCGGAGAGACTAAATCCCCCTCCTCCCACGATGAGGAGGAAGAAGAGGAGGAGGTGGAAAGTGACTCCCTCCTTAAGGGGAGGAGGAAGAAGAAAAGGGTGGCTCCCGGCGACATGGAGGAGGGGGCGCCCATCAGGAGGAAGCTGAACCTCCCGGACAGTTCGGATTCGGCATTCGAAGCCGTCCCCCGAAGATAGCCCAGGGTTAAACCCATGGATGAATCGTAAGTATTCGGAAATTTACTGTTGTCTTCGGTCCACTTGCTTTCATTGTATAAGTTATCTTGTCTGTTGTCTTTCAGTCCTCCCTGCACACTCCCTGATACATCATCGGAGGGGAACTCGCTGCCAGCCAAGATGGCAGAGAGCGAGACACCGTCCTGAGCCCCCTCGCCTACCGTCATGGGGGACACCGAAGTGTCGTCCTTGCGGACATCCCCTACCCAGGAGGAGGTGAGCGGGGCCGACAAGAGGGTGCCTGAGGCTAACACCTCGATCAATGAAAACCAAGGGGAAGTGGTCCCAATGGAGACCGATGGCGGGGGGCACGCAATCTGGGCTCCCGTCGAACACCGTCCAGGAGACCAGCACGGCTCCGAGGTCGGAGAAGCAACTTCCTATGAGAGGAGGAGGAGCACCAGCTCCAGCGACATCCTCTGTTAATCCGGAGGTGCCCAATGCTCTCGAGGAAGCGTTGCAAAGCGCTTTCATCATGGCGGAACACCGCACCCTGACGGGTGCGGTTATGGAGAAGATTCAGTCCGCTAAGGGCGGACTGAATGAACACTTCCACAGCCTACTAACAGGCTTTGAGGTATGCAACGTAATACTCCATGAAGAACTTTATATTTCATGTGTAGGATAATAAACCTGTGTACGGAAAGTAGCCCCTGATGCTCTATCCGATTTGAAAGGAATTGGGCAGAGGATCCATATAGTATTCGGGAATATAACAAATTGTGCCATTTATTGAAACATGCTTCCATGTTGGCAGCGACCGCCCAGGCCACAAAGGTTTCCGAGCTAAATCGGAAACTTCAGGAAGCCGACGAGGAACTCGACCGCATTAACAAGCTATTCGATGAAATGCAAGGCATGTGGACTTTAGATTTTATTTTATATATCAAAGATTGTATGTATATTGAGAGTTTAACTCATCAGATGATGTGATTATGATCACAACTGGTGCAGCCGAGGTCGAGACCCTCAAGGGCGCCCTTGCCCAGGCCAAGAAGGAGGTTCGGGCGAATAAGGCATCCATTGAAAAAGCGGCTGCCGAACTGGAGGCCAAACAAGCTGTCCGCCGCCAATATGAAGCTCGGGTGACCGAAGTCGAGCATGAGCTGAAGGAAGCCATTCGCAAATGCGAGGTGTTTGAGCAAAAAACTTCAGACCCATCATCCGAGATTAACAAGGCTCTTCATGATGCCAAAGAGGCGCGGAGCAAGTCCCGAAGTGCTCATGAAGATATCCACCAGGCGAGGCAGATAGCGGCTCGTAAGGCCTTTCTTGTGCAGAGTATCTTTGGAGGTGAGAGGTATGCATTTCTCACCTGGGTGTGGAGTCCTCCAGGCATGTTTTCAGATCTCCGGACGAGTGCCGCTGACGCCGCACAGTTCTTCAGAGCCCAGGAGGGGAACTCGACGGAGAAGCTGTTCTGGTTGCTATTTCTTGCACCGGAACACACGACGCCTCTCAACGACCAGCTGAAACAGTGGGTGGAGTTGCATGGGGTAGCAGGTTCGGCTATGAAGGACTTAATAGTCCACCTCTGGCCAACCGAGCCGATCCCTAGTAGTTAGTTCGGCTTGGTGAAACGGCTCGTTGATGCGCGGCCGCAGATTGATGTTGTGAAGCACTCGTCATGCATAAAGGGTGCCCGGATGGCCTTCGCTCGCGTCAAGATGCAATGGGCGAAGATGAAGGCCACCGAAGTGGCGACCGCAAGCCCGCCCGAAGGCAAAGATCATTGGAAGCCAGAGAGGTACTTTGATGACGTCCCGGAAGGAGCCCGCATTGTGGAGGGCCAATGTTCGAAGGACATGATTTTTAGTTAAGTGTGTTCTGGTTGTAAAAACTATGTTATGAACCCATGCTGCTATGTATGACTATGTTTTTGCGCCTTCTATTCTAGAGACTTTTCCTTCTGTGCGGTCGTTTATTTTTATATTTCTAAAAGTTACCAGTCGTCGGCTTCAGGCCCGATGTAGATGCTACAGGAGTGTTCGGCATGACGCGTGACCACACTTTATCCAATGCCTTGGTCCGTAAAGGAGGTGCCCGGCGGGTGAACCAGGCAATCAGACTATGCGGCTTTATTACTTTAACTTAGCCATAGGAGTTTGACTGTGGGGCTAAGTACTAGCCCCTTGTGTGTGTGTGTGTGTGTGTGTGTGTGTGTGCGGTTATCCGGATTACGGTCCCTCTTCCATGCGACTGGGCGAAGACCATCCCCTCGTGTAACACGGGGTAGATCGCTAACGATCTGTAGTATAGTACTAAGTCTCTGAATTGCCGACGCTCTTGCTTATCATGACAGTCAATTTTCGGCTTTCTCTACTGAGGTACTTGACCGGACGAACCAAAAATACAACTACAGTAGTTCTCCCTTTACTACCTTAGCCGAACAATGTGGAATGTAAGGTGGTAAGCACAGGAGCATGGCAACACAACTATAGACCCAAGACATAATTTCGAGCTGATGCATATAGTGCTATATCCGGGACGCCGAATAGTTCCCTATAGCTATTCGGGCTTTGAAGTGTGATGGTCCGCATATAGCCCCCGGTGTTAGGGCCCAATTGAAGCATGTGTGGCAATCTGAGGTAGGGAGGGAATACAGATGATAATGTAAGATAAAATAAATTCAAAACAAAGTGGGAATCAGCAGCTTCCTTTATACCCCGATTAATACAACGAGTTGTGTAGTTAGAGATAATCCAGAAAACATCAAGGACATTTTACATGCCAAAAGTTTATACAAGGGAAAGGTTTACACTGAACATAAAAGAAATGATTTAAAAATCCCAATGATGCCCTCCTGCACGTATGTGCCGTTTGTCCTTGGTGACACATCCTCGAAGGAGAGGAGTCTGATGGTTGTCTGTGAAAAAGAGGAATCTGGAAAGAAGTCCCCGCACAACCGTAGGTAAAGTGGGTTCTTTAACGAACATGCAGTGAAAACATATTTAAGGTCTGAATAGGGTAAAGCCGTACTATGGACCGTTTTCCCTAGTGTGCCTCCGGCACTGCCCAAGGTATTTCAAGTGTGTACTTGGGTGCGCGAGGTACGTATACCGCAACCTTATGGCGCAGTTGCCGGAGGCTAAACTATTACTCAAGATCAGGTTCCACCAAGCTACCGTGTTGTAATGCGTGTCGGACATGTTTTGGAGTGTCTTGGGTCTTGATGACCTGTGAGTTGTTCAGCTTGATAAGGATGCCTTGAACTTCGGCTGCAAGGGCCGCGGTATGCTCCTCGGTACGGAGGGATGGCTCCATATTCCCATTTATTGTGATAACGCCATGTGGTCCATGCATTTTGAGCTTGAGATAAGCATAGTGTGGGACTGTGTTAAAGCGGGCAAAAATGGTTCATCCGAACATTGCGTGATAACCACTGCGAAAGGGGACGATGTCAAAGATGAATTCTTCGCTTCGAAAGTTGTCTGGGGAGCTGAATACTACTGCCAGTGTTAATGAGCCCGTGCAGTAGGCCTCCACGTCGGGTATTACTCCTTTAAAGGTAGTGTTGCTAGGCTTGATTCTTGACGGGTCGATCCCCATCTTGCGGATAGTATCTTGATATATCAGGTTGAGGCTGTTGCCGCCGTCCATGAGGACTTTAGTGAGATGGTATCCGTCAATGATAGGATCAAGTACCAGGGCCTCCGAACCTCCATGACGGATACTGGTTGGGTGGTCCCTGCGATCAAAGGTAATCGGACAAGCCGACCATGGGTTGAATTTTGGGTCGACAGGCTCTACGGCGTGGACGTCCCTTAATGCGTGTTTGCGCTCCCTCTTAGGGATATGGGTGACATATATCATGTTCACCGTTTTCACCTCAGGGGGGAATTATTTCTATCCCCCAGAGTTTGGTGGGCGAGGCTCGTCATATCCTTGCTTGGAGGTCATTTCCCCTTGTGTTAGGTATTTAATTTACCTGCCTGTTTGAAAACAAGGCAATTTTTGTTGGTGTGGTTGGCAGGCTTGTCAGGGGTGCCATGAATCTGGCAGGGCCTCTCTAATATTTTGTCAAAGTTGGATGGACCATCCCGATTGCCCTTGAACGCTTCTTTCGCTGGCCGAATTTGGGGCCAACGAATCTGGCGTTTACTAGCGTATCCTCTGCTTCTCTGTTGTTGGTCCGCTGCTTGTTTTTGTTGCATCGTGGCCTGCCATTGCCATCCCTGATCTCCGAAGTGCCGGGGTCGCTCGTACTATTGCTTCTACGAGACAACTAGCTATCTTTGCCCGCGCAAAAGTGGGTCATTAGTGTAGTGAGAGTTGCCATGGTCTTCGGCTTCTCCTGTCCGAGGTGTCGGGCGAGCCATTCGTCGCGGACACTGTGTTTGAATGCACTAAGGCTTTGGCGTCTGGACAGTCAACGATTTGCTTCTTCTTGGTTAAGAACCGACTACAAAGTTTGCGGGCTGACTTCTCGGGTTGCTGGACTATGTGGCTCAGGTCATCAGCATCCGGGGCCAGACAAAAGTGCCCTAAAAGTTGGCCCGAAAAGCATCCTCTAATTCTTCCGAGCTTCCAATGGAGTTCTCTGGGAGGCCATTCAACCAGTGTCGTCCTGGTCCTTTCTGCTTTAGAGGGAGATATTTGATGGGATGGAGGTCGTCTCCGCGAGCCACGTGAATATGGAGAATAAAGTCCTCAGTCCATACGACAAGATCTGTCGTTCTATCGTATTGCTCGATGTTCATGGTTTAAACCCTTCAGGAAATTGGTGTTGCATTACCTCATCAGTAAAGCACATTGAGTGTGCGACACCTCTATACCGGGAGACATTGCGACGAAGTTCAGATGACATTTGTGGTCGGTGCTTACTCCAAACTGGATTGGTTTTGTCATGCTAGGCTTGATAGCCATCATCCCGTGTGGGAGCACGTCCTCTAGATCCATAGATAGATCTGGTCTGACCGACTCTATTGGCCAGGTCCTGACATAGGTCGTACTTGTAGCCTGGAGCCACTGTCTCCTCGCCTTTATGGTGGGCGGGCGCGGGCTGGTGTTCGGCATTATTGGGCGCTTTGTCCCGTCCACGTGGTGGTCGGTCAGGTTGGTCGACCTGATTGTACCTCAATGGTATTGGCGCAAGGGCCTCGTCGTCGAATTGTGGCAGTAGCTTGCGCTTGGGATAGCTCTTTGTTTGGCGCTCATGGCCGTATCTTTCCTCAGCGTCTAGGACTTGATTCCATCTGTCGTTGAGCATATCCTGTTCGGCTTTAAGCCACTGTTGTTGCTTTTTCAGACTCCTTGCTGTGGCGATAATCCGTCGCTGGAAGCATTCTTTTTCGAGGGATTCCTCTAGGACAATGAATTCTACGTCACCAAGGCTGACATCCTCTTCGGAGACAGGTAAATAGTTAATGTCTTCCGAATCATTGTGATTGGCAAGCATTACGGGACAAAATTGACTCTCCTCCCTTTCCTCCTACTTTAACGCTGGTTCCATGGGGTTTTCCGGGTCTTTGGCGTTGTCCGGAGTGTCATTGTCACCGGTGCCGGTGTTGCTTTCCCTTCCTCGGCACGATCGAGAGCGGCGCCGCTGACGCCGACATTTTGGTGGTTCCTTGATGGGCTTGTCCTCGTCTGGGTCTTTAGTGTCGTCGTCGTCCTTCTTCTCAGGCGTGTCCAACATGTATACATCGTATGTAGAAGTAGCCGTCCAGCGCCCGGTGATGGGCGGATTTTGACTGGGTTCGGCTTTGACGTCGTCGTCCATGCCGTCAATGTCTTCGGAAACGTAGTCTAACATGTCGGTTAAGTCCTCCACAGTGGCTACCAAGTGGGTTGTGGGTGGGACACAAAATTCCCTAATCTCAGCCCCCAGTTCCAACTGGGCATAGTTCGGTGGTGATTCCTCCGTGATGGCGAGAGATTGTAGCAGGTCCAGAGCCTCATTTCAGGGTGAGAGCTGGACATGAGTCTGGGGATCTATGGTGCCGGGCTCGGTGATAACTACTTGATCGAGCCCGTAGGGTGCAGACCTAGGAGTTCGGAGCTCATGAACGGCTTCCCATCGACGGGTAGAGTCCCATTTGATTATGGGTTTATGAACGGCGTGATCGCCTCTGAGTCTCCGGCTAGAAGCTCCATGGAGGGAGAGAGTCCGGCGGGGTTTATCCTCCCATCTTCGAATGAAGTGATTTGCTCCGGATCTAAGGCCAGAGCAGACATGAGCATCAACCCCTGGACGGGTTCTGATAATAGATCTGAAGGGTTTTCTTTGTGCAGGCAGGGAGCATCAGTTGACGCCGCGAATCCCTCAAAGATCAGATCTCCTCGGATATCGGCGATGTAGTTTACACTTCCAAACCTGATCTGATGACCAAGGGCTTAGCTGTCGACCTTCTCAAGGTGGCCATCCGAGTTGGCATGTAGAACGAAGCCTCCAAACACGAAAAGCTGACCCGGGTGGAAGATCTCCCCGGGGACAACACTATCGCTGGTGACAAAGCGAGCCATCGATCCTTCTGTCGACAACATAGCGGAACTCTCAGTGAAAGCACTAATGTCGGCGTCAAAGCCGGTAGATCTCGGGTAGGGGGTCCCAAGCTGTGTATCTGAGGATCAATGGTAACAGGGGGAAAACAAGGACACGACGTTTACCCAGATTCAGGCCCTCTTAATGGAGGTAAAACCCTACTTCATGCTTGATTGATCTTGATGAATATAAGGATTACAAGAGTTGATCTACCTCGAGATCGTAATGGCTAAACCCTAGCTGTCTAGCCTATGATTGTTCTGTTGGCCTCTACGGACTAAACCCTGTGATTTATATACACACCGAAGGGACCTAGGGTTATATAAAGTCATCTTGCATAGGAAGGAAACATTACACCCAGACAAAAAACTTGCCATTCTACACATGTAGGAGTCCTATCCGAACACGGGGGATAATCTTCTACTTTATCTTCACAGCCCATCAGTCCGGCACATATAGAGTAATCCGGACACCCGAGGACCCATTAGTCCAGGACTTCCTCAGTGGGCTGCTTCGCCACCGCCGTGGCTTTTTAGTTGGCCTGCAGGTGATGCATGTTTGTGGTGGGCTTGTCACTGGCTCGGTGATTCTTGCTAGAACTACGTCGGTATTTCCCCAAAGAGGAAGGGATGATGCAGAACAGCAATGGTAGGTATTTCCCTCAGTGTTGAGACCAAGGTTATCGAACTAGTAGGAGAACCATGCAACACTACATGAACGGCACCTGCACACAAATAACAAATACTCGCAATCTAACGTATTAAAGGGGTTGTCAACCCCTTTCGGGTAACGTTGCCAAAAATTGGCAATCGGACGTGAGAAAGTTGTAATAAGTTGATAGATTAAACGCCAAATAAAATAAAGTGCAGCAATGTATTTTGGTATATCGGTTTAATAGATCTGAAAACAAAAGCAAATAAAATAGATCACAAAGGCAAATATATTAAAGAAGACACCTGATACGTCCAAAACGTATCTATAATTTCTGCTTGCTCCATGCCTCTTTTGTGTGATATTGCTATGATATTTTTGCACTTCCATACACTTTTGATCATATTTGGACTAACCTATTAACTCAGTGCACCACAGTGCCAGCTCCTGTTTTCTGCTATTTTTTCTATTTCAGGTTTCCCCCATATTAAAAGTGCTCTAAAAATTCCGGGAAAAATACAGGAAAAATCAGCGTAACGGGAGCTTCAAGAAAAACCAAAGCAGGGCCAGAGGGGAGCCTGGGGTGGCCCAGGCGGCCACCCGGGGCGGCCCCACCCCTGGCCGCCCAGGGGGGCGCCTGGGGCCCCCTCTCCGCCTCTGGTGACCCCCCTTCGCATATATATTCCACACGTCCCGAAACCCTCGAGGACGGAACCCTTTTTTACGATCTCGCCTCTGTTCCGCCGCCGCCGCGCTTCCAAGATCGGGAGCACCAGGAGAACTCTTCCCGGCACCCTGCCGGAGGGGAGAATCACCACCGGGAGCTTCTCCACCACCATGGACGCTTCCCGGATGAGTCGTGAATAGTCCACCTTGGACCATGGGTCCATGACCAGTAGTTGTGTGATGTTCTCCTCCCCTCTTTGTTCTTCATGGTTTAGACCTCGTGAGCTGCCCTACATGATCGAGGCACATATCTAATCTTTATGTTGTTGCTCTGCTGAGTTTGCTGGGATCCGATGGATTATGAGATTATGTTCAGATTGTGTGTGAGTAATATATTTGATTCACCTCTTTTATATTTATGTTCTTGAGTAATTCTTGCATGTTCTCCGTTGCTGTTTATTGGTTTGGCCGAGTAGTAGGTAGTAACTCCAAGAGGGAACGCTATGCTTGATTGTGGGTTCATGCCCCTCGATGACTAGTTTGAGTGACAGAAACATGAGTCTAGGGGATGTGTTGTTGCCACAAGGGGGAAAACAACGGTGCTTGTACTTGCGGGTGCAAGGATTGTTTACTTTACGCAAAGTTGTTTTAATGCAGATGTCTGTTGTTTTGAGTCTACACTTTGGGTGGGATTCGCAACTTAATACCAGCGAGATGTTCTGGATAGATATCTCAAGGTGGATGATTAGTAGTAGATGCAGATGGATTTCGGTCTACTTGCCTTGGCGTACCTCCCATGCTTTTGAGCCTCTACCTTTCTTTACAGCATAGTTAGCATTGGTTTGCGCACATAATCCTGTCAATTGCCCGGCTGTAATTTGTTTACCTCGCTTTGCTGTTTTATCGTCTTTTGGGAGAGAGACATCACTAGTGAACATCATGGGACCCCGGTCCATATTACCATCACTGATAACACTCGCTATTTACTTCATGTTCTTATTTCCTAGTTGCAGTCATACCTATCACTATTATCTCTTGTGTTTGATCCTTTGTAAACGACAAGGCCGGAGGGATTGACAACCTCTCTGTACTCGTTGGGAGCAAAGTTATTTGTATCTGTGTGCAGGTCATGTCAACCGCTAAGTTTCTGGCGCCGTTGACAGCTTCTTGTCGACCCTCGGAGTCTCACGGGATTCGATCCTTGGTACCTTTGCCAAGGGAAACTTGCTGCTACGCTACATCTCAAACCTTCCACTTGGGGTAACCAACGAGGGGCGAGAAGCCATCAAGCAAAGTTTCTGGCGCCGTTGCCGGGGACTCCACTCTTCAAGATAGGGGAGTTGCACGCTATCCTTTATCTTTGCTTTTTAGTCTTGTTAGTTTACCTTTCAGTTTTTGCTTTAGTGTCCTCTATCAAAAATCACAAAAAAATTATTTGCTTTTCTGTTAGCAGTCCTTTCTGTTTAGTCGAGCATGTTAGGACTTGGTACTTTGAGGGAATCAGAAGTTCTAGATTTCCATCAAAGGGATGGAGAAAATATGAAGAAAGCATGGGACAGAATTTCTGATGCACATAGGAGAATTATGCCTTGGATACCTATAAAAATTGTGCTTAGAAATTTTTACCATGGTCTTTTTAAATGGTGTAAACACTCTCTTGATATTATAGCTGAAGGTGATTTCCTAGAGTGTGATGAAGCTAGAGCTCTTGAAATTATACATGGTCTATCTAGTTACTTTGTTTATGATCATAGTTTTGATACTGTTATAGATAGACTTGCTACTATTGAGAAGAGAATGGATGCTCTAGACTTGATGAAGGTAGAGAAACCCGAACCCAATAAGAGGGATATTTTGGAAATAGACAATGATTGGGAGCCTTTTGTTAGGATTAGCATCTCTAATCAAGACTTCCTTGCTTATTGTGATATTGGATCTATGGTTTCTACTATGCCAAAAATTGTTCATGATTCTTTAAAATTTAACATGGACAGATTATCATCCTATCATGAACATGTTAATGGAGATATTTCTGAGATCCAGGGAAGAATAAAAGACGTGCCAGTTACATTCCTTAAAGGGATTGCAATGGTTGATTTCTTCATCATGAAGCCAAACCAAGGAAATATAGTGCTTGGAAGGGACTTCCTCCGAGCCGTAAAAGGCTTCATCGATATAGGTAAGGGACAAATCCGCCTACGCGAGAAGGCAAAAGGTACATACCCCTTTCCTAGAAGGAACAAGGGTGAACTTGTTGAGGAACCATTTGAAGCAATTTATAACTCCGATTATTATGATGACTTTTGATTCCTCCTTTTTGCATCATGCTTAGCTTAAAGGCATAAAAGAAAGCGCTTTTGGGAGGCAGCCCACAACGAATTAGGTTTTATTTTTCTTTTGTTGTGTCTTGATGTTTGTTACTACAGTAGCATCATCATTGTATCTTTTCTTTTCAGCTTTGTGCCAAGTTTAGCCTCCGATTGCAAGAAAGTTCAAAAGTTGTGACGTGCAGTCCAGAAAACAGATTCTGTCCTTGGACAGAAAAATTCGTATAAAATCACCAGGTCATCTTTTTGATCTGAATTTTTTTGACAGCGTGCTCTATACAATTGGCTTTCGGGCGTCTATTCTGAGTTTTTTTATTTGAGTTGCAGAAGTGCCCCAAAAAAATTATTTACTACTTGCTGGTCTGTTTTTCACAGATTCTGTCCTGTTTTGCCTTTTCTTCGTTTTGCAAACCTTGAGCTTGCTTTTTCTTTGCAAAAACCTTTTGGCAATCTTGAGAAACAGTAGCTCTTCAAGATTATCTTTATTTCCAGTAGGGAAAAGTTATTTTATTATGGGTACTAACCTCGCTAATCAGATTATGATGAGTTATGTATGAAGGGAGTTTTCAAGTTTGCGAGGGAAGATGATAAAAAGATTCAGGAGGGTCAAACGCTCAAGCTTGGGGATGCCCCCATGCACCCCCAAGAAATATTAAAGAAGACTCAAGCGTCTAAGCTTGGGGATGCCCCCATGCATCCCCTTCTCCATCAACAATTATCAGTTTGTCTTTCGTTCCACTATATTCTTATCACTTCATGTGTTATGTGCTATGCTTGGAGTGTCTCGCTCTTAGTTTCCTTTTTAGTTTTCTTTAGCTTTGCTTGCTGTTCATAACAAGTTAGAACCCAGATTTCTTTGTGTGGGAGAGAAACACGCTCCACTTCAACCTAGAACACAACATAGGATTTTCATGCTTATCTTTGTTGTGTGTGTTCTTTGTCTTTCCATAGCTGCTGTCATGTTTAGCTCTTAGTTTTCATGCTTTTCTTTTTAAAAGAGATTTTGTTTAGTTGGTTGTTGAACTCTCTTGAGTTTTCATGTTTATCTTGTTAAAAGAGTTTTTCCTGTTGCACTGAGTTGTGTGTCTTAACTTAAAGTAGGTAATTGAGGTTGCTATTTAATTTTAGTAGTAACTTGCAATAGTTTTGAGGTATTGCCATGAGTAATATCTGAACTTTTGGTGTCAAGAGCTTTAGCCTATTAGTGATAGATGTTGTATTTTGGGCAATCCATGTTTATTTTCGAAAACCTACAAAATAGTTGAGAACTGTAGCTACTAAATGAATCACTAATCTTTGGAGGGATCGAATATTAGAGTACACTCACGTACCATGAGTCGAGGATGCGCAAGGATAACCAAATCCCCATACATTCCTCCTTGGGGTACTTGTCTCTTTGTGAACCTCCTAATCAGATTGAGAGTTACCGATAATAAGTGCATGAGTTCTTCGGACTAATGTGAGTATTCGAAAGTTGACACTTCCACCTAGCCATATTTTTCTAGCCTCTTCGGTACTGTGCATTGCCCTTTCTCACCTCGAGAGTTGGCGCATACTTCGCCGGTGCATCCAAATCCTTGGCACGATACGCTCTGTCATCATAAGCCTCATTATATCCTTCCTCAAAACAGCCACCATACCTACCTATTAAGGCATTTCCATAGCCTTTCCGAGATACATTGCCATGCAACATCCATCTTCTCATGACTTGATCTTCATGTCATACATGCTTTTTGCTTGATCGATGAGCCACATGCTAGTTGGGCCTTGCCCTAATCATTGCTACATGACGCGCTAGTATCATTGCATATCCTGCTACACCGGCAGAGGCATACACTTGCATACATCATGATAGTTTCATTTTCTTTATGTTGAGTACTTTTGTAAAGTGTGAAAGATCTTCTATACTTCTTGTAATATATAGAGTGTTTCCCCTAAAGTGAGGAAAAGATCCCAAAGAGGACAAAAATCAAAAGATCCCAAAGAGGACAAATGAGAGTTAAATAGAAAGAGCCATTGAGGCCACAAAAAAATAAAAATAAAGAGAAAAAAGAGAAAAGGAAATAAAAAGAGAGAAGGGGGCACACTGCTATTTCCTTTTGAGAAATCCACACTCGTACTCCATCTTATACCTTGTACTCCATAGAGATTATCATTCATGCATATAGCTATGTGGGGACCTTCACACTATAGAACTTGGCTTGTATATTCCAATGATGAGCCTCCTCAAAAGAGCTCTAGGTCTTCTTGAGCAAGCAAGTTGGATGCACCCCCACTAGTTCCATTGGAGAGCTTACCTTAGCTCATATGTGCATCCGTTGCATGGCAATCCCTACTCCTCACATCATATCTATCATTTGGCTTTCTCTCGCCGATGATTGTCCTCATTGATGTGAGCCTTTCACACCTTTTTTGTCTTCCCCCTCTATCATTTTTCTCTCTTTGCCATCCTAAGTGTCAACTTTCTTGCTTACGCTCATCCATTGCATGAGTGCTCAAAATATCGAAAGGGAGTGGATCATTTTGACTTGTACCTGGCTGACGGTCTGGGGATGAGTCAAGATAAGATTCCAAAGAAGACCAAGTGTAGAAATTTAGTAGATTAAGTTCTCAACAATATAAAAACTATGTTTTACTCTCTCATATATCCCTATCCCCTTTCTTGCACGCAAAGACCATTTGGAGACATTCGAGTCACGGACAGTGAGAGCTCTTGCACCTTTATGTTCTTATGTTACTTGTTACAATGCTAATATAGACTCTTGCTTGTTATGACTTGAATTGAATTACATGCCTTGATTTCTTTACTTAAAAGTTCTTATATGGTTGATAGCATGTCACCACAGAAATTATGCTTGTTATCATTTACCTACTCGAGGACGAGCAGGAATTAAGCTTGGGGATGTTGATACGTCCAAAACGTATCTATAATTTCGGCTTGCTCCATGCCTCTTTTGTGTGATATTGCTATGATATTTATGCACTTCCATACACTTTTGATCATATTTGGACTAACCTATTAACACAGTGCACCACAGTGCCAGTTCCTGTTTTCTGCTATTTTTCTATTTCAGGTTTCCCCCATATTAAAAGTGCTCTAAAAATTCCGGGCAAAATACAGGAAAAATCAGCGTAACGGGAGCTTCAAGAAAAATCAAAGCAGGGCCAGAGGGGAGCCTGGGGTGGCCCAGGCGGCCACCCGGGGCGGTCCCACCGCTGGCCGCCCAGGGGGGCGCCTGGGGCCCCCTCTCCGCCTCTGGTGACCCCCCTTCGCATATATATTCCACGTGTCCCAAAACCCTCGAGGACGGAACCCTTTTTTACGATCTCGCCTCTGTTCCGCCGCCGCCGCGCTTCCAAGATCGGGAGCACCAGGAGAACTCTTCCCGGCACCCTGCCGGAGGGGAGAATCACCACCGGGAGCTTCTCCACCACCATGGACGCTTCCCGGATCAGTCGTGAGTTGTCCACCTTGGACCATGGGTCCATGACCAGTAGCTATGTGATGTTCTCCTCCCCTCTTTGTTCTTCATGGTTTAGACCTTGTGAGCTGCCCTACATGATCGAGGCACATATGTAATCTTTATGTTGTTGCTCTGCTGAGTTTGCTGGGATCCGATGGATTATGAGATTATGTTCAGATTGTGAGTGAGTAATATATTTGATTCACCTCTTTTATATTTATGTTCTTGAGTAATTCTTGCATGTTCTCCGTTGCTGTTTATTGCTTTGGCCGAGTAGTAGGTAGTAACTCCAAGAGGGAACGTTATGCTTGATTGTGGGTTCATGCCCCTCGATGACTAGTTTGAGTGACATAAACATGAGTCTAGGGGATGTGATGTTGCCACAAGGGGGAAAACAACGGTGCTTGTACTTGCGGGTGCAAGGATTGTTTACTTTACGCAAAGTTCTTTTAATGTAGTTGTCTGTTGTTTTGAGTCTACACTTTGGGTGGGATTCACAACTTAATACCAGAGAGATGTTCTGGATAGATATCTCAAGGTGGATGATTAGTAGTAGATGCAGATGGATTTCGGTCTACTTGCCTTGGCGTACCGCCCATGCTTTTGAGCCTCTACCTTTCTTTGCAGCATAGTTAGCATTGGTTTGCGCACATAATCATGTCAATTGCCCAGCTGTAATTTGTTTACCTCGCTTTGCTGTTTTATCGTCTTTTGGGAGAGAGACATCACTAGTGAACATCATGGGACCCCGGTCCATATTACCATCACTGATCACACCCGCTATTTACTTCCTGTTCTTATTTCCTAGTTGCAGTCATACCTATCACTATTATCTCTTGTGTTTGATCCTTTGTAAACGACAAGGCCGGAGGGATTGACAACCTCTCTGTACTCGTTGGGAGCAAAGTTATTTGTATCTGTGTGCAGGTCTTGTCAACCGCTAAGTTTCTGGCGCCGTTGACACCTTCTTGTCGACCCTCGGAGTCTCACGGGATTCGATCCTTGGTACCTTTGCCAAGGGAAACTTGCTGCTATGCTACATCTCAAACCTTCCACTTGGGGTAACCAACGAGGGGCGAGAAGCCATCAACACCCGGGGGATGTAGGTTTCACTAGTGGCATCTCTCGAGAAAAATAGCAAACTGTGGGTAAACGAATTACTGTTGGGCAATTGGTAGAACTTCAAATAGGTTAGTACCAAAAAATGATTGTAAAACATCCAAGAATGATAATATAACAACATGGAACAATCAAAAATTATAGATACTTTGGAGACGTATCACTCGGCTAGTGCCCTGACTAGCTATGTGGCTCCTGTTGCTCCTGGGATGGTGGTTCATGCAAAAAATATCTTCCCTGATCTTAATAAAGACCGACTTCGGCCTTTCAAATACAAGCTAGACACCATATGCAACATGCAACCACATATGACACCGCAAAGTTAAAGCCAACACCTGGGATGGTGGTTCATGGGGAGCGAGATCACCAACTCCAGAGCTACGTTTGCAGTCTCCATCTGCTGACACTACACCCATTAAAGTGCTGAAATGTGTCTTGCCAAATGATACATCTCCGTCGTGTCTACTTTCCCTAACGCGTTTCCTCTTGTTTTGGACTCTAATTTGCACGATTTTAATCAAACTAACCCAGACTAACAATGTTTTCAGCAGAACTACCATGGTGTTGTTTTTGTGCAGAAATAAGAGTTCTCGGATTGGAACGAAACTTCGCGAGGATTTTTTATATGAATAAAGAAAAATACTGGAGCTAAGAACCACCGGAGGGGGGCACCTGGGTCGGCACAACCCACCAGGGCGCCCCCCCTCCTGGCGCGCCCAGGTGGGTAGTCCCCACCTGGTGGCCCCGCAAACCCTAAATCCAACTCCATAAATACCAATTTTCGGAGAGAAAAATCAAGGAGGAAGAATTATCTCGTTCCGCAATACGGAGCCACCATCACCTCCTGTTCTTCCTCAGGAAGCCAGATCTGGAGCCCGTGGGGCTCTGGAGAGGGAAATCTTTGGTCTTCGTCATCGCCAACCCTCCTCCATTGCCAATTCCATGATGCTCTCCACTGGGAGTGAGTAATTCCTTCATAGGTTCGCTAGTCGGTGAGGAATTGGATGAGATTCATCATGTAATCGAGTTAGTTTTGTTAGGACTTGATCCCTAATATCCACTTTGTTCGGAGATTGATGTTGTTATGACTTTGCTATGCTTAATGTTTGACGCTTTGCGCCCGGGTGTCATGATTCCAGTTCTGGACCGTTTATGTTAACACCATTATATCTATGTTCTAGATCTAATCTTGCAAGTCATAGTCCCCTATTACGTGTTATGATCCGTAAACACTGTAGTGACAATATGCGGAATAATTTCTGGTGATGACCGTAATTTGAGGAGTTCATGTATTCACTATGTGCTAATGCTTCTTTCCGATACTCTATTAAAAGTAGGCCTTAATATCCCTTAGTTTCCATATGGACCCCGCTGCCACGGGAGGGTGGGACAAAACATGCCATACAAGTTCTTTTCGTAAGCACGTATGACTATTTATGGAACGCATCCCTACATTATATTTATCAACTGGAGCTAGTGCCATATTGCCCTAGGTTGTAACTGTCACATGATGAATATCATCCAACAAATTTCCGATCCAATGCCTACGATTTTCCTACATATTGATCTTGCTGAGTTACTACCGATGTTGTTACTATTGCTACTGCTACAAAACTATTACTATCACTGTTACCGTTACTGTTGCTACTACCACTACTATCAAAGCTATCATATTACTATGCTACTGATCACTTTGCTGCAGATAATTAATATCCAAGTATGATTGAATTGACAACTCAATTGCTAATACTTGCAAATATTCTTTGGCTCCCCTTGTGTCGAATCTATAAATTTTGGTGGAATACTCTACCCTCGAAAACTGTTGCGATCCCCTATACTTGTGGGTTATCAAGACCTTTTTAATGCGCCGTTGCTGGGGAGCATAGCTATATTTGTTGAGTCACTTGGGATTATTATCTATTTATCACTATGAAGAATCTGAAGGACGACAGAGCTAAGATCTTTCCCTCAACTACGAGGGGAGGTAAGGAATTGCCATCACACTCTGCACTTGATTCTCCTTCAGTTATAAGTAAGCTTGCTACACGACACTCTACTATTAATCCTGATATGTTGCAAGTTATTGATGATGCTACTTCTGCTATGAATGATGCTTATGATGATGCTAGTACCTTGCTTGATAAGATTGTGCCATTGGGTGAACTGCTTGATGAACAACTTGCTAGACTTAATGATATTGATAATGCTGCTATTGATGAGATTGTTGAAACTGATGAAGTGCTTGAAACTGACAATTTTGAAACACCTATTAGATCTAGCCATCCTAGATATGAACTACCCAAAGTACCTGAAGGTTATGTTATGGATGAGGTGTCGGGGAACGTAGTATTTCAAAAAAAAATACCTACGATCACGCAAGATCTATCTAGGATAAGCATAGCAACGAGCGGGAGAGTGTGTCCACGTACCCTCGTAGACCGAAAGCGGAAGTGTCTAGTGACGCGGTTGATGTAGTCGAACGTCTTCGCGATCCAACCGATCCAAGTACCGAACGTATGGCACCTCCGCATTCAGCACACGTTCAGCTCGATGACGTCCCACGAACTCTTGACCCAACTGAGTGTCACGGGAGAGTTTCGTCAGCACGACGGCCTGGTGACGGTGATGATGAAGTTACCAGCGCATGGCTTCGCCTAAGCAATGCAATGATATGACCAAGGTGTGTAACTATGGAGGGGGGCACCACGCACGGCTAAGAGATTGTCTATTGTATGTTCTAGCGGTGCCCTCCCCACATATATATAAGAGGGAGCAGTAGGAGGCGCGCCCCAAGTAGGAGGAATCCTACTTGGGGCCTAATCCTATTCGGCCTCCCCCCTTTCCATGTTTTCCGGAGGGAGAAGGAATGAGGAGGGGGAGAGAAGGAAAGGGGTGGCCGAATTGCCCCCTTCCTTTCTCTCCTCTCTCTTTCCTTTCCCCCACCCTATTCGGCCATATATGGGGCGCACCAGCCCACTAGGGGCTGGTCTATCCCTCCCTAGGCCCAATAAGGCCCATATCTTTGCCGGGGGTGCCCGGAACCGCTTTCTGGTGACCCGATACGTACCCGGTACACCCAGAACACTTCCGGTGTCCAAATACTATTGTTCTATATATGAATCTTTATGTCTCGGACATTCCGAGACTCCTCGTTATGTTCGTTATCTCATCCGGGACTCCGAACAACCTTGGGTACATCAAAACACATAAACTCATAATATCGATCATCATCGAACGTTAAGCGTGCGGACCCTACGGGTTCAAGAACTATGTAGACATGAACGAGACTCATCTCCAGTAAATAACCAATAGAGGAACCTGGATGCTCATATTGGCTCCCACATATTCTACGAAGATCTTTATCGGTCAGACCGCTTAACAACATACATTGTTCCCTTTGTCATCGGTATGTTACTTGCCCGAGATTCGATCGTCGGTATCTCAATACCTAGTTCAATCTCGTTGCTGGCAAGTCTATTTACTCGTTCCGTAATGCATCAGCCCGCAACTAACTCATTTGTCACATTGCTTGCAAGGCTTATAGTGATGTGCATTACCGAGAGGGCCCAAGAGATACCTCTCCGTAACACGGAGTGACAAATCCTAATCTCGATCTATGCCAACCCAACAAACACCATCGGAGATACCAGTAGAGCATATTTATAATCACCCATTTATGTTGTGACGTTTGATAGCACACAAGGTGTTCCTCCAGTATTCGGGAGTTGCATAATCTCATAGTCCGAGGAACATGTATAAGTCATGAAGAAAGCAGTAGCAATGAAATTGTAACGATCATAATGCTGAGCTAATGAATGGGTCTTGTCCATCATATCATTCTCCTAATGATGTGATCTCATTCATCAAATGACAACACATGTCTATGGTTAGGAAACATAACCATCTTTGATACACGAGCTACTCAAGTAGAGGCATACTAGGGACACTTTGTTTTGTCTATGTATTCACACATGTACTAAGTTTCCGATTAATACAATTCTAGCATGAATAATAAACATTTATCATGATATAAGGAAATATAAATAACAACTTTATTATTTCCTCTAGGGCATATTTCTTTCAGTCTCCCACTTGCACTAGAGTCAATAATCTAGTTCACATCGCCATGTGGTTTAACACCAATAGTTCACATCCTTATGTGATTAACACCCATAGTTGACATCGCCATGTGACCAACACTCAAAAGGTTTACTAGAGTCAATAATCTAGTTCACATCGCTATGTGATTAAAACCCAAGAGTAATAAGGTATAATCATGTTTTGCCTGTGAGAGAAAAAAATAGTCTACGGATCTGCAACACTCAGATCCGTATGTATTTCGCAAATTTCTATGTCTACAATACTCTGCATGGAGCTACTCTAGCTAATTGCTCCCATTTTCAATATGTATCTAGATCGAGACTTAGAGTCATCCAGATCGGTGTCAAAGCTTACATCGACGTAACTCTTGACGACAAACTCTTTGTCACCTCCATAATCGACAAACATTCCCTTATTCCACTAAGGATAATTTTGACCGCTTTCCAGTGATCCACTCCTGGATCACTATTGTACCCTCTTGCCAAACTCATGGCGAGGTACACAATAGGTCTGGTACACATCATAGCATACTTTATAGAACCTATGATTGTGGCATAGGGAATGACTTTTCATTCTCTTTCTATTTTTCTGCCGTGGTCGGGTTTTTAGTCTTTACTCAACTTCACACCTTGCAACATAGGCAAGAACACCTTCTTTGACTATTCCATTTTGAACTACTTCAAAAACTTTTGAAGGTATGTACTCATTGAATTTATCAAGCGTCTTGATCTATCTCTATAGATCTTTGTGCTTAATATGTAAGCAACTTCACCGAGGTCTTACTTTGAAAACTCATTTCAAACACTCCTTTATGCTTTCCAGAAAATTCTACATTATTTCTGATCAACAATATGTCATTCACATATACTTATCAGAAATGTTGTAGTGCTCTTACTCACTTTCTTGTAAATACAGGCTTCACCGCAAGTCTGTATAAAACTATATGCTTTGATCAACTGATCATAGCGTATATTCCAACTCTGAGATGCTTGCAGCAGTCCATAGATGGAACGATGGAGCTTTGCACACTTTGTTAGCACCTTTAGGATCGACAAAACCTTCTAGTTGCATCACATACAATTCTTCTTTAAGAAATCCATTAAGGAATGCAGGTTTGACATCCATTTGCCAAATTTCATAAAATGTGGCAATTCCTAACATGATTCGGACAGACTTAAGCATCGCTACGGGTGAGAAAGTCTCATCATAGTCAACTCCTTGAACTTGTCTAAAACCTTTCGCAACAAGTCAAGCTTTATAGACAGTAACTTTACTATCGGCATCAGTCTTCCTCTTAAAGATCCATTTATTTTCAATGGCTTGCTGATCATCAGGCAAGTCAACAAAAGTCCACACTTTGTTCTCATACATGGATCCCATCTCAAATTTCATGGCCTCAAGCCATTTTGCGAAATCTGGGCTCGTCATCGCTTCCTCATAGTTTGTAGGTTCATCATGGTCTAGTAACATGACTTCCAGAACCGGGTTACTGTACCACTATGGCATCGAACGCACTCTGGTTGACCTACGAGGTTCAGTAGTAACTTGATCTGAAGTTTCATGATCAACATCATTAGCTTCCTCGCCGATTGGTGTAGGAATCACTTGAACTAGTTTTTGTGATGTACTACCTTCCAATTCGGGAGAAGGTACAATTACCTCATCAAGTTTCAGTTTCCTCCCACTCACTTCTTTCGAGAGAAACTCCTTCTCTAGAAAGGACCCATTCTTAGCAATGAATATCTTGCCGTCGGATCTATGATAGAACGTGTACCCAATAGTTTCATTTGGGTATCCTGTGAAGACACATTTCTCCGACTTGGGTTCGAGCTTATCAAGTTGAAGCTTTTTCACATAAGCATCGCATCCCCAAACTTTAAGAAACACAACTTTGGTTTCTTGTCAAACCATAGTTCATATGGCGTCGTCTCAACGGATTTCGATGGTGCCCTATTTAACGTGAATGCAATTGTCTCTAATGCATAACCCCAAAACTATAGTGGTAAATCGGTACGAGACATCATAGATCGCACCATATCTAATAAAGTGCGGTTACGACGTTCGGACACACCATTACGCTGTGGTGTTCCAGGTGGCGTGAGTTGCGAAACTATTCCGCATTGTTTCAAATGAATACCAAATTCGTAACTCAAATATTCTCCTCCACGACCAGATCGTAGAAACTTTTTTTTCTTGTTACGATGATTTTCCACTTCACTCTGAAATTCTTTGAACTTTTCAAATGTTTCAGACTTATGTTTCATCAAGTAGATATACCCATATCTACTCAAATCATCTGTGAAGGTCAGAAAATAACGATACCCGCCGCGAGCATCAACACTCATCGGACCACATACATCAGTCTGTATTATTTCCAATAAGTCAGTTGCTCGCTCCATTGTTCCGGAGAATGGAGTCTTAGTCATCTTGCCCATGGTTTGCAAGCATCAAGTGATTCATAATCAAGTGATTTCTAAAGCCCATCAGCATGGAGTTTCTTCACGCGCTTTACACTAATATGACATGAATGGCAGTGCCACAAATAAGTTGCACTATCATTATTAACTTTGCATCTTTTGGCTTCAATATTATGAATATGTGTATCACTACGATCGAGATCCAACGAACCATTTTCATTGGGTGTATGACCATAGAAGGTTTTATTCATGTAAACAGAACAACAATTATTCTCTAACTTAAATGAATAACCATATTGCAATAAACATGATCAAATCATACTCATGCTCAACGCAAACACCAAATAACATTTATTTAGGTTCAACACTAATCCCGAAAGTATAGGGAGTGTGCGATGATGATCATATCAATCTTGGAACTACTTCCAACACACATCGTCACTTCACCCTTAAATAGTTTCTGTTCATTCAGCAACTCCTGTTTTGAGTTACTACTCTTAGCAACTGTACCAGTATAAAATGGAGAGGGGTTGCTATAAACACTAGCACAGTACACATAAATAATATGTATATCAAATATACCTTTGTTCACTTTGCCATCCTTCTTATCCGCCAAGTATCTAGGGTAGTTCCACTTCCAGTGACCATTTCCATTGCAGTAGAACCACTCAGTCTCAGGCTTAGGTCCAGACTTGGGCTTCTTCAGTTGAGCAACAACTTGCTTGCCGTTTTTCTTGAAGTTCCCCTTCTATCCCTTTGCCCTTTTCTTGAAACTAGTTGTCTTGTTAACCATCAACACTTGATGTTCTTTCTTGATTTATAAATTCGTTGATTTCAGTATCGCGGAGAGCTCGGGAATTACTTTCGTCATCCCTTGCATATTATAGTTCATCATGAAGTTCTAGTAACTTAGAGATAATGACTAGAGAACTTTGTCAATTACTATCTTATCTGGAAGATTAACTCCCACTTGATTCAAGCAATTGTAGTACCCAGACAATCTTAGTACATGCTCACTGGTTGAGCTAATCTCCTCCATCTTGTAGGCAAAGTATTGTCAAAGATCTCATACCTCTTGATACGGGCATGAGTACGAAATACTAATTTCAATTCTTGGAACATCTTATATGCTCTGTGGCGTTCAAAATATTTTTGATGTCCCGGTTCTAAGCCGTAAAGCATGGTGCACTAAACTATCAAGTAGTCATCATACCGAGCTTTTGTCAAAACGTTCATAACGTATGCATCTGCTCCTGCAATAGATCTGTCACCTAGTGGTGCATCAAGGACATAATTCTTCTCTCCAGCAATGAGGAAAATCCTCAAATCATGGACCAATTCCTCATCATTGCTACTATCATCTTTCAACTTATATTTCTCTAGGAACATATAAAAATAAACGGGGAGCTACAACGCGAGCTATTGATCTACAACATAGACATACTAATACTACCAGGACTAAGTTCATGATAAATTAAAGTTCAATTAATCATATTACTTAAGAACTCCCACTTAGATTGACATCCCTCTAGTCATCTAAATGATCACGTGATCCAAATCAACTAAACCATGTCCGATCATCACATGAGATGGAGTAGTTTTCAATGGTGAACATCTTATGTTGATCATATCTATTATATGATTTACGATCGACCTTTCGGTCTCCAGTGTTCCGAGGCCATGTCTGTAGATGCTAGGCTCATCAAGTTTAACACGAGTATTCTACATGTGCAAAACTATCTTACACCCGTTGTATTTGAACGTAGAACTTATCACACCCGATCATCACGTGGTGTCTCGGCACGACGAACTTAGCAACGGTGCATACTCAGGGAGAACACTTGTACCTTGAAATTTTGTAAGGGACCACCTTATAATGCTACCGCCATACTAAGCAAAATAAGAAGCATAATAAGATAAACACCACATGCAATGAAAATATGTGACATGATATGGCCATAATCATCTTGTGCTTTTTGATCTCTATCTCCAAAGCATCGTCATGATTTCCATCATCACCGGCTTGACACCATGATCTTCATCGTAGCGTCGTGGTCGTCTCGCCAACTATTGCTACTACTACTATCGCTAACTCATAGTGCTAAAGTAAAGCAATTACATGGCTTTCGCAATTCATACAATAAAGAGACAATCATAAGGCTCCTGCTGGTTGCCGATAATTTACAAAACATGACCATCTCATACAACAACGTATAACTCATCACATATTGACTATATCTCATCACAACATGCCCTGCAAAAACAACTTAGACGTCATCTACTTTGTTTTTGCAAGTTTTATGTGGCTGCTACGGGATTAGCAAGAATCGTTCTTACCTACGCATACCAAACCACAATGATTTTTCATCAAGTGTGATGTTTTAACCTTCGCAAGGACTGGGCGTAGCCACACTCGATTCAACAAAAGTGAGAGAGATAGACACCCGCTGGTCACCTTTAAGCAACGAGTGCTCGTAACGGTGAAACCGGTCTCGCGTAAGCATACGCGTAATGTTGTTCCGGGCCGCTTCATCTCACAATACCGCCGAATCAAAGTATGACATGCTGTCGGATCTAGGATTCCGACAAAACCCTTAAGGTTTGAACTTTGGGGTGTGCATGAAGATCTCTCCTTCCGCCCTAGCTCGTCTACTCAACAACCCTAGGCCTTGCTCGTCAGATCCGAAGAACAAGTGACACAAGATTTATACTGGTTCAGACTGCCGTTGTGTTGTAATACCCTAATCCAGTGTGGTGTGGTGGATTACCTTGTATGCTGAGGAAGAACTAGTACATGCATGAACTGTGTCCTGAGAAGAGGGGTTCTTGTGCTCGGGCGAGCTTGTGGTGTGTAGGCGGTCTCGATGATCCGATCCCTTTCTAAGGTGGTGGCTAGTCCTATTTATAGTGGCTTGGGTCCTCTTCCCAAATATTGAG
The DNA here is from genome assembly GCA_902687465.1 of Secale cereale. Lineage (NCBI taxonomy): Eukaryota > Viridiplantae > Streptophyta > Magnoliopsida > Poales > Poaceae > Secale > Secale cereale. The sequence goes on from LR738714.1 coordinate 410,909,480, forward strand.
TGGAGAGGAAGCCCACAATGACCAAATTTGAAGGGGGCAGCTAGTACAAGCTATCCTGACAAAAGGTGGTCTTCGCGTGCCAAAGGCTCTGGTGGTGATGCCGCCATAGGCTCCGCGTTGACCTCCGTCCTACTGTCCTGCTGGTCTTGGTCTTGTTGCACCGATATGGAAACCTTTGCCTGATGCCTCGGAACTCCTCGCCTACGCCTGATCCTTTAGCACCAAAGAGGAAACTGGCACTTTTGCGCCCGCTGGCGCCCGCCTGGCCATGGTCGTCACTTCTCACGCCACGGGGACCTCGTGAGGTGCCCCTCGCCTCGATATCTCCGATCCTCGCGAGCCGGCTTGGTGAGGCTGCCTCAGGGGATGCCTTGTGCCGCCCGCCTCGTGAGGGTTGGCCCCTCGCGAGGGTCTTGAGTGGTCGCTGAAGATATTGGGCCGCACCAGGCCTCCATATGAGCCACGCCCTAGGCCGCGGGCAGGCAAGTCTAGGTACCCCCGGTCCCAGAACGCCGAAAGTAGCCCCCGGGCCCAATGTGCGCTCGGGCTTGGCTTCGCGGCGAAGCCAAGGGCCAAGTGCAGAGCACCGCGGGCCCCAAAAGCCCGCGGCCTTGACTGACGCGTGGCGATTGATTGGCACGTGGGCGTCTCCACTTCCCCATGCATACTCGGGGATTGCATGACTTGACGGGTCCCTGCATACATAGAATACCATCATTACCTGCGATTGTGGAGGCCGGCAGTTGGCCTTCTCCTGGCTATAAATGAGGTGGCGAGCGGGCGGTCCTCGCTGCCCATCTTCTTCCTTCGTTCCTCTTGCTTCCCCTTCTTTCTTGCCCTTCCTCAGCCGATCTGTTCATGGCACCAACCAGGAAGTTTTCATCCGTGGAGAAGGGGAAGGCCCGGCAGGAGGGGCCTGGTTCACCACCAGCTAAGAGGGGACGAGGCCGTCCTCGCAAGCGTGCCATGACTCCCGTCAGTGCTGCTAGCGGGCGTGGGCATGCCCTCATAGTGCCCGTAGACGCCCTCGGCAACCGCGGCGGCGGTTCTTCGAGCGGCGAGGGCCGCCGTGGCGTTGGCGGCCATGTGAACGAAGGAAGGCGCTCTAGGGTCGTGAGACCTCCCCAGCCGTGCTCCCACTCGGTGGGGGTGACACTTGAGTTCGTCATGTGGTTGGAGAGCCCAGCCGGCACCCTGCTCCAGCTTCCGCGCTCCCTAGCCGGCGAACTCCTTGCTACGAGCTCCGGCGGCTTTTGGCTGCAGGCAGATGGTTGTTGCAGCAGAGCTTCGTGGGTCGCTGTGGCGCCTTTTCGAATGCTAAGACTCACGGCGATCGGTGCCTGACCTCGTGAGGGAGGACCGCCTCAGCTCTGTAGACGAGGAAGAATGGGGTCTCTCCCGTTGGCTTGGTGGCAGTGGTGTGGATGGACCATAGCACGGACGGGAGCTCGTCGTGCCAACCCCTCCCGCAGGCTTCGAGCTTATTCTTGAAGGTCCGGGTGTTGAGGCCCCTCAGGACCTCCACGTTGGCGCGCTCGGCCCGACCATTTCTCCTGTGATGCGCTACAAAGGCGTAGCAAATCTGCGTTCCAAGGTTAGCACAGAATGTCTTGAAAAGTTTACTAGTGAACTGCGAGTCGTTGTCGGTGATGATGCAGTTAGGGACCCCAAACCGGTTTACGAGGCCCTTGATGAACTTGACTGCGGAGCCGGCTGGGATGGTTCAGACTGCTTCCACCTTGGCCCACTTGGTAAACTTGTCGACGGTGATGTAGAGGTACCGGTAGCCCCCGGGCACTCGGGGGAAGGAGCCCAGGATGTCCAGCCCCCAGACCGCGAACGACGAGGAGAGTGGGATGGTTTGTAGCCCCTGAGCCGATTGGTGGATCTACTTGGCATGGAACTGGCAAGCCTCGCAAGACTTGACCAGATCGGCGGCATCGTTAAGTGTCGTGGGCTAGTAAAAACCACTGCGGAATGCCGTGCCAACCAAGGTGCGCGACGATGAGTGGTGCCCGTAGTCCCCGGCGTGGATGTCGGCTAGCAGCTTGCCTTCCTACTTCCTGGAGATGCATCGTAAAGAAACGTCATTTGGTTGCCTCCTATAAAGCTCACCGTCTTGGATGTAGTATGACGTAGCCAGCCGGGCCACGCGCTCGGCATCTTCCTCCTTTTCCGGAAACACTCCTCGCACCAGGTATGACTTGAATTCCTCGGTCTAGCATCCCTCCTGAGGCTCGAGCAGCAGGAGCAAGCGAGCTCCAGAGGCCGGGCCACAGGCGGGACCTCCCGAGGTCGGTGGCTGGGGGAGTTCCTCCTGAGGCTTCGCCGGTCCTTCCCGCGGAGGTGATGACAAGGGGCTGAGGAGCCTTTCCTCTAAGACGCCGGGCTCCTGGGGCAGGCGCCTGGATGCTCTCTTACCGATGTCGTTGGCCTCCTTATTAGTGCCGCGGGGCACGTGTTCCAGCTCCAGGCCCAAGAACTGCTTCTCCATCTTGCGTACCTCCGTGAGGTATGCCTCCATATGTTCGTCCCTTGGCTCGTACACCTTGTTGGAGAAGTTAACAAGGAGCTGGCAGTCACCCCTGATGACGAGGCGTTTCACCCCCAGGGCTATCACCGCCTTGAGACAGGCGATGACGCCCTCGTATTCCGCTATGTTGTTGGAGACCTTATCGCCTGGCTGAAAGCACAATTGCACGGCGTAGTAGAGCTTTTCTTGAGTGGGCGAGATGAGCACAACCCCTGCCCCAGCGCCCTGGCGGGCAAACGCGCCATCAAAGTACATGACCCAGCCATCCGGTGCTTCGCTCCCGAGAAAGAGGGACTGGCTCGGGCTCGCTTTGGGTCCTGGGGCATCGGTCCATTCTGCCACGAAGTCAGCAAGCGCAGCCCCCTTGATAACCCTGGTGGTGCTGAACTCTAGCTGGAACACCTGCAGCTCTATATTCCATTCCACGACCCTTCCTAACGCGTTTGGGCTCCGGAGTACCCTTTCCAGAGGTAAGCTGAGACGACCTTGATGGGATGGCCCTGGAAGTAGTGGCGCTGCTTTCGTGAAGCGACGAGGAGTGCAAGTAGGAGCTTATGCAGCATGGGATAGCGTGCTCGGGCATCACGAAGCATCGTGCTGACAAAGTACACTGGATGCTCGACGAAGATGAGGTCCGAACTCGCCAGTGGCTGTGTGGCCTTATTGGGTGAAGGCGCTCCGAAGTCTTGGTCGCCAGTTGGGGTAGCTGCAGCCTCGGGAGGTCATCTTATAGGGCGTGGTCGTTTCCCGGCCCGGCTGGGGCCTCGGGAGTGCCGCCCATGGGTAGCAGAGGTCTTGTCTTGGCGCTCCTCTCGTACAGCCACCAGTGCTGCACTAGCCGAATGCGGTGTCGCGGCCAGGTAAAGCACTAGTGGTTCCTGAGGCTTGGGTGCCACCATCACTGGTGGGCTAGTGAGGTATCTCTTGAGTTCTTCGAATGCCCCAACAGCCTCACGGGTCCATTCGAACGGGCCCTTCCTTTTCATCAGCTTGAAGAAGGGGAGGGCTCTTTCCCGCAACTTGGTGATGAAACGCCCCGACGACATTACACAGCCAGCTAGCTTCTGCATATCCTTGAGGTTCTTGGGCGGACTCATTTTTTCTATGGCCTTGACCTTCTCCGGGTTTGCCTTGATTCCTCGAGGTGACACCAGGAAGCCCAAGAGCTTGCCTAAGGGGACGCCGAACACGCACATCTCTGGGTTGAGCCGCAGGTCTACTTCGCGTACGTTGGCGAAGGTCTCTTCCAGATCTGTGCTAATGGTCGAGGCCTCCTTAGATTTTACCACGATGTCATCTACGTACGCCTCAGCATTTCTTCCAAGTTGTTTTCCCTGTGCGATGTGCATTAACCGCTGAAAGGTTGCTCCTGCATTCCGTAACCCAAACGGCGTGCAGGTGTAGAAATATACCCCACACGGGGTGAGGAAGGCAGTCTTCTCGACGTCTTGCACTGCCATCTTGATCCGGTGATAACCCGAGAAGGCATCCAAGAAACACATCAAGTCGCACATGGCGATCGAGTCGACGATTTGATCGATGCGGGGCAGAGGAAATGGATCTTGCGGGCAAGCTTTATTGAGGTTGGTGAAGTCGACACAAAAGCGCTCTTTCCCTCCCTTCTTGGGCACGACGACGGGGTTTGCTAGCCACTCCGGGTACCGGACCTCGTGGAAGACACCCGCCGCCTGCAGTTCACGAGTCTCTTGCACGATGAAGGACTGCTTCTCCGTAGATTGGCGCATGGCCTTCTACTTCACGGGGTGCATATTAGGGCACACGCTTACGTGATGCTCAATCACCTCTCTCGGGACTCCCGCTAGATCCTTGGGTTCCCACGGGAACACGTCCATGTTCACGCGTAGGAACCCAACCAGCGCCTCTTCTTGAGCTGGGGGAAGACCAGCACCTATGGTGAAGGCGACACCTGATGGCTTGTCTTCTTCCACCGGCACCTGCTTTGTCTCGGCTTGGTCTTGGGAGAAAAGTTGCTTCTTCTTGGCCGCGGCAGCCCCCTCGGCCCCAGGAGCGGCTTCCTTGGTAGGACACGCCGCCGCGGCGGTCCAGAAGACGCGCCTTAGGACTGCCAGAGCTTCCTTTGTGTCCCCCGTCGCGGTAAGGACTCCGCTACTCCCTGGCATCTTCATGAGGTTATAGGCTGGATGGGTCGCGGCCATGAATTGAGCCAGCACGGGGTACCCGAGGATGGTGTTGTACGGGAGGCCGATTCGGGCGATGTCGAAGTTGTTCAGCTCGGTGCGGTAGTTGTTTCGGGTGATGTTGGCGTCCTGGGAACCAGGGTACCCAGACTTGCCTGCATGCGGTACGCGACACGCTCCTACTACGGCCTGGTACGGCCCAGCTGATCGACCAGCTGCTCAAGACCCTCGCGAGGGGGCTAAGCCTCGCGAGAAGAACGACACCAAGACCCTCTTAGGAGCGGCCTCGGCTAGGCTGCTCTGGAGGGGCGGAGAACTCAAGGCCAAACCTGCCTCAGGAGGAGGCATTGACGTGAGCAGTGATGCACCGCGCCAGCGGGTGCCAGCGCGTGCCAGGTGTGCAGTTGCCATTTTGGTGCAAAGGAGACAATGCAGGCGTAGGTTCCCGAGGGGCGAGACAAAGGTTTCCCCTTCGTTGCAACAAGACCGAAGACCGCAAGGACGATGGGGAGGATGTCACCACCGATCCCACCACCGCGTCATCGTCTGATCTCTTTGCAGGCGAAGACCGCTTTTGTCAGGATAGGAACGTCCTTGTGTTCCCGCTCAAAATGGCCGTTATGGGATCCCTTCCTGCCTAAACATTTCGGGGGAAGAGGACCCTGGCAGCCTATATAAGTAGCTAGGGTTTCCACTGTGGAGGATCCGAATTGATCTCAAAATCGAGAAGGTGGAACTGGCTTGAAAATACGGTGTTGTATTGCCGCTAGTAATTGAAAGCCTATCGATCAAGTACATGCCAGCTCTATCAACTGTTAACTCCAGATGTCCCTGCTCCCCTTCTTGACAAGGAACATATTGTACGTACTAAATACAGAATAACAAAAGAGGAACATGTTAAAGAACAGAAGAGGAAGCATATTCTTGAGGTTTCTCTTAATTGCATACAATGTTGGTTGCCCACTCATGATTAATCACAGCGCCCAAAGAAATGCAATTCCATGTTGTCTCTCTATATGTGGCAATTTTGAACAAGAGTCATTAGGATCATATTCTGAACAAGAGTCAACATGTGGGGAGCGTATAAGTTTCATTGCATCCAGAATGATGCTCAATGCCTTGGTGCCAATTTTATAAGTCATTGCGGTGTTTAGCTTCAAGAGTGGACTACTGCTAGTGCGACACAAAGCAGCTACACAGACCATAGTGTAGATATAACGGGAAAACCAAGCATCAGAGTAAAATCGGCAAAGTGGAACTTGCTGGAAAATATGTGCTAGTATTGCTGGTACGGCTAGAAAGGCTTTGGATACCAACTCTCTTCAACTGAAGGTGTGGTACTATTAATATCAGTGTAACTCTCAAAGGCGACACAGCTCCCCGCATTTCCTTGCTATTCTTATAGGATTCAAGTGGGCAGGCCACTACAAATCCTATTCCCATGTTTACAAAATCCTACGAATCAAAGAGGCCCGTAGAGTTCAAAGTGTCCATACCAACCGACCGTATAGACCTCTACACTGCAAATGTCCCTGCTCATCTTCACTACAAGGAACATACTGTAATACTATCATACTCCCTCCGTTCCAAAATATAAGTCTTGGTAGAGATTTCCACTACGGATCACATACAGATGTATCCAGATACATTTTTAGAGTGTAGATTCACTCATTTTGCTCCATATGTAGTCCATGGTGGAATCTATACAGAACTTGTATTTAAGAATGGAGATAGTACTTATTAAAGAAGAACGGAAGAGGAACATGCTAAAGAAGACCAAGCAGATTTTGGATAATAAAATGTTCGTTGCATAGTGCCCACACATGATGAACCAGAGCACATTAAGAAAGCAACTCCCTGCTGTCTCTCTATATGTGGTGCACGTGATTTTTCGAAAGTAAAGTAGGAACATTAGCTGACCAATTATATGTTATCTGTTTTAATAATATCAGCATCATATCAGATTCGTACTTGAGCAACAAGTTTGGAATTATGAGTGGCATGTTGTTTAGCTTGATGGATTGAGGAGCAGTGCTAAGCAGGTACGATGATGGTACTGAATATAAAGTCATGTCTGCATGCAAGTCGCGTGACTTTTGTCATTTGGGTCAGTCGACCATTTCAGGCGGTTGGACGAAGATCCTACGTATCCTAACCCTTCTTCTTCCTCGTCTTTGATTCTTCCCATACAGAACACCGCACGGGCAGCCGGCCGGACCACCGGCCCCCATCGCCTGTGTTCCTCCGCCACCCCCACCCCCACCCCCGCCCCCACCCGCGTCGAGTTTTGCTCGTTCGGCAAGGCCCCACCACCCCACCCCCC
>LR738714.1:410916599-410927832 GCA_902687465.1 Secale cereale
CCCCACAACCAAAGTCCCCACCCGAGCCCCTTCGTTCGCACCGGCAAACTCCGGCGAGCTCTGAAAAATCGATTGACCCAATTTTGAAATTTAGTCTACTGTGATTTAACTAGTGTGGAATATAAAAGGGGAAAACCATAAGCATTGGAAGTATAGTGTTGAGCGTGCCATGGCGGATCTGAAGGTGCAAATCGGCAAAGGCAACGTCGCAACCAATGTTTGCTCTCAACTAGCAAGTAAGTGATGGACAAGAAATCAGAGTCAAGTAGTGGTGATCTATTTTCTTGTTGCGATAAATAAGTTGAGCAGATATGAAAGAGTACCGCCTCTCGTGCGGAACCGTGTATGCATCTGCTGAGAATTTTACGATGCTGTGGTTGTCGGCGTCCTGGGAACCAGGGTTCCCAGACTTGCCTATCTGCGGGCCGCGACACGCTCCTACCACGGCCCCGTACGGCCCAGCTGATCGACCAGCTGCCCAAGACCCTCGCGAGGGAGCTAAGCCTCGCGAGGAGGACAACGTCAAGACCCCCTCAGGAGCGGCCTCGTCAAGGTGCCCCGGAGGGGCGGAGAATCCAAGGCCAACCCTGCCTCAGGAGGAGGCAGCGACGTAAGAAGTGACGCACCGCGCCAGCAGATGCCAGTGTCCGCTAGCGGCGCAGTTTCCATTTCGGTGCAAGGGGGACAGCGCAGCTGCAGGTTTCCGAGGAGCGGGACAAAGGTTTCCCCATTGGTGCAACAAGACCGAAGACCGCAAGGATGACAGGGAGGATGTCACCACCGAGCCCATCTCCGCGTCACCGCCTGATCCTTTTGCAGGCGAAGACCGCTTTTGTCAGGGTAGGATCGTCCTTGTGTTCCCGCTCAAAAATGGCCATTGTGGGATCCCTTTCCGCCTAAACATTTCAGGGGAAGAGGACCCTGGCCGCCTATATAAGTATCTAGGATCCCGCTATGAAGGGGAGAGAAGCAGACCCATAAACTCCGCCACTATGCAAAGGAGCAAGAACACGTGCCTCCTGACCCTCCTGAGCTCACCTCATGAGCTCAGGAACCACTGTACTAGTTCATATTCTAGCCCTCCTGAGGCCAATCCACCAAAGCAGGAAGTAGGGTTTTACACCACACGATGGCCTGAACCTGGGTAAACTCTTGCGTGCTTCACTTGTTGTTTTCTTGAATCTCTTCACTAGGCGAGGGCGAGATGCTAGGTAGACGCGAGTGGGAGAGATATTCGTTCACGACCCTCTGTTCGAACTTCTTGGGTTTTGGGGAGCCCTGAATTCGACATTTGGCGCGCTAGGTAGGGGGTGTGTCGAAATATCGCCTCTCCGACGACCTCACCTCCTCTCTCCTGTTCCGCGCCGCCACGATGACCGCGGCCCGCCACATCCGCGTGGGGGGCTGGCACTCTCCCCGTCGACCGAGCAGCATCAGCAGACCGTGCCACCCATGGGCGCTCCGCCTCCTTCCCCGACGTCGTTCTCGCTGGCCGGGCCACCGAAGAGCGGCTTGCTCCGCCACTCCCGCTCCCCATGGCCACGCCGGCGACGCTCTCAATGGCACGACGGCTACCCCGGCACCGGCCACCCATGGGAGAGCTCGGCGCTCGGACGGCCCGCGATGGCGGGCTGCGGAGCTTTGACGGCGGGGAGCTGCCCTACCACGGGGTCGCCTGCATCCACGGAGGGTCCCAAGCGCTAGCGTCAGCTCAGCATGTCAAGTCGCACTTTTGGAAGGTTGGGGTCGTTGCCCAGCCGCAGGAGGTCTCACGGGCACAGAGTGCGTAGGGGTACATCATCACCTTCGGCCCTAGTGACCTCGCCACAGAGGCGGCCGGTGCAAGCGTTCTCCCCACGGTGTGCATGCCCACTAGCAGCGGGGTGGCTGTGATGAGGACCCTCATCGAAGGTGGCGCATGGCTCAACATCCTCTTCCCCGAGGCCTTCGGTCATCTGCCTGTGTCCTACAGGCAGCTCCTCCCCACCAAGCCCTTCTCAGGGGTTGCGGGCTCGGCCGTTTCGCTCAGCTAGATCCGCCTCCTTGTCACCTTCGGCACACCGGCTAACTACTGGACTGAGCTCATCGGCTTCGATGTTGCGCCCATCCACCTGCCCTACAACACCGTCCTCGGCTTCCCAGCCTTGGCGAAGTTCATGGCGGCGACTCACCCGGGCTACAACACCGTCAAGATACCCGGGAGCAACGGCGTCATCACCATCAAAGGGGACCCCAAGGCCGCCCTTCAGGTCCTCGGACGCGCTTACAGGGCTGCTACCGCAGCTCATCTAGGAGCAAAGGGGGCTCCGGAGGCGCCGGAGGCCGCGCCTACCAAAAAGAAGCAGCTCTCCTCTCAGGACCCCGCCGAGATGAAGCAGGTGCCCGCTGATGAAGAAGGCTCAAGAGCAACCTTCACCATCGGCACGGGCATGGATCCTGAGCAAGAGGCAACGCTGGTCAGCTTCCTCAGGGCCAACAAGGATGTGTTCGCCTGGAAAGCCGCAGACTTGGTCGGGGTGCCTAGGCACGTCATCGAGCATCACCTCACGGTGTGCCCTAATGCGCGCCCTATCAAGCAAAAAGCGCGTAGACAAGCCCCGGAGAAGCAGGCCTTCATCGTTCAGGAGGTGAGGAAGCTAGAGGAAGCATGTGTTGTATGAGAAGTACGGCACCCGGAATGGCTGGCCAACCCCGTCATAGTCCCGAAGAAAGGAGGCAAGGAGCGCATGTGCGTTGACTTCACGAGCCTCACCAAGTTCCGCCCTCAGGACCCATTCCCTCTTCCGCACATCGTCCAAATCGTGGATTCAACGGCTGAGTGTGACCTGCTCTGCTTCCTCGATGCCTTCTCGGGCTACCACAAAATCAAGATGGCGGTGGAAGACATGGAGAAGACGGCGTTCCTGACCCCATGCGGGGTTTACTGTTACAATTGCATGCCTTTTGGGCTGAGGAACGCAGGCGCCACCTTCCAGTGCCTGATGCACATCACCCTCAGCCCTCAGCTCGGGAGGAATGTGGAGGCCTACGTCGACGACATTGCGGTTAAAACCAGGGAGGCCAGGACTCACGTCCAAGACCTAGAAGAAACGTTCGCCAACCTGCGCAAGGTGAAGCTATGCCTCAACCCAGAGAAGTGCGTGTTCGGTGTACCCTCTGGCAAGTTTCTTGGGTTCTTGGTTTTGCACCGGGGCATTGAAGCTAATCCGGAGAAGATCAAGGCCATCGAAAGAATGAAGCCGCCCACGAACCTGAAGGAGATGTAGAAGCTCGCGGGGTGCGTAACATCCCTAGGGCGCTTCATCTCTAAGCTTGGGGAACGCACCCTCCCGTTCTTCAAGCTCATGAAGAAGAAGGGGCCCTTTGAGTGGACTCCGGAGGCTGATGCCGCCTTCCGGGACCTCAAGGAATACCTCACCAGCTCGCCGGTTATGGTAGCGCCGCGACCCATGGAGCCCATGACTCTCTACCTCGCCGCAGCGCCTCACTCCGCCAGCGTGGCACTGGTCGTGGAGGGCGAGGAAAGGCCCCAAAGCCCAAGGCCACCGGGCAGCTCGGCATCTTCAGGGCCCGCGCCGCCCCCTAATGCTGCCCCAGAGGTAGATTCGACCATGGGCACTGATGGCCCCGCCACTCAGCAAGAGGCACCCAAGGTTCCTGAAGCGCCCATGGACCCTCGTGCACCGACCCTCATGGAGCACCCGGTGTACTTCGTCAGCACCGTACTGCGTGACGCGTGCTCACGCTACCAGATGCCTCAGAAGCTGCTCCTGCCGCTCCTCGTCACCTCCAGGAAACTGCGCCACTACTTCCAAGGCCATCCTATCAAGGTTGTTTCATCATATCCTCTTGAGAAGGTACTGTGGGGCCCGAATGTCGTCGAGAGGGTCGCCGAGTGGAACATCGAGCTTCAAGCATTCCAGTTGGAGTTCAGCACCACGCGAGTGATCAAGGGAGTGGCTCTGGCAAACTTTGTGGCGGAGTGGACTAAAGCACCGGAGCGGGGGGCTAGCGAGGACCGCTCGCTGGCCCCCGGCGATGAAGCCCGAGGCGGATGGGTGGTATACTTCGACGGTGCCTTCTCGCGCCTTGGTGCGGGGGCTGGCGCCGTGTTAGTATCTCCCACTCGGGATAAGTTGTACCACGATGTGCAGCTTTGCTTCCAGCAAGGCGAGAAGGTCTCCAACAACATTGTAGAGTACGAGGGCCTAATTTCCGGGCTCAAGGCCGCCGCTGTGCTAGGGGTCAAGCGTCTCACCATCAAGGGTGATTCGCAACTCCTTATCGACTTCTCCAACAAGAAATACAAGCCCAAGGACGAGCAGATGGAGGCATATCTGGAGGAAGTGCGCAAGATGGAGAAGCGATTCCAAGGGCTGGAAGTGCAGCACGTACCGAGAGGCACCAACAAGGAAGTGGATGACATCGCCAAACGAGCCTCCATGCGAGAGCCTCAAAGGCCGGGCATCTTCGAGGAGCGACTACTCAAGCCGTTGGCAGTACCGCCAGCCCATGAGCCAGCATCCCCTCAGCAAGGGTTACCTGCGGCGCCTCCGGACGGCGCCCCGCCCTGTGGACCACCCTCCGAAGCTCGCCTGCTGCTCACCGCGGAGCCCGAGGAGGGTTGCTGGACCCAAGAACTCAAGATGTACCTGTAACACAACACCCTGCCAAACAAGGAAGAAGATGCAGAGTGCGTGGTCCGACAGGCCTCGGCTTACTGCATCCAAGACGGTGAACTATACAGGAGGCGCCCTAACGACGTCTCGCTAAAGTGCATCTCGAGGAAGCAAGGACACGAGCTGTTGGCTGACATTCACGATGGGGACTGCAGTCATCACTCGTCGTCCCGCACCCTCATAGGCAAGGCCTTCCGTAGCGCCCACGACGCTCAACGACGCCACGGAACTTGTGCGGGCTTGCGAGGCGTGCCAGTTTCACGCCAAGCAGATCCACCAACCGGCGCAGGGCCTCCAGACAAAACCGCTCACCTGGCCCTTCGCGGTCTGGGGATTGGACATCCTGTGTCCATTTCCCCGGGCAGCGGGGGGGATACCGCTTCATGTACGTCGCCATCGACAAATTCACCAAGTGGGCAGAGGTGGAGCATGTTCGCGCGATCCCAGCCGGGTCGGCTGTCAGGTTTATCCAGGGCCTTGTGAGGCGATTCGGGGTCCCCGGCTGCATCATCATGGATAATGGTTCGCAGTTCACAAGCAATCTCTTCAGGTCATATTGTGCTAACCTTGGAACACAGATCTGCTACGCTTTGGTGGCTCACCCCAGGAGCAACGGTCAGGCTGAGCGCGCCAACGCGGAAGTCTTGCGTGGCCTCAAGACGCGTAGCTTTAAGATGAAGCTTGAGGCTTGCGGCAGGGGCTGGATCGACGAGCTCCAATCCGTGCTATGGTCAATCCGAACTACTGCCACCAAACCCATGGGGGAAACTCCTTTCTATCTCGTCTATGGGGCGGAGGCAGTCCTCCCTCACGAGGTCAAGCATCGCTCCCCACGGGTCTTGGCCTTCAATGGGGAATGCCAGGATGCCGCTTGGCGGATGGACCTCGTTCTCGGCGAGGAGGGCTGTCGCCGAGCTGCCCTCAGGGCGGCACGTTATCAGCAGGCGCTGCGGCGGTACCACTGCCACGGCGTCCGCGCAAGAAAACTTGAAGTTGGTGACTTGGTCATGAGGCGGGTCCTCTCCTGGGAGGGGTTACATAAGCTCTTGCCCATGTGGGAGGGCCCGTTCAGAATCGCTCGTGTCTCTAGGCCCGGTGTTGTGCGCCTGGAGACGCAGGATGGAATACCTATCCAGAATTCCTGGAACATCGAACACCTCAGGAGGTTCTATCCGTAATCAAGGCTCCGTGCCCGTGAAGGTCTCCGCCCGTGACACTCTCACGTAATAATGAGTTGGGGTTGTAGACGCCTCGGAGTCTCCTGTGCGTTACCTACGGGCCCTCAGATGGGGCTCCCACCCACGCCCCAGTGGCAGTCCTTAGCTCGGCGCTGGGAAGAAGACGTAGTGTAGGGGTCGGACGCGACCTTTTTCCTTTTTTGGCTTGGTGTTTGGCTGTCAGCCTTTTCTACTTCCTTGGCTATCAGCCCTTCCTCTACCCCGTGCTATGAAGTTCTCGTGTTTCTCGCGCTGCTTGCATTTGGTTGAAAGTCTTGTTTGAGATCTTTCTCACCAGTTTTAAGTTAAGTTTGTTGAGCAGGGCTGCGCCACTAGCTCTTCTTCGCGGTCCTCACGCGTGGGGGCTGGGGGACGGTCGTTCACCGGCTCTCCTCTGCCACGGCCCCATGACCTCGCCTAGCCAAGACTGCTCAGGCTCTGGCGCCGGGCTTCTCAGTCCACGCGACCTATCCTACTGAGCCAGCTCAGGCTTTGGTGCTCTAACCCTCGCTCGGCGCTCTCAGCAGCTATCAGCGGCTCACCCATGCTCAGGGGATGCACGAGCTCTCTAGATTCGGTCGTCCTCACGACCCGATGGGGCTGATAATGCCAAAGAGAAAGGAGGACTCCGCCTCAAGACGTCGTGACGCATAAAAGTTAAGTAATCTCACCAAGGCAACAAAAAACACATGATAGCAAGTTCTCGCTTCATACATATATCTCAGTCTATTACACGCCTCCTCGAGGCAACTTGAAATTTTGACACAGAAGGGACATGAAGGAAAAGAAGGAGAAGAAGCAGAGGCTGCTCCCCCTCAGTCGGAGTCTCCCAATTCCTCTGGCTTCACCGAGCCACAGCGGCGCGGGAACCCTCTCCCCTCGCCGGGCCGAGCTCGGCGGCGTGGTGGCTCATCGCGGCCGCCACTGCTGGAGGAGCCGCTGTTGCCACAGAGGGGGTACCCGCGGCGCCCCCCAGGACTAAGATCGTCTTCGGAGGAGGAGCTGATCCTCCGGACGCCGTCCTCGTCGTCCTCTTCGTCATTGGCATCGGGACAGCACCCAAGGCGCCTCCCTTCCTCCGAGAAGACCCTGACAAACAGTGTGGAGGCGCCATCGTACCTTAAGAGAAGCGCACACCTCACCCGCAGCCGGCGCGCGGGGGCGAATGATTGCTAGTCGCGCTCGAGGAACACATCGCCCGAGGGAGCTACATCAACCTCCACCCAGGACGCACCACTCCAGCAACCATTAGCCTGCAGCCAGACGCCGTCGAGGCCTCCGGCTGGCAGCACGTCGCTGAACGAGCGGGGAAGTTGGAGCCACTAGCCACAAGGCTTCTCCACCCACACCATGAACTCCGACGACGCGTCGGAGGAGTGGAGCTGCGGGCGTGGAGGACGCGTGACCGCCATGCGCCGTCGCGCACCAACTCTTCCACCACGGCCACGACCACCTTCACCACGGGAGGACATACCACGCCTCTCACCAACGGCCGCGACAGAACCCGGAAGGCCGCACCCGCTTCCCCGAGGAGCCGCTGCGGGCGCAACGGCAAGCTTGTGGGGATGCCTGCGGCCCCTCTTCGGCGGCAGCGGGGCCAGATCCTTCGGGGCCTTCCCCTTCTCCGCGGCGAACGGCTTCCTCGGCAGCGCCATGGAGATCTCGCTGCAAGAGGGAGAGCGGGGGACAAGCAAGGAGGAAGATGGCGCTGGCCTGAAAATGGCTTGGGGGCTCCCCCCTACTCCCATTTCTAGGGCGAGGAGTCCAACCGCAAGCCACTGGCGTCCCAGCCATAACGTCCCCGTCGTCTGCGCCGAGGAGTTGTCAAGTCACACGATGACCAAGACAGAGTGGGGAGCGGAGTCGCCATGTCCCATCCAACCGCCACGCGCTGGCCTGGCCCGCAGCCTCTGAGGGCCCGCAGCGCTTCTTCCTCGACTAGGGCATCGCCCCGAAGCCAACTCCGCGCGCACCTTGGGCCCGGGGGCTACTATCGGCGTCCTGGGAACCAAGGTACCCAGACTTGCCTGTGTGCAGGCCACGATGCGCTCCTACCACGGCCTGGTACTGCCCAGCCGATCGACCAGCTGCCCAAGACCCTCACGAGGGAGCTAAGCCTCGCGAGGAGGACAATGTCAAGACGCCCTCAAGAGCGGCCTCGGCAAGGTGCTCCGGAGGGGCGGAGAATCCAAGGCCATGCCTGCCTCAGGAGGAGGCAGCGACGTAATTAGTGACGCACCGCGCCAGCGGGTGCCAGCGTCCGCCAGTAGCGCAATTGCCATTTCGGTGCAAGGGGGACAACGCAGCCGCAGGTTTCCGAGGAGCGGGACAAAGGTTTCCCCATTGGTGCAACAAGACCGAAGATCGCAAGGACGACCGGGAGGACGTCACCACCGAGCCCACCACCGCATCATCGCCTGATCCTTTTACAGGCGAAGGCCTCTTTTGTCAGGGTAGGAACATCCTTGTGTTCCCGCTCAAAATGGCCGTTGTGGGATCCCTTCCTGCCTAAACATTTCGGGAGAAGAGGACCCTGGCCGCCTATATAAGTAGCTAGGATCCCCGCTATGAAGGGGAGAGAAGCAGACCCATAAACTCTGCCACTATGCAAAGGAGCTAAAACACCTGCCTCCTGACCCTACTGAGCTCAGGAACCACTGTACTAGTTCATATTCTAGCCCTCCTAAGGCCAATCCACCAGAGCAGGAAGTAGGGTTTTACACCACACGCTGGCCTGAACCTGGGTAAACTCTTGCGTGCTTCACTTGTTGTTTGCTTGAATCTCTTCACTAGGCGAGGGCGAGACGCTAGGTAGACGCGAGTGGGAGAGATCTTTGTTCATGCCCTTGTGTTCGAACTTCTTGGGTTTTGCGGAGCCCTGAATCCCACAGTGGTAGCAATGGTTGTAGGCGGCGTGGAAGCAGATCTAAGAGGGTAGACGGTGGTGGCGGGGCGTGGTGGACGAGACAGTCGTAGGAGCGGCGCCACTAATGTGGACGACGGTGGGGATGAAGCGAGAGGACGGGATGCAAGGATCCCGGTCCGAAGCCGTGGATGAGAGAGGTCGATCTCTTGTAATGGACGGCGGCGTCGGGGTATGAGCTCCGACATGGTGGAGGAGGACAACGGTGGATGGGGTGGCGGACGGAGGAGGTTGGGGTGGAGAGGGTGTTTTGGCGCCCACGGAGTATGAATGGGGAAATGGAGGTGGGGAGGAAGGGGGAACCATGTCTGCAGGGCGCGCTTGTCTCAAATGCGAGTAAATTTACAAACTGAGCCCCTGTTTCAAATTTCCTACATCACAGCAATATTAGTCGGTTGGGGATAGGACGGTAATCTGACATACACCGAATATTTTTCGACGAGAGTTTGTTTTTGGCGCCCACCGTGTATGAATCGGGGAGGGAGTCGATTTCAGCGAGGACACACTGTGTTTTGGCGCCCACCGTGTATGAATCCGGGTGAGAGGCGGTTATGTCACGTTTGAGTGAAATTACAAACCTACCCCTATCGAAACCTATAGAAATCGAGCAGATAGGCTTTGCGTGGCAGGGATAGGCAGTAGTAATTTCCATCTCGCAGATTTGGTTTCGGGCAGTTACTGCCACTTTCCCCGCTCCGTTCAAATTTTGCAAAGTGCACGTTTACCGTGCCAACGCAATTCGAATCCCGTTTGTATTCTATTTTTTTCGGGCAAGATCCATTTTCGCTTGGAATAAAATTCTATATACATCATTTTTTTTATTTATACTTTCAAAAGCACAACACCCTTTATACATAAATATGGTTTACAAATGGCATGATCTCATATTCATAAGGTTGTATCCATCAATTTGGATTTTCAAATATTTGAAACCACTTTATGTTGAAATCTAATGTATGCATTCCTCGCTAACTGTCTCCAATTAATGTGTGTTTTATGCGGGGTTCTTTTTACTTTTGAAACATGTATAATGTATTTCACACACGCAACATATAGTGTAATCCCGTTTAGACATTTATTGCCTATAAACCATGCATTGTTTCTAATTAAAGAATCTATGGATCACCAATATTGATAAACTATATAACATTACACGTGTCCCCAAATTCAAATGAAGATGCATGTTTGATACACGAATTTGCGTTATGATATTATCGATGTCGTGATCTCCAGTTTAAATATTTGAATCCCATTTAATCCAGATATTCGTCTCATATAACTATCACCCATGCTTATATAGGACTATCTCTCTAACCTATACGCGTTCATCGTCTCTCGGGCATCTCTCGTGCTACATGTATGTCGATAATGATCTTTTATCTTTGTAACACACTGACTGTACTCTCTCCCTCGACATTCGTCACTCTATCTCTCTCTAAGTATATCTCGCTCCCTGCTAGGTGTCTATAACTATGATTCTCCATGTGGAATCTCTTTCTCTCACACAAACACAAAACTTTGTCTTCCGGGGTCTCATTTCTCTCTACTATTCCCCTGTGTGCCACCCGCACACCCCTCATACAGAGATGTCTTTTGCTCCTTAGGTATGAGAACCTACGACTCTTCCTCTTAAATATCTCTTTCTCACACACAAACACAAACTCTGTCTCCCGGGGTCTCATATTTCTCCAGTGTTCTCTTGTATGTCGCTCACACACACTCTCTCTCCCTAGAGATATCTTGTGTTCCCTCATATGTTTCTCTAGCTATCACTCTCGTTTTGAAATATCTTTCTCTCTCGCAGACACAAAACTCCGTATCTCGGGATCTCATTTCTTTCCGATATTTGTTTGTATGTGAGTCACATGCACCCTTTCTTCATCTCTCTGACACCCAGACCCATAAATCAGCCTTCTGATCCACTCGACTCATATCTCTAATGCACACTAGCTAGCATCTTTATCTTTCTTTTTATATGTTTCTCCGTCAACCTTCTCTCATTAATAGGTTGATCTCTTTTGCACAATCGTTCTGCCTCAATCCCTCTGCTCGCCATAGATGCATGCTCCAGCCCACGCCAATATCTCTTACATACAAAAACACATGTTCAATTGTCTGGCCTTCTTCCCTGCATTCTCGCATGCATGCATATTGTCATACCGATCCGTCTCTCCCTTGTCGTTGATCTTAGCTTATGACTTATGTCTTCTTTCTTTTATCTTCATCATGCCCGCGCACACACACACATCCCACATATACATGTATACCTCTCACACATGCACGTTGAAGGTCTCTATGTCTCCATACGTAGTTAATTACCCTCAACCCTAATGCCACATCGAATCATTCTCTTCTTGTGTGCACATAACTTCCGCTTGGATGGGTAAAACACACACTCACACATAACAAACTCC
>LR738714.1:410929113-410998446 GCA_902687465.1 Secale cereale
ACTTAAGCAGACACATATGTTACAATTTGTGCACCCGCGGGTACACGTGATGTTGCGCATTTATTTAAGCTGGACGGCGAACCCAAACAGTTGCTGCATTCATTCCCCTCCCGCCGCCTCTTCTCTGGTCGCCGTCACCTGGTAGCCATGGCCCGGACGAAGGTAACAACATACGCCATACTCCCGCCGGAGCGGCTCTTTAATCTGGAAATTTTAGTGATCATGCATGCCTCTCTTTGTGGTAGCACTCCTATATAAGGGTTGACCAGTCGCTTCCCGCGGACATGCGTGGGCGGTGGAACAGGAAGGAGAAGGGAAGCGGGCTGTGGTGTTACGTTTTTTACCACAATTTCTTAGGAAACTGAGTGCAATAATTGAGTAGTTTTGCAAACTACCAGTACTACACATGAAACGGTTCAAAACCTATACCCCCTTGCCAGCGCGTGCTTCCCGTGTGAAACGGTCAGCGTCGCCCTGGAGCGTCAGTGCCGCATTAATGCCCGGCCAGAGCGGAGGCGACCTCTCACTGGCGTCGGCTTTGAAGCGGCGCGACGGCAGAGAGATCGCCGCTTCCCGGTGCACCGACTACTCCGCGTCGAGGCTGGCCATAGTCCCTGTTTGGATCCATGGGTTAGAGTTAGTTTGAACTAGTTGGGGCTCAAATAGCCCTAAACTATCCAAGCATGAGTGTTTAAATTGGAGTAAGTTTCACCGAACCCACCAAAAATAACTATCCCACCCAAGAGGTGCTAACTGGAGATAGTTCTCATTGGGACCACTAAAAAATCACTTCTCTATCTCCATCAAGTGCATTTATTGTCAATCTAACCCGGTCACCCAAACACCTCGTTGGCTACAGTTTGTTCAGGGTTAGTCATGAGTTAGTCTAACCTCTAGCTAAGTTAGACTATCCAAACAGGAGTAGTATAGGACATGCAAGTTGCTCAAAGCATACAGTCAAATTCGTATGTGAAAGGATTTTTTTTCTCTTTGAAAACGGAACATGAAAGGAATTTTTTTAGAATGCTCTTGGCATGTCGCTAACATGTGATGAGTTAACCGACCTCAATAGACGGCAAAAACTCCAACCCACCGCACTTTGAGAGAGACGAGGAGGGAGAAGCGATACGGGCTACTGGATTACAAGAGATAGGTATCGCACGGAAGCCAAGAAATATGGTGATAGTGTGGGTTAGCCATGTACTAGTATGATGTAACTACACTGGGCTGTCGTGTTTCGTACTCTTCCAGTCCACTGTGGGGATGATTTGTTGATTTTATATCGCTGAATAATATAAAATATTATGAGTGCAGATGCTCCACCCCGAGGTTCCTTGCTCCTTCTCGATCGTCGGGAATCTATGTTCTTCCACTCTATTTTTTACGTGAGCTTTGTTCATCCTTTTGCCAACACACGACACATCTAGCATCAAGGTGCACGTGTCATGCAAGGATCGTTCCATCTATATGAAGAACACGTGGGACTGGAACTACGAGATGGACATGTACCCAGGAGTGGACGTGCGAACCTGTGTAACGTAGCGCAGTAAGTGAAGTAGAAAGGCACAAATACTATGAACATGCGTGGCATGTAGGCATTTGTCTCTTACTACCACTAAATGTTGTGCGTGCAATGCCCGGTGATGTTATGGAGTACGTGACTAAGTACTCTACTACTACTATATTAATTGAGGCACATATTAGGTTTTATATTTGTTTACGTGTATGCCCCGAGACCTTCCAACTAGACGTGTCTTTCTCTCCGGGTCGCACTTTGTATCGTTCATACCACTAGTATAGGAGTACTACTACGTGTGGTCTCCAACCCAGAAGTGGAGACACTCTACCACGTTGTTCATGTCCCACTCCTTTCGCTAACATGTGAGACATCCAGCACGTGCCGTGTGTTTGGCACTCCTTCGTCGTAAGAGTTGAAACGCTAGCATTCATTAGAAATAAAAAATAAATATAAATCACTAGTGATACTATACCACGTGGTTTCCTTGCTCCTCGATATCGGAAAGAATACTTCCGCTCGCCGACATGTGGGACGTCATCCATCCTGGTCCACTTGCCATGCCCGCAAATCTCCAAGTGAGAGTCACCCCGGTCGTCACACTGCAGTAATTACTAATGATCCGTCAAATCACAGGCCCAACCTTACCCACTGTGAAGTTGCTCGGACGAAGGTACTATCATGACTTCGTTGAATTCCGCTTCTTGAAGAAAACTACTATACCAGCAGTACTGCTAGCTACAGTAGGTACTCCAGCAGAGGCCTCCTTTGGTTCATAGGATAGGAATTATATAGGAATATGAAAATCATAGGAAGTGAGATGACATGCATCTCAATTCCTATAGAGAAAGAGATGCCATTTGATGCATAGAATAGGAATTTTTCTATTGAGTCTAGGCTAATGTACTGGTAATTTTCTCTAAAAACTACAATAGTAACTAGTAGTACTGTTACATGCTCGTAATTAATTAAACAAACGTATGGGCAACACAGACACACACACACTACCTACTAGTACTACTACTTCTCACATGCTGGCCAGACGCCGTCGTTCTTCTTCCCGGCTTTGTCGGCGACACCCCACCGTGCATCGAACTCTGCCGGCCTCTCCGCAGCAGCGCGTGTGTCCTCTTCTTTCTTGCGGTGGCGGGCCTCTCTTTTCTTGAGATTTTTCTGACTTTTCCGCTCCCTTTGTGCGGGTTTGGCCGCCTCTTGCTATACCGCCCATTCGGCCTTGGTAGCTTCAAATTCCGCCCACATAGGTGTGAGGTCAGGAGCGGCGATGAACTCGGCACGGCGGGATGCCACCGCTTGCCTACCATTCTGTGTGCGGTCATGGGCGGCGAGGAACTCGGCGCGGCGGGATGCCATCGCTTCCTTACCGGTTAGTGTGCGGCGCGGTGGCATGAACGACGCTTGGTGACAGCTCTGGGGTGGAGTGGCCGGAAAACCGTAAATTGCATTGGTTTGTCAAGAGCACAAGGACAGAAGACGAAGCAAATTTGGATTCCCCTTCAATCCTGGTCATTTATTACCGAGTAAAATGCATTCGAGGTCATTGAACGTGTGTTGATAGCTCACTTTGATCATTGTATACGAGATATGGTGATTATACGGGCACTGGCTTAGCGTATAGCTCCGTATTTGTCTGGTTGACCAGTCAAACAGTCTGCATGCGCCTCATCATCTCATGTTCTTTATCTATCTATCTATGCGGGCCTACATGTCAATGGAGAAAGAAATAAAAACCAAAATTATGCGTATGTGACATTACTGTTTAGACGTTTGCTGGAGGCCTCCACGAACACCGAGCATGTATTCACATGGCTCAACACCAACGGTCATACTCGTGACTCGGCGCCTTGCTCATGTATATTGTCCATCACAATGACAATGTATAAAATAGCCTAGCTAGAGAGGGTACTATGGTGCGAAATACTCCATGTACTATCGTGAGCAACCCATCATAGTGCCACTGCAAACAAGTGTGTGTCTGATCGATTCGTCCATTATTCGTAAGTTATGTATGGTTGTGTGGTGTCTAATAGTGGTCGTCGAATGCTAGCTGGCGACAAGAGCGGTTGCATGGACGCCTGGTTGTCAATACGTGCAGCATACGCTTCAAAGGCTCATCATCCATGAGTTCACATTTTACCACCACGCCAGCGTCTGACCGCCCTGGCCTACCGAAACCCCTTCAATCACTAGCGCGCGCTTCCCGGCTGAAACGAGCACCGTCTCTCTAGAACGTCGATGCTGCATTCACCGGCCTTAACAGCAGGTGCAGTTGGTGTGTCACTGACATGCGGGCCTGATGCCCGTTGGGCTAACATGTCAGTGAGACAACGCACCTGCGGTTAAGTCGCTGAAGCAGCGTCCGCATTCACGCCCGACGCGACCTCTCACTAGCGCTGGCATTGCAGCAGCACGACGACCGAGAGAGCGCCACCCGCGCGGCATCCCGCTGCAAGCGACTGCTCCGTGTTAATGACACCACGGCTATCGACGAACCTACTCCGGTGCCAGCCGTCCATCTGTCTGCCGCGGCTCATTGCCATTCGCTCACTATATTAACTTGAGCCCCGGCTCCCAGCCATAGCCAAAGACCCACACTCATTCTCCTCCAGTCCCTTCCTTCTGTTGCCACCACTCCAACCATGGCCTCCGGGCACTCCAAAGCTCTCTTGGACGTACTGTCGCAGGAGCAGACGAAGGACAACGGTGGCTCCGCTCCGTGCGCGCTCCAAAGCTCTCTTGGACGTACTCTCGCAGGAGCAGACGAAGGAGATCGCCGGCTCCCCCCCCCCCCCGCCCCGCAGCCCTCCACCGCCACGACCACGAAGCCGGTGCGCGTGCGCGGGCGCAGCCGGTAGCGAGGAAGAGTAGTACACGGTAGGTCACCACCGCTCCTCCACTCAGTCGATGCCAAGCTTGGTGGGATACAAATCGGCGGCCGATTAGCCGCTTGACGGCGACGTGGAGGCGGAAATCTTCATAACCTTGTGCTCCAGAGGAGGAGGTTATCGAGGCGAATAAGGAGGAGGCAAAGGCAATGGCCGGCTTTCTCGGGTTCACGGCCGGACATGGTCGTCGGGGCCCGGCGATCGTTTAGATTAGGTTTACAATAGGTTTTAGTACGGTTTGTTGGAAATATGTAATGAATTTCGTCCAGTTTATAGGAAAATTTCTCAAAATGTAATGAATTTCATCCGGTCAATTTGAAATTTGCTTTGTTTGCACGAATTTCGTCCGGTTAGTTCATATAGTTGTCGAAAGGTATGCGTGCAGCATTGGATGGCATCCATCAGTGTCCTCGGACAGATGCCGATGTAAATTTGAGGGCCAGCGCAGGAGATGCCCTAACTATCATGCTATAATCGCTAACAGTGCTCCATTATTTCGCAGGGAATAGTTATCCCTCAATCAAAATCAGATCCGCCGTGTTTCACACTCCTCCCACGTAAGAGTGTAGACTCTTGCATACATAAAAACGGAGCAAGTGGACGGCACTGTAGCACGTCCTATCACTCAAACTAGCCCGCCTAACGCGCGGGAAAGCACCGCCCTTGTCATTTTGTTCTGGATTTCTATCAATCGATCGCACAAAAATGTTACGCTTTGCAAGTTCAAAAGGAAAAGGCAGCACACTTACAGCTCGTACGTGTCGCATTCACGTCGCACCCCCGACAGTCCGGCTCGCTCGCGTTGTCTTGCATTTTCACTGACATGTGGGACTGCAATTGAATAAAACGTCGATAGCCAAAATCTAATCGCTCGGCGGACGTCGGCTGGGAGGAGAGAGATGGGGGAGGGAGAAGAGATCGCCCGCCCGCCGTACACGGACTCCAAGAAATATGTTGTGATAATGTGAGGTGGGTCGTGCGGGAGTCCGCACCGCTTCCAAGCTCTATTCATACCGCCCTAGCCCACCAGAACCCCTCCCCCACCCCACCACCTCCCCGCGCAAGCTCCCCCCTTAGAGGCCAGCTACCCGCATTCATAGCAAGTTGTACCAGAAAAATTCTAGCCTATAAAGGGCAAGCACAATGGTTGATAAGATAGTCTTATCATAAGTCTTGCGTGTAATTTAGAGATGACAAAAAACATGTGTACAATGGAACATATCTTAGCCTTATCTTCAATAACTAGTTATTCCTAAAAACATGGTGAAACATATTGTGCTAAGAGATCATCTCTTGTCTTCTCGACAAGCCCGCTTATGTGGAGGAGAGAGAGGCATTGACAAAGTCAAGGAGTGGGATCTGCAGGAGCCCGTCTCTACACGTGCTCCTAGGTATAAAAAAACTAATTCCAAAAAAAGAGGCATAAAAACAATTGTGTCTAAAAAAGAAAGGTAAAAAACATTTGAGAGGAAATAGATAGAGAGAGTGAGAAAAAATTGTAACCTTATAGTCAACACTATGGTAGTATTACATGAGGAAGGAGGGAGTGGTGCACATGTCAAGTTCACTGGGCTGCCATGTTTCACACTCCTCCGTTGTAACAGTGGAGACAATAGGTTTCATCAAAAATAAACAATGAATACTCGTTGCTCGTCCACTATATCGGAAAGAATACGTTCATTTGCCGACATGTGGGACGTCGACCATCCTGGTCCACCTGCCATGCACAAAATTATCCTGGTCCACCTGCCATGCACAAAGTTAGTCGGACGAAGGAACCATCATGACTTCGTTGAATTCCACTTCTTCATGAAAACTTACTCTACCAGCGGTACAGCTACCACACGCAAAGACTGGACGGCACTGTACCACGCCATATCACTAAAACCCACTAGGCCAAACTAGCCCCCCTAGGATTTGTACTCCCTCCGTTTCAAAGTTAGTAGTACAAAGTTGACTCATCTATTTTGGAACGGAGGGACGTCTGTGTACTACTATGATTTTGTGTTGTACATCTATGTACTTTTGCTACAATTTTCCTACCCTATGAACCAAATGAGGCATGAATGTATCCGTGTCGACTATTGTCTGATCGATCGCTAAGCTTACAATTTTAGGAGCTTGGGCTATTGGCCGATCGACGACGGATCAGTATAAGCGTACCACGAGCTCATCAGCCCCAACATTTCTCTTCGGTGAGTGTTTTGCAAGTACTATAGCTTGCATAGTAGCTAGCCTACTAACACCAAGAATCATCAAATAAGCCCTACTGATATGATAAACAGTTCAAACTTACATCTAAGCATGCCATATATTACAGAAAAAGCTGGTGAGGATACATATGTTTCCATAACTCGGAGAGGGTTCGCATGATTCACTGTGAAACAAAAGTAGCAAGTACCGCCCACACAAGATAGTGCACTAGCCCTAAGATGGTTTGATAACACACATCATTCTGTAATTAAACACATGGCAATGCAAACTACCCTGAAGGATTAGTGCGACTAACTATTTATTGTCATCGATCTCTCAGGCAATGACCACAGTACGGACAATGGCATGGGAATCGATCTCTGGGTCGATATCCACAGGACTGACCGCGACATCGGAATCGATCTCAGGGGCGATGTCCACAGGATGGACAGCGGCATCGGAATCGATCTCCGGGGCGATGCCAATAGGACGGACCGCGACATCGAAAACGATCTCTTGGGCGTTGTCCATAGGTCGGGCCGCGACATCGGAATCATCAAGGACGTCCACCGGCACCTGCACAACCATAACATATTAGCAAGCACATTGCAAATAATCAAAAGCCACAACTTTCGGTAATAAGCCATTATTTTTTACCTTGTGCAGCTCACCGGGGGATCCCATCCCTCCAGGGGCCATCTCCTCGTCATCGATGGGGTCCATCACCTTACCAGGGGAAAACAAATTCTCAACAGCGACTATCTCCTCGAACTCGGCCTTGAGCCTCGCATAGGTGGCCATCAGAGTTTCTGGGGTAGGCACGGTAGGGCCCTTGCCATTCTTCCAACTTTCTTTGAGGAGTTCGTCTGCCAACATCGTCAACTCTTTGGCCAGTGCTTGTTTCTCGGAGTTCTTCGTCTCCATGGGTTGGCCCACCAACATAGTCAACTCGTTGGTCGGTGCTCGCTTCCTGGAGATCGCTATCTCTAGTGGGTTGTCCGCCGGCAACTCTTTGCCTAGTGCTCCAGGATACATTAGTGAACTGACAAACAAAAAGCAATCAAAAGGAAACCACAATCGCAATGAAAACGGGAAAAGAATAGACTTTGAGAATCGGTCAGTGCTTCACAAAAAGAAGATTCTTGGAATGAAAATATAGCAGCATCACTGATTCGCCCACCTTTCCTTCGTCGGTACAGAAGAAAAATGGCAGAAGTGAGTAGCCTGGAGTGAGGTTTTCTTCATCAAGGGGAGAAAGGGCTTCAACGAGCGTTCGAGTGAAATGATGGTTGCTT
Organism: Secale cereale; assembly: GCA_902687465.1. Taxonomy (NCBI): domain Eukaryota; kingdom Viridiplantae; phylum Streptophyta; class Magnoliopsida; order Poales; family Poaceae; genus Secale; species Secale cereale. The sequence goes on from LR738714.1 coordinate 410,937,021, forward strand.
TGTCCAGTCCAACTTCGGGGCCACTTTACCACTACTGGTAAATGTGTGGGTTTTGTGATATGACGGGTCATGCCGACCACACCGGGGTGACCGGTGAGTTTCGACTGTAGCACCTCGCTGTGATTTGGTTGATGTGGGGACCCCGACTTAGAAGTCGAGATCACCGAATGCACGTGTACAGTGATCCCAGAGATCAATGCTCACTGAACACACAGAAGCTGAAATAACAAGAGTCTTACATCCATACAAATAGTCTTACATGAATTAAGGCCATTATGGCCAAGTCTTGAGTATATCATCGCAGCGGAAAATCTTCAAAGACAACTGGGACCCATGCCATCTGCCTTAACCCTACAGGCATTCTGACTGGGAAGCGTCCTAGCTCGCATGCTCGTCACCAAGAAATCTTCATCATAACCTGTTCTCTCATGCCTGGCCAATAAAATAACCAGTGGCAAGCCAATGAGTACTTTGAATGTACTCGCAAGCAACCCAAGTGTGATAACAGAATAATTTATGCAAGGCTCTACTGCTAAATTGGTAGTTTTGCGGAAAGCTAGTTTTTCATATGCAATTATGATCAACATATAACCAGGGCATGCATGTGTCTGTAACAAGTATCAGGAGGTCACAGACTTCAATATCGAGAAAGAGTTGCAATCAACTCATGCACAAGCTCGTTGTGACTTCCTCACAATCACATCATCAATATCTCTGAATCGTGTTGTTTCCCAGAAACTTATGGACATAGTCTAAGTAGCACCACCCAACTGTCCTTGATCGCGGACACGGCTATTCGAATAGTTTGACACTCTGCAGAGGTTGCACACTTTACCCACAAGATCCGGGGAACTTCCGTGTCATCCACGACCCGCGGTACCTCAAGTACCCGGGGTAAACACCCGATCACTATCTTTCCCTAGACGACACTAACATGGAGTCCACTCGATTGGTAACAGCCCCGTGCCAAACATTTCACATCTAAAGGTTTGTGGAGACTCGCTCCGTATTCATCACATATCACAAGCACGGGGTACCAACGGTGTGTCCGGTGCCCTGTGAAAACAGTCATGGCCGCCTATCCAAGCACGAACCCGTCCCGAGAGTGACCTCATGTCACCCCCGTCACTAGTAATGCGGGCACCATGCTAGTATCAACCTAGGTAATCAATAATGTCCTTTCCCATATAAGGGTAGAGTGGTTGCGCATGTTTGGTTGGGACGGTAGTCACACATAAATCTAATCCATCTCTGTAAACAACACTTTCGTCAAGCCTCGGCACACTACTTCTTCACCAAGTAGTGCCCTAGCTCCTCATCAACTCCCAGGGGCATTAGTGGCACCCACTGGGTCATTTGCAAGTATGTCAGACCACACTTGTTTTACTCAATGCATAACCCCAACCCACTTTGCGTAGCCAACCACTATAGCATACATCTATCTACTCCCACCCACATAACCCTCATAGGAAGGTAGGGTCATGTTTGATGCAAGTTTCAACAGTAAGGTAACAGGGGTAGCAACCAAAGGGGTTTCCACCTCAACATGATTCCGATGCATTGAATAATAAAGGTGCTGTGAGACATGCATAAAAGGTTTCTTGAACATGGTCAAAGGGCTGCTTGCCTTATTCTTCAGAGTCTTCAAATCTTCTGGTCCATCTCCGAATACTCCGTTTATTACGTCAACTAACGATGGAAATAATCATAATAAGCAACACAGTCAAAGCAAAAATAAAAGTGCTCTAAAAATAGGAGTTGGACTTTTCTAGGATACCTCTGGTCATATTAGAAATGACCAAGGTGGTTTCATAGGTATTGGATCAATGGGTAGTTTGGAACATTTCAATATGATGGAACCAAAGGGTTTATGGATTTGGAAGAAGTATACAGAAATAATTCCTTGAATGATGAGCAAAGGTACCCATCATCAAGTCATGATTTTAGAAGCATTTAGGAGTTGGTTTCACTGGATTTGGAATTCAAATGAATTTCCTAGGATTTTGCAAAGCTGATAAATAGGAAGAAATGGCTAAATATTTGGTGGGGTACAGAAACTATTATTAAAAATGTTCCAAAACTAAGTTTGGACATGACAAGCATCTAGGAACTTGAATCACTGCATTTGGATCCAAAATGAGCTCTCTGTGATTTTCCAAAGTTAATCACAGAAAGAGGAAAATGGGCATTTGATAAATATTTGTGTAGGAAAAGTCTCTGGAATAATGTGCATGTAGCACCAACAGGTAGAGCATGATTTATGGAGTCATAGGAATTTTGAATCATGCAATTTGGAGTTCATATGAATATTCTAGGCATTTTTGAAGTTGGCAGAATAAAGAAAAAGAAAAGAATAAGGGTTTAACCTTATATAGTGCTCTGGGCGAGGCCCAGCTAACTAACGCCCACTGGGCTCAGCCCAGTGGCTCAGCGGCGGGATGGAGGTGGTGACGCAGAAGGCGTAGTTACGGGGGGCGCCACCACCACAGGAAAGCGCAGCCACCGAAGTGCGCCTCCACTTATCGGGGAGGGGCCACCCGTCAGCTGCTTGCACCGGGCCGGTGGCGCTTACAGGCGGGGCCCGCCTGTCGGGTTCGTCGTCCTCCCCCCGCCCGACGCAGAGGAGAAGGCAGGGGCGACGCCGGCGCCGTTCCCCGGCGATCCCGTTCTTCCCCGGCGGCTTCCAGCACACCATCGGCTCCGGGGGACCGAGCCGAGTCCATCCAGGGGCCTCACGCTGGCTGGGGATGGCCGAGCCGTTAGTGGCTTCGACGCCGGCGGGCGGGGCTTCGGGCGACGGTTGGGCACGACAAGACAGGCTCGGGGAGGAGAGGAGAATGTGCAGGGAGTACTGGCGGACGTCCTGGGGTTGCTCTGGAGCAAAGAGGGGGAAGGGAGGGCTTCCCACGACGCGAATCTGAGCGGTGGCCGGCGACGGCACTCCGGCCATGGAGGAGGTAGGAGGCCACGGGAGGGAGGTTGGGGATGTCTGGGAGGTGCACGGAGAAGAGGAGGATCCAGCAGCGGCAAGAGGTGCTCGGGGGGAGGCCTCTTATAGGGGCCGCTGCGGTGCACCATGAGCACGGTCCAGGGCACGCACGGCGAACTCGTGGAGAGAGAGGAGGAGGGCCGGGGAGGATAGGGCCGACCGTCTTGCAGGTCGTGGACGTCGAGGGCACCTCGGGGGACACGCTCTCTCTGCCCAAGGTTGTCGGAAGCAGCCGATTGGGGGCGGCTACAGTGCGGGAGCGCAGTGTAGCGCGCTCCAGAGCACGTCTTTGGCCGGCATGGTCGTGTCTATGCTTTCCAGGCCGTGTCCTCTAGTGTCCAGCAGTGTCCAGAGGGTAGAGGGAGTAGTAAAGAATTGCTTTGTGGTCTTGGATGCCCTGGGGAACCACTGGGATGAGGAGGGAGGTGAAAGAGGAGAAGAAGGTGGCTGTCCACAAGGGTAAAAATGGGGTTTTTACCCTCCAATAATTGAGATAAGGCAGAGGAGAGTTACTGGAGGTAGAATAGGACTAGGGGAAGCTGTGGTAAGAACTTGGGGTAAGGGGAAATAGCAAAAGAGGTCCAACCACTTGTTTTGGTAATTGGACAGAAGGTGTTTGATCAGTGTTTGGTCAAGCAAATGACATCCACTTGACATGGGACTTAACAGGATCAAATGTCACATATAATTAGGCCTCTACACCAAATTTGAGCTCATTTGGGCAAAGTGGCCAATGTAACTTTGGTGAACCCTAGAAATGAACAGAAATGGTTTCACCATGTTTGAGTCAAGCAAATCATCTCCCCTTGATGCACCACTTGGTGTAGCATCATCATTTGCGGTTATGAACATGCCCACAAAGTTTGAGGCTCCAGATAAAAAGTTGACAATGTAAAGTTATTCAAATTTGCATTTGAACAGAAAGGGTTTTGGGGTGATCTGAACAAGTTGCTCTTTTCCAAATCTTGTGTCATTTGGTCTAGATGCCTTATTAGGCCATTCTAGCATGTGCACCAAATTTGAGAGCATTTGGACACGTTTGGCAATGTAGAGTTGCTCAAACTTCAAATATGGACAGAATGGTTTTGAAGGGGTTTGAGGATGTTTCCTTGATCTTCAAGGCATGAGGCTTTGCAAGATCATCAAATATGTCATATATGACATGATAGAATTTCCCTGGAATTTTTGGAGAATATTTCCTTTGTAAATATTTCAAAAGCTTGAAATATCCAGAAAGGGTTTTGAAAGGATTTGTCCCATATTTTGAACATGACCATGTGTTGAAACTCTTATATATGGACAATATATGTCCTATGAGTCCCCCTGAATTTTGGCAAATATTTTTGAAATGATTAAATAATTTTTCCCTATTAAAGACCATTTCTGGCCTTAAGAAAAAGCTTTTAAATAAAATATAAAAATAACTTTTAAAATTATACTTTTGTGGTTTCTGGGAGTCCTATATCTAATAGGATTCAAATAAAAAAATTTCGAAGATTTTTCACACCCTAAATAAGGTACTTGCAGTGCAAACCTTAATTCAGGGGTTTTTGGAAAACTAATTTTTGAAAATACCATTTGGCCAAAATATTTTTATAAGAAAATTCTATACTGGTCTATACACACGGCATGATCATTGGGAAAAGGTTTTGGGTCAAGGAGATGAACTATAATAGTTGGAGGATTTATTTGATTTTTAGAGCACTAGCAAACAGCAGACAGTGTCAAATCAAGCAAAGTCAACAACACTCAAAAGTTTTTGCAAATCCACATTTTTTACATGAAAATAAGCTTAAGCAATGTGACATGGAAATCAGGGTGTGACAGACCTACCCCCCTTATAAGAATCTCGTCCCCGAGATTCCCAGACTAGGCGTGGAAAGAAAGGCGGAGTCTTGGATACGGGGTAGTCTTCACTTCTTCTTGTTGGTTCTGCTTCCGAGTGGTGCTCCTTGGAATCTTGAAGTGCTTGATGGTATGGCCTCTTGTTTGATGTCGTCCTTGTTGGAGGTTGCTGAAGGGTTTCTTGCATAGGTTAGGTTGGGTTAGCCGTCAAAGGCTCGGTGATCGATGTCCTTGCGGGCATCGGGCTAGCTAGGAGGTAAGAAGTACTTCCAGATTGGGGGCTCGTGGAAGATTTGGTGCACGGAGGGTATCTCAGGTGGTAGATCCAGCTTGGGAGCCGTCTACCACATGACTTGCAATGATCTCAAAGGGTCCAATGAACCTTGGTGCGAGCTTCCCCTTGACGTGGAAACGCTTGGTTCCCTTCAGACGGGTTACCCGTAGGTACACGTGGTCCCTGATATGGAAACTCATGTTCCGACGGTGAGTGTTAGCATAGCTCTTTTGCCTTGACTTGGCTTCCTTCAAACGTTCTCTGACTAGTTGGACTTGCTCTTCTGCTGCGCGAAGGATATCCGGTCCAAAGACTAGTCCTACTCCAGTCTCTGACCAGTTGAGGGGTGTGCGACATCTATGTCCGTACAACACCTCGAATGGTGCCATCAGAAGGCTCGACTGGTAACTGTGGTTATAGGAGAACTCGGCAAAAAGGGTGACAATCCTCCCACTTGGCTCCATATGCCAAGACACAGGCTCGGAGTCATGACTTCGAGAATCTGATCGACTCGTTCAGTCTGACCTCCGGTCTATGGGTGGAAAGCCGTGCTGAAAGATACTTGGTTACCAAGGTTTCTTGGAACTTCTTCCAGAACCTGGAGGTAAACTGGGTTCCTCGATCTGACACGATCTCCTTGGAATACCATAAAGACTTACGATTCGGTCGATGTAGAGAGCTGCCAGCCGGTTGCCATCATAAGGGGTCTTGACAGGAATGAAATGGACTACCTTGGTCAAATGATCGACTATGACCCAAACAGAGTCGTGTCCTCTATCCGACCTTGGTAAACCAGTGACAAAGTTCATTCCTTCTTTATCCCACTTCCACTCAGAAGCCTTGAGTGGTTGAAGCAATCCAGCGGGTCGCTGATATTCAGCCTTGACCTCTTTGGCACACATCATACTTTGCAACATTGGTTGCAAATCTCCCTTTTCATCTCGTGCCACCAGAATCGTGCCTTCAAGTCTTGATACAATCTTGGCGTGAGCGTTCCTTCGACACGAAAATGCTCGGCTCCTTGAGAGGGGTGGTTTGCAGATACGCCCGGTCATCGACGCGGAAGTTTACTTCTTGATGACAGTGGTCGGTGTAGATCTTCCTTCTTGACAGGGTGGTCTTCAAATGTCTTCTACCCAGCTGTCCGTCTCTTCTTTGTCTTCGGGCAGACAAGTAGGCCATCAAATAATGATGTTACCCAACTTTTCCAATTACTCCATGAGGTCTAAGGGGTATGCAAGGTAAGCTGGGGTGTTGGTGGTGGTCTCGGTTAAGTATTGCAGAGGCCTTCCTGACTCTGAGTCAAGGCCCGTGGTCAGAATCTGACCAGGTTGTGGCTCGGTGGGGCTTAAGGGTTTCAAGGATTCTAGTGAGTGAGTGAACTTATATCATCTTATCCTTAAGCACAGTTTCTGAGATGCCAATAGCTCTATCTAGTACTCTGAACGGAAAAGCGGCCTCTCGCATAGACCAACTTCAATCACCACTCATTGCCATACATATCCTCATGATCCTCAAGAGACGGTCTCACAAAATTATACTTGTCTAAGATCCCCAAATCCATATGCACGTCTACCTCTAAAATCCAAAGGTAGATCATACATGCTGCTGAGCCTAAATTAATCTCCACAATCCAAGCACTCAACCTAGTCTTGCAAGGCTCAAGATAATGCATCTCTATTCTAAGGAAACACGTCATATGCCACTCCAAGGTTTGTTTCCTTCCTATAGGTCAACTCCAATAGCCCGGTAATTACCATCAATCACCACATAATCTAACAATCCTACAAATCTGATATCTACGGTGTTCCTCAAGATCTCAAGTCTCTATAATACCCAGATACTTGGAAGGACTATGCATCACGATAGTAAATCCACCAAATTCCCATCATCCAGGTCAAGTAAACTCCAAGATCACGATTATATAGATCCCCAAATCAATCCCGACAAATAATCCAATCTCCTAGGTTATTGTCCACCGAGAAGCATGATATCATAATCAGGATCATAGGCCTAAATCCAATCTTACTCCGAATCATGCAGACATATCCAGCATCTATACCAACCAGAATCACCTACATGAATCCAAGTCTCATGCCCAGCGGGCACTCCTACATATTTCCCCAAAGTCATGATCTCACCAATATGAAAACCTCACAATCCATCAAGGTCTCAGATAGTTCCTCGAAGTCACTGATATAAACCACCAAGTCATCTGTCCAATACCCTCGAACTGGTCTATCTATGGCATCGTCAGACCTCGTGCTATATCAGGATGAAAATGTGCTCGCTCCTCGAGTCCACTAGCTCCTTTACGAACCCAGTGTTGTGCAAGGTTACAAAGGCTTAACAGGTTCGCTTGCTTCACCATGGGTTAGGCACATGGTTAAGGATCCGTGCTGGAGTGTCTCCGGAGGTCTCAAAGGGTCTAGGAAGAGGGTTACTGGTCTGGAGGGTTAAACATAACTCTACGGGGTTGCAATAGATCGCGGAGGCTGTAGCAGAAGTCTTCAGTGCCAGTTGGCCGTCGAGGTAGAATCCTTGGTGCATCTTGTCCTGCGAGTCTTCAATTGGGGAGAGAGAGAATAGAGGGAAGAAGCAGCGTAGCGGAGGGAAATGCCTAAAGGGGGTTCTATAGTGCAGGTGCAACAAACAGGTGAAAAAAGGCCGAAACAAAAGAAACAAGGCAAGGGAGGTGATATAGCCATGCACTTCTTGCCTGGGGCAAAAGCACGACTTATATCAAAACGCAACCGAATAAAAGCAAACATCACACAATCATGGTTCTATCCGAACCATCATACGGACTCGACTGCGCATAGGGGGTACACGACTCATCCTACCCTAGGGGTTCTCGGACTCAGTGTCGTGACTTGTGCCTCGTGCAGTCTTCTGAGCTTCCTCGGGTGTTGCTATGTCCCTTGTATTTGCTTGATGAATGATCCGGGTTGATCCTGAAGAATCTTCAACATCTTCTCGCCTGATGAGGTGATGGGGTGAAGGTGCCTCCTTGTAGCTGGCGTTGACTTGTCTTCTCTTGTCTCCTTAATCATGACAATCCCTTGTGCCTTCTGGGACATCGAGGGTACCAGGTAGGCAATCCATATGTAATGACAATAACAAGGCATAATAGAGGTCCAACATGTCGATTTCGTTGATGAAAACACCGGCACCAAGAGCGGGGGATGAAGAGAACCGTTTTCCTGCTCACTATAGTGAGGTGGACCAAATGGCAAGGTTCTCGTCCACCGGTGGTTGTCGATACAACAACGGTAGTGACATGATTACTCTATTAGCGGTGTATATCATGATTTTGCATAACCTATACCCTGGTCATCGTAGGCTAGGGTTGCACCATCTTGGGGGCTCTTGTCAAGGGTGTTCCCCACCTTCTGGGTCTTCATGTCCTCACTCATCGAGGATGGATTTCCTCTTGGTATCATCTTGTCGTGGTGTCTCCAATCTTGCATGCAAAAGTTGTGGGTGGGTGTTTGGCAAGGTGCACTCCACGAGGATTACAGAAAATCCAGTGGTCTGGGGCATAAGGGTTCTAGCGACCAAGGTTTTGAAGGGGAAGAGATCAAGTATAGCCTAGTTTTCGAAAAACTGAGAAGGGAAGAGAAGTATAGATAGTTTTGAAAACTACTAATAGTTTTGAAAATAACTTTACCCTAACTAACGACCATGCTAACTAAGGCTTCCTACAGTCAGGATGGCTCTGATACCAGCTCTGTGGGGACCCCGACTTAGAAGTCGAGATCACCGAATGCGCGTGTACAGTGATCCCAGAGATCAATGCTCACTGAACACACAGAAGCTGAAATAACAAGAGTCTTACATCCATACAAATAGTCTTACACGAATTAAGGCCATTATGGCCAAGTCTTGAGTATATCATCGCAGCGGAAAATCTTCAAAGACAACTGGGACCCATGCCATCTGCCTTAACCCTACAGGCATTCTGACTGGGAAGCGTCCTAGCTCGCATGCTCGTCACCAAGAAATCTTCATCATAACCTGTTCTCTCATGCCTGGCCAATAAAATAACCAGTGGCAAGCCAATGAGTACTTTGAATGTACTCGCAAGCAACCCAAGTGTGATAACAGAATAATTTATGCAAGGCTCTACTGCTAAATTGGTAGTTTTGCGGAAAGCTAGTTTTTCATATGCAAGTATGATCAACATATAACCAGGGCATGCATGTGTCTGTAACAAGTATCAGGAGGTCACAGACTTCAATATCGAGAAAGAGTTGCAATCAACTCATGCACAAGCTCGTTGTGACTTCCTCACAATCACATCATCAATATCTCTGAATCGTGTTGTTTCCCAGAAACTTATGGACATAGTCTAAGTAGCACCACCCAACTGTCCTTGACCGCGGACACGGCTATTCGAATAGTTTGACACTCTGCAGAGGTTGCACACTTTACCTACAAGATCCGGGGAACTTCCGTGTCATCCACGACCCGCGGTACCTCAAGTACCCGGGGTAAACACCCGATCACTATCTTTCCCTAGACGACACTAACATGGAGTCCACTCGATTGGTAATAGCCCCGTGCCAAACATTTCACATCTCAAGGTTTGTGGAGACTCGCTCCGTATTCATCACATATCACAAGCACGGGGTACCAACGGTGTGTCCGGTGCCCTGTGAAAACAGTCATGGCCGCCTATCCAAGCACGACCCCGTCCCGAGAGTGACCTCATGTCACCCCCGTCACTAGTAATGCGGGCACCATGCTAGTATCAACCTAGGTAATCAATAATGCTCTTTCCCATATAAGGGTAGAGTGGTTGCGCATGTTTGGTTGGGACGATAGTCACACATAAATCTAATCCATCTCTGTAAACAACACTTTCGTCAAGCCTCGGCACACTACTTCTTCACCAAGTAGTGCCCTAGCTCCTCATCAACTCCCAGGGGCATTAGTGGCACCCACTGGGTCATTTGCAAGTATGTCAGACCACACTTGTTTTACTCAATGCATAACCCCAACCCACTTTGCGTAGCCAACCACTATAGCATACATCTATCTACTCCCACCCACATAACCCTCATAGGAAGGTAGGGTCATGTTTGATGCAAGTTTCAACAGTAAGGTAACAGGGGTAGCAACCAAAGGGGTTTCCACCTCAACATGATTCCGATGCATTGAATAATAAAGGTGCTATGAGACATGCATAAAAAGGTTTCTTGAACATGGTCAAAGGGCTGCTTGCCTTATTCTTCAGAGTCTTCAAATCTTCTGGTCCATCTCCGAATACTCCGTTTATTACGTCAACTAACGATGGAAACAATCATAATAAGCAACACAGTCAAAGCAAAAATAAAAGTGCTCTAAAACTAGGAATTGGACTTTTCTAGGATACCTCTGGTCATATTAGAAATGACCAAGGTGGTTTCATAGGTATTGGATCAATGGGTAGTTTGGAACATTTTAATATGATGGAACCAAAGGGTTTATGGATTTGGAAGAAGTATACAGAAATAATTCCTTGAATGATGAGCAAAGGTACCCATCATCAAGTCATGATTTTAGAAGCATTTAGGAGTTGGTTTCACTGGATTTGGAATTCAAATGAATTTCCTAGGATTTTGCAAAGCTGATAAATAGGAAGAAATGGCTAAATATTTGGTGGGGTACAGAAACTATTATTAAAAATGTTCCAAAACTAAGTTTGGACATGACAAGCATCTAGGAACTTGAATCACTGCATTTGGATCCAAAATGAGCTCTCTGTGATTTTCCAAAGTTAATCACAAAAAGTGGAAAATGGGCATTTGATAAATATTTGTGTAGGAAAAGTCTCTGGAATAATGTGCATGTAGCACCAACAGGTAGAGCATGATTTATGGAGTCATAGGAATTTTGAATCATGCAATTTGGAGTTCATATGAATATTCTAGGCATTTTTGAAGTTGGCAGAATAAAGAAAAAGAAAAGAATAAGGGTTTAACCTTATACAGTGCTCTGGGCGAGGCCCAGCTAACTAACGCCCACTGGGCTCAGCCCAGTGGCTCAGCGGCGGGATGGAGGTGGTGACGGAGAAGGCGTAGTTACGGGGGGCGCCACCACCACAGGAAAGCGCAGCCACCGAAGTGCGCCTCCACTTATCGGGGAGGGGCCACCCGTCAGCTGCTTGCACCGGGCCGGTGGCGCTTATAGGCGGGGCCCGCCTATCGGGTTCGTCGTCCTCCCCCCACCCGACGCAGAGGAGAAGGAAGGGGCGACGCCGGCGCCGTTCCCGGCGATCCCGTTCTTCCCCGGCGGCTTCCAGCACACCATCGGCTCCGGGGGACCGAGCCGAGTCCATCCAGGGGCCTCACGCTGGCTGGGGATGGCCGAGCCGTTAGTGGCTTCGACGCCGGCGGGCGGGGCTTCGGGCGACGGTTGGGCACGGCAAGACAGGCTCGGGGAGGAGAGGAGAATGTGCGGGGAGTACTAGCGGACGTCCTGGCGTTGCTCTGGAGCAAAGAGGGGGAAGGGAGGGCTTCCCACGACGCGAATCTGAGCGGTGGCCGGCGGCGGCACTCCGGCCATGGAGGAGGTAGGAGGCCACGGGAGGGAGGTTGGGGATGTCTGGGAGGTGCACGGAGAAGAGGAGGATCCAGCAGCGGCAAGAGGTGCTCGGGGGGAGGCCTCTTATAGGGGCCGCTACGGTGCACCGTGAGCACGGTCCAGGGCACGCACGGCGAGCTCGTGGAGAGAGAGGAGGAGGGCCGGGGAGGATAGGGCCGACCGTCCTGCAGGTCGTGGACGTCGAGGGCACCTCGGGGGACACGCTCTCTCTGCCCAAGGTTGTCGGAAGCAGCCGATTGGGGGCGGCTACAGTGCGGGAGCGCACTGTAGCGCGCTCCAGAGCACGTCTTTGGCCGGCATGGTCGTGTCTATGCTTTCCAGGCCGTGTCCTCTAGTGTCCAGCAGTGTCCAGAGGGTAGAGGGAGTAGTAAATAATTGCTCTGTGGTCTTGGATGCCCTGGGGAACCACTGGGATGAGGAGGGAGGTGAAGGAGGAGAAGAAGGTGGCTGTCCACAAGGGTAAAAATGGGTTTTTTACCCTCCAATAATTGAGATAAGGCAGAGGAGAGTTACTGGAGGTAGAATAGGACTAGGGGAAGCTGTGGTAAGAACTTGGGGTAAGGGGAAATAGCAAAAGAGGTCCAACCACTTGTTTTGGTAATTGGACAGAAGGTGTTTGATCAGTGTTTGGTCAAGCAAATGACATCCACTTGACATGGGACTTAACAGGATCAAACGTGACATATAATTAGGCCTCTACACCAAATTTGAGCTCATTTGGGCAAAGTGGCCAATGTAACTTTGGTGAACCCTAGAAATGAACAGAAATGGTTTCACCATGTTTGAGTCAAGCAAATCATCTCCCCTTGATGCACCACTTGGTGTAGCATCATCATTTGGGGTTATGAACATGCCCACAAAGTTTGAGGCTCCAGATAAAAAGTTGACAATGTAAAGTTGTTCAAATTTGCATTTGAACAGAAAGGGTTTTGGGGTGATCTGAACAAGTTGCTCTTTTCCAAATCTTGTGCCATTTGGTCTAGATGCCTTATTAGGCCATTCTAGCATGTGCACCAAATTTTAGAGCATTTGGACAAGTTTGGCAATGTAGAGTTGCTCAAACTTCAAATATGGACAGAATGGTTTTGAAGGGGTTTGAGGATGTTTCCTTGATCTTCAAGGCATGAGGCTTTGCAAGATCATCAAATATGTCATATATGACATGATAGAATTTCCCTGGAATTTTTGGAGAATATTTCCTTTGTAAATATTTCAAAAGCTTGAAATATCCAGAAAGGGTTTTGAAAGGATTTGTCCAATATTTTGAACATGACCATGTGTTGAAACTCTTATATATGGACAATATATGTCCTATGAGTCCCCCTGATATTTGGCAAATATTTTTGAAATGATTAAATAATTTTTCCCTATTAAAGACCATTTCTGGCCTTAAGAAAAAGCTTTTAAATAAAATATAAAAATAACTTTTAAAATTATACTTTCGTGGTTTCTGGGAGTCCTATATCTAATATGATTCAAATAAAAATTTTCAAAGATTTTTCACACCCTAAATAAGGTACTTGCAGTGCAAACCTTAATTCAGGGGTTTTTGGAAAACTAATTTTTGAAAATACCATTTGGCCAAAATATTTTTATAAGAAAATTCTATACTGGTCTATACACATGGCATGATCATTGGGAAAAGGTTTTGGGTCAAGGAGATGAACTATAAGAGTTGGAGGATTTATTTGATTTTTAGAGCACTAGCAAACAGCAGACAGAGTCAAATCAAGCAAAGTCAACAACACTCAAAAAATTTTGCAAATCCACATTTTTAACATGAAAATAATCTTAAGCAATGTGACATGGAAATCAGGGTGTGACAGTTGATGGCACACGGGCCCGGATGCTTTGATGTCCCGCATGTAGATAGAGCGGCTAGTCATATAGGAGTGGTCAATATTGTGCACCGCGACCAAGGCGGAGAGGAAAACGAGAGAACTACGTAATTAATGCATGAGTTTAATTAGGGTAGTTTTGTAAAGTAAGAGATACATTCCTCCAATCGCAAAATGCCTTGGTTGATGAGATTTGAGATTTGAGCCCTATAAACCGGAAGGGAGATTTGAGATTTGAGATTTGAGATACTACACGCGGTGTAGTCACTTGTTGGAATCTCTAGAAAGACTTATACCGCATGATTCTTTGCTTCTTCTTACTACTATGTACTACTTCGCCTGCATGTGGGACAACCAGCAGCATCCGGGTCGATGTTATACATGTCATGCACCAGATTAGAGTGTGGAATGGAAGGGGGGCATCACCCCGGTCGTATCGCCTGGCCCTGTTTGGATACTCTAACTCAGTTAAAGGTTAGAGTTAGATTCTAATCCTGAACTAACCCTGATGTAACTCTAGCGAAAGAGGTGTTTGGATGACAGGGTTAGATAGAGCACGGATACGGTGATGTGCCTTCATGGGCGGTGCGAGGGGGGGGGAGGGAGAGGACGAAAAGCTTCGAGAAAGTGGGGAGGGATCGGCTGCAGGGAGAGCGAGAGAAAAATGTGTTTTTAGTGCCCCGAGAAGAACTAACCCAAATAAGCACCTCTTGGGTGGGTTAGATTTTTTTTGGGTTAGTTGAGTTCAAACTAAGCCAAACTAACTCTAACACATGGATCCAAACAGTAACCCAAACTAACCCTCCTGTTTGGATATTTTTGAGTTAGTTGAGTTCAAACTAACCCAAACTAACTCTAACACATGGATCCAAATAGTAACGCACCGTCAAATCGCACAGCCCAACCTTTCCGGCAGTAAGTAAGTTGAATCCGCTACTCCCTCGCCCTCCTCGCCTCTCTGTCAAACCGCCAACGCGAAAACTGCCGCGCGTACTGCCCGAGAAAAGCCCCGCCCTCAACTTTTAACTACGCAAAAATAGTTCGATCTTGTTCGTTCTATATAAATACTAGTACTGTATGTTTATTCACCCATGGGGTTATTCAATGAATGGAGGGCCGGGGAGCACAAGTGAACAATACTACTAGTAGCAGTAGTAAGTAGGAGTCGTAAAGGTAGTCACCTTAAATAGAGAGTTTCTTTTCTTTAATGCCACGTACACAAATTGAAACGCTTGTTGTGGAGAGAAAAAGATAATCACTCCGATATATATGTACGCGGGGGCCTGAGCGCTTGCTTTATTAGCGTTGCTCTCTTCATTCTCTCATCCTCTCCATATCTAAACAAGACAGCGGTAGCGACATTTTCTCTCTGCACACCGTTGGTCACAGATCCGGCCAGATCCCTTCGGCTGGTGTGTGGAGAGGACTAAAAGGTGCATCGTTCACGCGGTCATCGCTGGCAAGGGAGGAAACCCACTGTTGACGGACGGGCCCAATCCTCTGGTCGTGTCGTTCTCTCCGACACAGCGCCGGCTCGAGAGGTCCTCTGACCCTTCTTCCTCCGTGATGTATTGTCCGCAGATCCGACCTGCCGCTGCCGACATCCCAATGAACCTCAGGTATAATTTCTTCGAAAGCGGCCTTGCTCTACTGCCCCAGCTCACCACATGTCTGCATGTGCATCTTTTTCTACTCCCATCAGCTCTTCCAAAGCCACCTAAATTTTTGTATTATTAGAGGTAAAGCTACTTCATGCATTCGAGTCTAGGGCTTTGTTCAAACAATGAAGGAAGGGGGCAAGTTGTAGCATGAATCTAGGACTTGATTCAAAGAGGAAATAATATGGTGAAAGTAGTAGAGATCGGATACCCAACCGGTCTCTTGGTTGAAAAGGGAAATAATCGGAAATAATGGGAAAACTCAGTACAAACTGGATAAGGAACATATTTATTATTGGTTGAAAAAAGGATAGAAAGTGGCGGCTGGTGGACAAGTCAATAGAGTATGTCCAGGATTAGATTTGTTGCCCTCACATAGTAAAAGGTCTCCAGAATTAGAATTGTTGCCCTCACATAGTAAAAGGTCTCAGGATTAGATTTGCTGCCCTCACATAGTAAAAGGTCTCCAGGATTAGAATTGCTGCCCTCACATAGTAAAAGGTCTCCAGGATTAAATTTATTGCCCTCACATGGTACAAGGTCTCCAGGATTAGGTTTGGTGCCCTCACATAGTAAAAGGTCTCCAGGATTAGATTTGCTGCCCTCACATAGCATGAACAAACTCGGCATCACCACTTTATGCCTCCTTGTACGTACATTGGGATGATGTGTCCACTGTCGCATGTCCGTATACCAACCTTTTCATGTTGTTAATGTATGGGCGCATGTAAAATGAAGCGATGTTACCTTAGGGACATGTCTAACGAGTGTTATTGTTAATCTAATGCCTCCAGGGATAAGATGCAATTAAACTGTGTTACAAATGGCACTCCTGTTGTTTTTCCCAGTATGATAAGTAAGTTGCTCCTTTACGCTGCTGAGTGTCCTGGTGTCCCCATGGTCCCATGCCCTTAAACCAACTCTTTAGCTGCTGTTGATTTACTGTATCTGGTAAACGAGCAATGCCACCATTAAAGTAATCCCATATTTGAGGAATCTCATTGTTGATCGTAATGCTTCTGGTAACATGAAGCATTGCTGACGTTTTATAATTTCTACTGTCCTTGTGTGATTGCCATGAACATAATTAAGATGCTTCTTTTCATTTCGTATATGTGTCGTATATTCTTATTGACCAGCAACTGTTTACTTTCTATCTTTTTGTGCAGATAGGGATATCCATTTCACCTTATTGCTATTGTGACCTTTTGGTGAACAACACAAAACACTTTTTTGGAATGAGTGTCTTGTCTAGTTCAACTAAAATGTCACGTAGGCAACATCTCTCAATTATGCTGGAACTGCACAAAATGGTGATTGGATTTTCCAAAATCTCCTTCAAATTCTGCTGGTAATCTCGTGCAATATTTTATTAGTCTTTGCAATATCACTGTCACCACAATGGCACTTTATTTTAGTGGAACTGCACAAAAGGATAAGCAAATTATTGTTGCACCTTACATGAGCAGGACAACCAACCTTAATGTTGCTCAATTTTTGTGTAACTACTAAAGAAGAACATGCCATCTCACAAGAGCAAGTACTTCTTGCTAGCTCAATGATGCAATCTTTGCTTCATTCAGGTGAACTACAGAAAAGGCGCATGAATTGAATCATGGATCTCCAGGTTGGCCTCATCCGAGTGGATTTGCAGGTTCACCACATCGAGTCGTGGTGGCATAGGGCCCCTCACACCAGTCAATACTATCCTTTATCAACATGATTGTGCTTTGTCATACTATTCTAATGTTCTATTTTTTTATTAAAGCTATTCTATCGCAATCTTTTCTCGTTTTGGAAATAAAGGTTGCTTCAACTAGTGCCACTATTATAGTAATCATGCTCTTTCTTACCTGTGCAAATAGGAATACTCAATTACAGATGTTGTGATGGTCAAGAGCATTCGCCAAGTTCTTGGGTTGTATGACACGGCTAGCCAAGATGGATTTAATCCCGATATTCACTTTATCAAAAGGCTCTAGTGGGTTGGTTATGAATCTTGCAAGATGGGAATCACTGAGATGTGTAGGCATCTTTGTTGTACCTATTATTTGAATTTTATTTGTTGGTTCTGAATCTTACAAGCTGGGAACCAATGAGATGTGTAGGCATCTTTGTTGTACTTATTATTTGGATCTTATTTGTTGGTTCTGAATCTTGCAAGCTGGGAATCAATGAGATGTGTAGGCATCTTTGTTGTACTTATTATTCGGATCTTATTTGTTGGTTCTGAATCTTGCAAGATGGGAAACACGGCATGATGATGCAGAGGACAACAACCATAACAAACAATTCAAACTTGGTAGTATTATCTTTGTGAAAGTGCGACAAATGTGCTGATCGTGTGCGTCCTGAGAATAATAATTCTAATTGTTGTGCATGTTGATCCTGTGGCACTGATAGAACGAGCCAATGCATTGCTTTTTTTTAGGTATAAATTTCTATTAAAGCTAATTAAATTTAAGTAAAGTGACCACTAACTCCTGTTATTACAGTACCAATACAGACCCGCTCGTGAACCGACGTCTGACGAGAGTAGGTTTCTTAATGGAGGCATTTGAATGCGCCGAGGGTGCATCTTCTGCCGGGCGTGCAGCGGACGAGGGAGGGGTAGTAACTGTTAACGCCTATACACACTCAGTTTACTGTGGAATCCAGTTCCCCAAGAGCTGAAAAATGAACTTCTGCCGCCGCCAACACACTCGTTCACTTGAAGAGACTCGAATGGCGATCCGAGGGGTGAGCCTGCTGGATATGGACTTCAGCAAGGAGTTCCCCTTTGAGTTCGCCGTTCAGTCCTATGGCCGCACCAAGTTGAATGTGATGTACACCAATGATCCAGACTCGGTGAAGCTCTGCCTCGCCGAGTTCAAGCAGTACCTACAGGACGAGAAAGCACAAGGTTGCAGGACTAGACCTTGTGCCATCCATTCGTCTCCTGAGAGGGACCAGCGGATCACCGTGGCCCAGGTTTGTGTGTGGAACGAGGTTCTCATCTACCACTTATTTAGGGCCATCAGAGGTTCTGGAGCATTCGCCCGCTTCATCGGCAGCGCCGACTGCACCTACGCTACGGTGGAGAGAAGGAAGAACGTGATGATTCGGCCATCTGGTGCAACAAGCTTGTCGACATCCAGAAACAATACAAAATCATCAGGAATGGGCAGGAGAAGGACTCTGTGGTTGAGCTCGATGAGACCATCATCGACCCCTGATACGCCAACATGAAAGAAGACAACAATACCAAGGACCTGAACACGTGGGAGGTACCTCTGAATCTAGCCTACATAACCTACGTGGCCAGGAGGGCATGGGAGGTACCTCTGAATCCACCCTGCACCCGAACAAGTCAACCCTCGTGCTCCCCTCTGCCTGCGTCTTCCCCCACTCTGGTTCATTCGGTCCGAGGTCTCGACGTCGTCCTCCGCCTTGGTGCTCTAGCCGCGGCACCGCCGTCTGTCGTTCCCAACATGGTCAGCAAAACAAGAGGAATCGGGAGACAACTGTTCGTCGAGAGGCTGACAGTCCCGGGCCCACCGGGTCCATGGCCTAGGTTTTGTTGTTTAACATGGGCAGCCCACGACATGTTTCAACATTTTTTGGATCCAGCGGGTATCAAGCGGCCACTGGGCCTCCCAACCTAGCTTGTCTATAACATCAGCAGCCCAAGTTATGTTTGTTTTTTCAAGACGACACACAGCTCAGTTCTATTTTTCGTTTTCATTAATCCTATATCTGAATTTTCTCCCACTTTCTTTTTTGATGTAAACTGAGTTTTCTCCTAGTACTATTCCCTAGAACCAACTCAACTGTCCCACGTCTAGCCTAAAAATAATAATACCTCACGTACTATTAACTCATCAAATTTAAATGATATTTTATTTTGTAAGTTGAAAGTTCTTCCAAAATAATAATAATAATTGTTTATATATAACTTGGCAAGTTAACTCCTAGTGATTGCGTACATAAGTTTGCAAAGATTTTACTGACAAATTCAGTAATAGACGTGCAATCATGTGTTTATGTTTTTATAACATTTCTCCGTCTAGCCCAACATGATATTTTCACCCAGCCCAGCAAGTTCGCGGATTTCGAGAAAAATGCAAATGGGCTTTAAAGTCAACCATATATATAAACGGGTTGCATAGATGCTACATCATTGTTTCACCCAGCCCACCAAATGGACTAAAAACAAATGGACTGGCTGACATGTGGGCCAGTAGGTCGAAGCCTAAGAAGGCGTTGGATTTACATCAAACGGCCGGCATTCTTCTACAATCTCTCGTCTTCTTCCCCCAGCACTGTCGGGGCCGCCTACTCCAGCCTTCGGCGTCCAACGGCGTTGTTTTTCGCTCCTCAGCGAAACGCTACCCCATCGACGACCAGGACATCCCTCCACTCCGCACCTCCTGTTATTCTCTGCCGAGTGTAGGCCCACCCCGCACCCGAACCAGTCAAGTTTCCCACTCCTCTCCGTCTGCGACTCTACTGCCGCGTCTTCCCCATCTTCGGGTCATTCCAATCTGGGGCCTCGCCGTCATCCACCACCTCGGTGCGCTCGGCGCGGCGTGGTCAACATACGAGAGTCATCAGAAGAGGACTATATGTGGAGAGCCTGACGGCTGGGACCCATGAGGTCCATGGTCGTACGCAAGGAAAGTTCCTCATTACACATTGTACGTGGACTGTACGTGGGAAGGGCTTCTTTATTTCTTGAAAAAACGTTCCCCCCACTGACAGGTCGGACCCACCAGCTATATCTTCGCACGCAAGGAAGTGCCTCCTTATTATGCACAAAAAATGAATACCCCCTGCTAGCTGGGACCCACCATAGTGGGTGGCTGACTTGTGGGCCTACTAAGTTGACGAGCACGGAGGGCTTTGTCAACTTAGTCAATATGAACAATTCTAGCTCTAGTGACCGTACGTTGTCCATCCAACGGCCATAGTGCTTCTTCAACCTCTGGTCTTCTTACTTCAGCCGCGCAAAGCAGCGCCGGTCGTGCCGCGTGCTCCTGTCTCCCGTGGCCGACTATGATGTCGCGGAGGCCTCATCTCCTCCTACTACTCCCACCACTGGCCAGGCAATCCCACACTCCATATATCACTTTTGGGGAGAAAAAAACCAGAGAGAAGGAATTATCGCGTTTTACGATATGGGGCCGCCGCCAAGCCCTAATCTCTCTTGGGAGGAATGATCTGGAGTCCATTCGGGGCTCCGAAGAGTGGAGATCGTCGCCGTCGTCATCATCAACCTTCCTCCATCACCAATTCCATGATGATCACTGCCGTGCGTGAGTAATCCCATCGTAGGCTTGCTGGACGATGATGGGTTGGATGAGATTTACCATGTAATCGAGTTAGTTTAGTTAGGGTTTGATCCCTAGTATCCACTATGTTCTAAGATTGATGTTGCTATGACTTTGCCATGCTTAATGCTTGTCACTAGGGCCCGAGTGCCATGATTTCAGATCTGAACCTATTATGTTTTCATGAATATATGTGTGTTCTTGATCCTATCTTGCAAGTCAATAGTCACCTACTATGTGTTATGATCCGGCAACCCCGAAGTTTCAATAATCGGGACCACTCCCGGTGATGACCGTAGTTAATGCTTTTGTCCGATACTCTATTAAAAGGAGGCCTTAATATCCCTTAGTTTCCAATAGGACCCCGCTGCCATGGGAGGGTAGGACAAAATATGTCATGCAAGTTCTTTTCCATAAGCATGTATGACTATATTCGGAATACATGCCTACATTACATTGATGAACTAGAGCTAGTTCTGTGTCACCATATGTTATAACTATTACATGAGGAAACGCATCCGACATAATTATCCATCACTGATCCAATACCTACGAGCTTTTCACATATTGCTTGTTGCTTATTTACTTTTCCGCTACTACTGTTATAATCACTACAAAACTACTATCGCTACTTTTGCCACTGTTATCGTTACTTCCATATTACTTTGCTACTAAATTACTTGCTGCAGGTACTAAGTCTTCCAGGTGTGGTTGAATTGACAACTCAGCTGCTAATACTTGAGAGTATTCTTTGGCTCCCCTTGTGTCGAATCAATAAATTTGGATTGAATACTCTACCCTCAAAAAATGTTGCGATCCCCTACACTTGTGGGTTATCAAGACCATTTTCTGGCGCCGTTGCTGGGGAACATAGCTATATTCTTTAAGTCACTTGGAATTTATATATGTTGATCACTATGAAGAACTTGAAAGACTCAAAAACCAAGATCTATCCCTCAACTACGAGGGGAGGTAAGGAACTGCCATCCAGCTCTGCACTTGATTTACCCTCTGTTATGACTAAACTTGGGACACCTACTCCTGCTATTGAATCTGATATGCCGCATGTTCTTGATGATGCCACTTCTGCTATGTATGATGAAACTACTTCTATGCTTGATAATAATGTGCCACTAGGTGAATTTCTTGATGAAGAAATTGCTAAGGTTAGAGAGAATGAAATTATTGAAACTGATAATATTGATGAAAGTGATGATGAAGATTCTCCTCCTAGATATGAATTGCCTATTGTTCCTCAGGGCTATGTTATGGATGAAGAAACTTCTACAGACTTTCTTGCTTGCAATCATAGATATGATCTTAAGAAATTATTAGCTAAGCTGAAAGAAAAGTCTTTGAATGCTAGAATGAAATATGACCCCGCTTTTGCTACTTCACCTATCTGTGTTCCTGATAAGGATTATGATTTCTCTGTTGATCCTTTCCATGGATATGAATCTGAAACTGTTGTGGCACATCTTACTAAGTTGAATGATATAGCCACCCTATTCACCAACGAGGAAAAAATCGTTACTATTACATCCTTAAGTTATTTCCGTTCTCGTTGAAGGGTGATGCTAAGACATGGTTTAATTCTCTTGATCCTGGTTGTGTGCATAGTCCCCAGGATATGATTTATTACTTCTGTGTTAAATATTTTCCCGCTCATAAAAAACAAGCTGCCTTACGGGAAATTTATAATTTTGTGCAAATTGAAGAAGAAAGTCTCCCACAAGCTTGGGGGAGGCTTCTCCGCTTACTTAATGCTTTGCCTGATCATCCTCTTAAGAAAAAAGAAATATTTGATATCTTTTATAATGGACTAATCGATGCTTCCAGAGACCACCTGGATAGTTGTGCTGGTTGTGTTTTCAGGGAAAGAAATGTTGATCAAGATGAATTGTTATTGAATAATATGTTGACCAATGAAAACAATTGCACACTTCCTGAACCAGCCCCTCAGCCAACTCCAAAGAAAAGGGGTGTTCTATTTCTCAGTCCTGACGATATGCAAGAGGCAAAGAAATCTATGAAAGAAAAAGGTATTAAAGCTGAAGATGTTAAGAATTTACCACCTATTGAAGAAATACATGGTCTTGATAACCCGGCACAGGTAGTAAAGGTAAATTCTCTTTATTGATTTGATGAAGATGATATTCCTCGTTATAAGTCTGCTAGCCAATGATTAGATGAATTTGACAATTTTATTGTGAAACAAGAAAACTTCAATGCTTATGTTGGTAGACAATTGCAACGTAATGCTTACATGATCGAACGCTTGAGTGATTATATGTCTAGAGTTAAAGGTGAATTGAATTTCATTAGTAAACATGCTTCTATGGTTACCACTCAAGTAGAACAAGTACTTAAAGCACAAAATGATTTGCTCAATGAATTAAATAGTAAGAAAAATGATAATGCTATTAGAGTTGTGACTAGAGGTGGTAAGATCACTCAGGAACCTCTATATCCTGAAACCCACCCTAAGAGAACTGAGCAAGATTCTCAGAGAGCTAATGTAGATGCACCTAGTTCCTCTAAGAAGAAGAAAAAGAAAAATGATAGGACTTTGCATGCTTCTAGTGAACCTGTAGCTGACACACCTGAGAATCCCAATGATATATCTATCTCTGATGCTGAAACACAATCTGGTAATGAACAAGAACCTAGTGATAATGTTAATGATGATGTCCATGATGATGCTCAACCTAGAAATGGCAATGATGTAGAGATTGAACCTGCTGTTGATCTTGATAACCCACAATCAAAGAATCAACGTTATCATAAGAGAGACTTTGTTGCTAGGAAACACGGTAAGGAAAGAGAACCATGGGTTCAGAAACCCATGCCTTTTCCTCCTAAACCATCCAAGAAAAAGGATGATGAGGATTTTGAGCGCTTTGCTAAAATGATTAGACATATATTTTTGCGTATGCGTTTGACTCATATGCTCAAAACAAATCCGTATGCTAAGTATATGAAAGATATTATCACAAATAAAAGAAAAATACATGAAGTTGAAATTTCCACCATGCTTGCGAAATATACTTTTAAAGGTGGAATACCAAAGAAACTAGGAGATCCAGGAGTACCAACTATACCTTGCTCCATTAAAAGAAACTATGCTAAAACTGCTCTATGTGATCTTGGAGCCAGTGTTAGTGTTATGCCTCTCTCTTTATATCGTAGACTTGATTTGAATAAGTTGACACCAACTGAAATATCTTTGCAAATGGACGATAAATTAACTGCTATACATGTCGGTATTTGTGAGGATGTGCCTGTTGTGGTTGCAAATGTTACTATTCTAATGGACTTTGTTATCCTTGATATTCCCGAGGACGATAGTATGTCTATTATCCTTGGTGGACCCTTTTTGAATAATGCAGGGTTGTTATTGATTACAACAAAGGCAATGTCACTTTCAATGGTAATGGTAATAAGCATACGGTACACTTTCCGAGGAAACAACCTCAGGTCCATAGTATCAATTCTATTGGAAAATTTTCAACGATTACTGTTGGAGGTTTTGAATTTCCTCTTCCTACTGTCAAGAACACATATGATATTCTTATTGTTGGGGACATACATATCCCCATTGAGGTAACCTAGTGTTATTCGAAAATTCTCCGGTTTCATGTTATTTGGAAAGAGTTTATTAAGAAGACCTGATCAACCTAGTTAATGGATTCCTTTTGATGAGCATCAGATGGATTAATTTAGAAAGCACAACTCTTTGTATCATCCTTTTACTTTCTTTTAATTAGACTAAATAAAGCAAAAATAGTATTTTCTGTCTGTTTTCTGAGTTATCCGTCCAATAAAAAAATACCACGAAAATAAAAGTTCTCCAAATGCCCCGAAAATGAAATATGATTTTTTTTCCAGATTATTTAAGAATATTTGGCACTGAGAACACATCAGGGGGAGCCAGCACCTGGCCACGAGGGTGCAGGGCGCGCCCACCGCCCTGTGCACGCCTCCTGCCTCGTGGGCCCCACGTGGCCTCCCTCCACTTACTCCAGCACCCACACACTCCTTCTTCCTCCCAAAAAAAATCACCAACCAGCTCAAGCACGAGTTCTAGCTCATCTTGCTGTCAGTTTCGATCTCCTTGCACAAAGCTCCATTCACAAAACTGTTTGGGGAGATTGTTCTCCCATATGTGACTCCTCCAATGGTCCAATTAGTTTTTGTTCTAGTGCTTTATTTATTGCAAATTTTTACTGCTTGGGTGACCCTGTTCTTGAGCTTGCATGTCAAATTTATGTGGTTCCAAGTAGTTCTAATGCATGATATAGACTCTAGGCACTTGTGGGAGTAGTTGCTATCAATCTTGTTGAGTTTGGTTCAATTTTATTTTGAGTCACTAAAAATTTCAGAAATGTTCTAGAAAAAATGCATAGGAAAATCTACCAAGGTGGTTCCTCAAGGAAGCAAGGACCAAGGCTCGCTGTACGTGAGCCGGACGATGAACTACCAAGGGAAGCCCAAGTGCGGCCGTGTGTATAGCCGTCGGAGGAATTTATGATCCGGGCAGGTATCAAGGAAGAATTTTACACATATGTGTGTAATGCGGATATTGAGGACTTCTAGTTAGATAAGTGCCCTCAATATCAGTACCTAACTGATACCTTTGTGAGAAGGTTTAAATTTATATCTTCACGTAATTCTCCCACTTTCTTATTTGATCTCTATGATAAATCTTATACTATGGACTTAGAAGATTTTAATGATGCTTGTAAACTCCCATAGTGGGGTAATGTTGGTGAACCTCGCAAATCTGGGTATAAGGACTTTCTAGCTAGTATCACTGTGGTGGAATCTAGAGAAGTCACCCAAGCTACCATAGGGAGCATTCATTTCCCTGCTATACATTATTTTGCTCTCTTCATTGGTAGATGCATTAACGGTAAGGATGAGGCTTGACACATGTGCGTACCAGATCTTAGTGTCCTCAAAAGTGCGGTATTAGGTGATAGACAATATAATTTGGGGGCCATTGTTGCATGTAGGTTACATCTTAACGGTTTAAATGGCGATTTGTTTGGTGGAATTTATGCAACTCGCTTGGCCAATTATCTTCATGTGCCCATACATGAGAATGTTGCGAAGTTGCCTCCTGCTTTTCTAGATTATAATGCCATGATTCACCATCAGTTCGTTGAGAGGGATGAACAGTCCCTCCAGTACCGACTAATCTTTGACAGGTGTCGCACTATCCATATTGCTTTCCCTGCTCCTACTTTCTATGACTTTCAGGCAAAAGGAAGATATACCATAACCAGGGAGGAGGCAAATGAGTATGAGGAGACGACGAGGGCAGCTCGTCTTCAAGATGCAGCTCATCAGGCAGTAGCCCCTGCATCTTAGTACAACCCCAACTACGATTTTGGATATCCGTCAGGCCAATACTGGCCATAGACCAACTTAGGCCAAAAGCCTAAGCTTGGGGGAGTATGTATTTCTCACCGACATTACATTCATGTTCACTCACTTATTCCAGTAGTCGGTGCTCATACTTCTTCATTGTACTATCCATGCTAGTTTCATTTCTTTTCTTATCCTTTTTCTTGTTTGTTAGAAAAACCTTTAGAAAAACAAAAAAATAGTTGTAGCTTCTTAGCTAGTTTACTTTCCATGCATGTAGTAGTAGTAACTAAAAGAAAACCCAAAAAGATTTCTCGTTCTTCTTTTGCTTGTTGGGAGCTTTCCCACGTAAATAGTTTCTTTTCTTTTCTTTGGGGTCAAGAGGAGAAGACTATGATGAAAATTATTAGTGGCTCTCATATGCATTATTGTTGATTTAACCATGAGCCATATTACATTGTCTTCTCCCGTGAATTAAATGCTTGCATATTCCAGCTTAGTCCAATGTGTGTGCACTATTATTTATTGGATTACGGCCTCCGCAAACCCAAGAAGTTCGAACACAGGGGCATGAACGAAGATCTCTCCCACTCACGTCTACCCAGCGTCTCGCCCTCGTCCGGTGAAGAGATTCAAGCGAACAACAAGTAAAGCACACGCGAATTTACCCAGGTTCAGGCCACCTTGCGGTGTAAAACCTTACTTCCTGCTTTGGTGGATTGGCCTCGGGAGGGCTTGAATATGAATGAGTACAGTGGTTCCTGAGCTCAAGATGAGAGCTCGGGAGGGTCAGGAGGCAAGGGTTCTTGCTCCTATGTGTGTGGGCGGAGTCTCTCGGTCGGATCCCCCTCCACAGTGGAGATCCTAGCTACTTATATAGGCGGCCAGGGCCCTCTTCCCCCGAAATGTGTAGGCGGGAAGGGATCCCACAACGGCCAGTTTGAGCGGGAACACAAGGACGTTCCTATCCTGACAAAAGCGGTCTTCGCCTGCAAAGGGATCAGGCGGTGACGCGGTGGTGGGCTCGGTGGTGACATCCTCCCTGTCGTCCTTGCGGTCTTCGGTCTTGTTGCACTGAAGGGGAAACCTTTGTCCCGCTCCTCGGGAACCTGCGCCTGCGCTGTCTCCTTTGCACAAAAAAGGCAACTGCGCCACTCGCACCCGCTGCCGCGATGCGTCACTACCTCCTCCTGAGGCAGGCTTCGCCTTGGATTTTCCGCCCCTCCGGAGCAACCTAGTCGAGGCCGCTCCAGAGAGGGTCTTGACATCGGTCTCCTCGCGAGGTCCAGCCCCCTCGCAAGGGTCTTGAGCAGTTGGTCGATCAGCTGGGTCGTACCAGGCCGTGGTAGGAGCGCGTCGTGGCCCGCAGACAGGCAAGTCTGGGTACCCTGGTTCCGAGGACACCGACAGTAGCCCTCGGGCCCAAGGCGTGTGCGGAGTTGGCTTCGGGGCGAAGCCTTAGTCGGGGACGAAGTGCCGCGGGCCCCAAAAGGCTGCGGGCCAGGCTGGCGCGCGACGGTTGGATGGGATGTGGTGACTCCGCTCCCCATGCAGTCTTGGTAACCGTGTGACTTGACAACTCCCCGGCGCAAATGATGGGGTTGTTATGGCCGTGACACCAGTGACTGGCGGTTGGGCTCCTCCACCCTATAAATGGGACTAGGGGGAGCCCCCAAGCCATCTTCAAGCCAGCGCCGTATGCCTCCTTGTTTGCTCCCCGCTCTCCTTCTTGCCGCGAGGTCTCCATGGCGCCGCCGAGGAAGCTGTCCGCCGCGGAGAAGGGGAAGGCCCGAAGGATTTGGCTTCGCCGCCGTCAAAGAGGGGCCGCGGCCGTCCCCGCAAGCATGCCGCTGCGCCCGCGGCGACTCCTCGAGGGAGCGGGCGCAGCCTTCCGGGTCCCGACGCGGTCGCCGGTGAGAGGCACGGTGCCTCTTCCCGCGGCGAAGGTGGTCGCGGCGGTGGTGGGAGAGGAGGCGCGAGGCGACGTTTGGCGGTCGTGCGTCCTCCGCGCCCGCAGCTCCACTCCTTCGACGTGTCATCGGAGTTCGTGGTGTGGGTGGAAAAGCCTGGCGGCTTGTGGCTCCGGCTTCCCCGCTCGTTCGGCAACATGCTACCAGCCGGAGGCCCCGGCGGCCTCTGGCTACAGACCGACGGTTGCTGAAGTGGTGCGTCCTGGGTGGAGGTCGATGTTGCTCCCTTGGGCGGCATGTTTCTGGAGCGCGGCTGGCAATCGTTTGCACGCGCGTCGGCTGCAGGGGAGGTGCACGCTCCACTTCAGGTATGATGGCGCCGCAACGCTGTTCGCCAGGGTCTTCTTGGAGGAAGGGAGGCGCACTGGGTGCTGTCCTGAAGCTGCCGACGAAGAGGATGGCGGGGACGGCGTCCGGAGGAGCAGTTCCTCCTCTAGAGACCAGCTTGGCCCTGGAGGGCGCCGCCGGTCCCACCTTTGTGGCAGCAGCAGCTCCTTCAGCAGCGGCTGCTACAACGAGCCACCACGCCGCCGAGCTCGGCTCAGTGAGGGGAGGGGATCGTTGCGCTGCTGTGGCTAGGTGAGGCGGGAGGAGTTGGGTGACTCCGACTGAGTGGGAGCGGCCTCTGCTTCTTCTTCTTTTTCATTTCCTTCCTGTGTCAAAATTTTAAGTTGCCTCGAGAAGGCGTGTAATGGACTATGACAAATGTATGAAGCGAGAACATGCTATCATGTTTTTGGTCTGAGTGAGGTTACTTAGCTTATGTGTTGCGACGTCTTGAGGCGAAGTGCTCCTGAATCATTGGCATCATGAGCCCCCGACGGGCCATGAGGACGGCTGAATTCGGAGAACTTGCGCAGCCCGCGAGTATGGGTGAGCCGCTGAGAGCTGTTGAGGGCGCCGAGCGTGGATTAAGGCGCCAAGGCCTGAGCCGGAGCCTGAGCAGGCTTGGCCAGGCGAGGTCATGGGACCGTGGCATACGAGAGCCGGGACCGGCTATGTCCCAGCCCCCATGCGTGAGGCACGCAAAGGAGAGCAAGCGGTGCAGCCCCTACTTAACAAGCTGAACTTAAAACCAGCGAGAGAAAATCCCAAGCAAGACTTGCAACCAAATGCAAGAAACACGAGAACTTCATAGCATGGGGTAGAGGAAGGGCTGATAGCCAAGGAAGTAGAAAAGGCTGACAGCCAAACACCAAGCCAAAAAAGGAATAAGGTCGCGTCCGACCCCTACACTACATCTTCTTCCCAGCGCGGAGCTAAGGACTGCCACTGGGACGTGGGTGGGAGCCCCGTCTGATGGCCCGTAGGCAACGCTCAGGAGACTCCGAGGCGTGTACAGCACCAACTCATTATTACGTGAGAGTGTCACGAGCGGAGACCTTCACGGGCACGGAGCCTTGATTACGGATAGAACCTCCTGAGGTGCTCAATGTTCCAGGAATTCTGGATAGGTATTACATCCTGCGTCTCCAGGTGCACAGCACCAGGCCTAGAGACACGGGCGATTCTGAACGGGCCCTCCCACATGGGCGAGAGCTTGTGTAACACCTCCCTGGAGAGGACCCGCCTCAGGACCAAGTCACCAACTTCAAGTTTTCTTGCGCGGACGCTGCAGCAGTGGTACCGCCGCAGCGCTTGCTGATATCGCGCCGCCCTGGCATTCCTCGTTGAAAGCCAAGACCCATGGGGAGCGATGCTTGACCTCGTGAAGGAGGACTACCTCTGCCCCGTAGACGAGAAAGAAAGCAGTTTCTCCCATGGGTTTGGTAGCGGTGGTTCGGATCGACCACAGCACGGACTGGTGCTCGTCGATCCAGCCCCTGCCGCAAGCCTCGAGCTTCTTCTTAAAGTTGCATGTCTTGAGGCCATGCAAGACTTCCGCGTTGGCGCCTTCGGCCTGACCGTTGCTCCTGGGGTGAGCCACCGAGGCGTAGCAGATCTGTGTTCCAAGGTTAGCACAATATGACCTGAAGAGATTGCTTGTGAACTACGAACCGTTATCCGTGATGATGCGGCTAGGGACCCCGAATCACCTCACGAGGCCCTGGATGAACTTGACGGCCGACCTAGCTGGGATCCCGCGAACAGGCTCCACCTCTGCCCATTTGGTGAATTTGTCGATGGCGACGTACAGGAAGCGATAGCCCCCACTGCCCGGGGAAATGGACCCAGGATGTCCAATCCCCAGACGGCGAAGGGCCAGGAGAGCGGGATCGTCTGGAGGCCCTGTGCTGGTTGATGGATCTGCTTGGCGTGAAACTGACACGCCTCGCAAGCCTGCACAAGCTCTATGGGGTCGTTAAGTGCCGTGGGCCAGTAGAAGCCTCAGCGGAAGGCCTTGCCCACGAGGGTGCGGGACGACGAATGGTGACCGCAGTCCCCACCATGGATGTCAGCCAACAGCTCGCGTCCTTGTTTCCTCGAGATGCACTTTAGTGAGACGTCATTGGGGCACCTCCTGTAGAGTTCGCCGTCTTGGATGCAATAAGGCGAGGCCTGCCGGACCACGCGCTCTGTGTCTTCCTCCTTGTCTGGCAAGGTGTCGTGTTGTAGGTACATCTTGAGCTCTTGGGTCCAGCAACCCTCCTCGGGCTCCGCGGCGAGTAGCAGGCGGGCTCCGGAGGCCGGTCCACAGGGCGGGGCTCCTTCTGCAGGCGCCGCGGGTAGCCCCTGCTGAGGGGACGCCGGCTCAGGAACGGGCGGTGTTGCCGACGGCTTGAGCAGCCGCTCCTCGAAGATGCCCTGCCTCTGAGGCTCCCACCTGGAGGCTTGTTTGGCGATGTCATCCGCTTCTTTGTTCGTGCCTCTTGGTACGTGCTGCACCTCCAGCCCCCGGAATCGCTTTTCCATCTTGCGTACCTCCTCCAGATATGCCTCCATGTGCTCGTCCTTGGGCTTGTATTTCTTGTTGGAGAAGTTGACGAGGAGCTGCAAATTGCCTCTGATGGTGAGACGCTTGACACCCAGTGAAGCGGCAGCCTTGAGCCCAGCAATTAGGCCCTCATAGTCCACGATGTTGTTGGAAACCTTCTCGCCTTGCTGGAAGCAAAGCTGCACGGCGTAGTACAACTTGTCCTGAATGGGAGACACTAACACGGCGCCAGCTCCCGCGCCAAGGTGCGAGAAGGCGCCGTCGAAGTATACCACCCATCCGTCCGGGGCTTCGTTGCCGGGGGCAAGCGATCGATCCTCGCTAGCCCCCTGCTCCGGCGCGTCGGTCCATTCCGCCACAAAGTCTGCCAGAGCCGCTCCTTTGATTGCTCGCGTGGTGCTGAACTCCAACTGGAACGCCTGGAGCTCGATGTTCCATTCGGCGACCCTCCCGACGACATTCGGGCCCCAGAGCACTTTCTCGAGAGGGTACGACGAGACAACCTTGATAGGTGGCCCTGGAAGTAATGGCGCAGCTTCCTGGAGGCGACAAGGAGCTCCAGGAGCAGCTTTTGAGGCATCAAGTAGCGCGAGCACGCATCACGCAGTACGGTGCTGACAAAGTACACTGGGTGCTCCACGAGGGTCGGCGCTGCAGGATCCTCAGGCGCTTCAGGAATCTCGGGTGCCTCTTGCTGGATGGCGGGGCCGCTGGTAACCATGGTCAAATCTACCTCCAACACCACGTCAGGGGGCGATGGGGGTCCTGAGGATGCCAAGTTGCCCCGTGGCCTCGCGCTTCGGGGCCTCTCCTCGCGCTCCACCACCAGCGCTGCACTGGCAGAGTGAGGCATCGCGGCAAGATAGAGAGTCATGGGTTCCAGGGATCGCGGCGCTACCATAACCGGCGGGCTGGTGAGGTATTCCTTGAGATCCCGGAAGGCGGCATCAGCCTCCGGAGTCCACTCAAAGGGTCCCCTTTTCTTCATGAGCTTGAAGAACGGGAGGGCGCGTTCACCAAGCTTAGAGATGAAGCGCCTAGGGACGTTACACATCCCGCAAGCTTCTGCATCTCCTTCAAGTTTGTGGGCGGCTTCATTCTTTCAATGGCCTTGATCTTCTCCGGATTAGCTTCAATGCCCCGGTGTGAAACCAGGAACCCTAGCAGCTTGCCAGAGGGTACACCAAACACGCACTTCTCCGGGTTGAGGCACAGCTTCACCTTGCGCAGGTTGGCGAACGTTTCTTCTAGGTCCTGGATGAGAGTCCTGGCCTCTCTGGTTTTGACCACGATGTCGTTGACGTAGGCCTCCGCATTCCTCCCGAGTTGAGGGCCGAGGGTGATGTGCATCAGGCGCTGGAAGGGGTGTAGCAGTAGACCCCGCAAGGGGTCAGGAACGACATTTTCTCCACATCCTCCACCGCCATCTTAATTTGGTGGTAGCCCGAGAAGGCGTCGAGGGAGCAGAACTGGTCACACTCAGCCGTCGAATCCACGATCTGGTCGACGCGCGGGAGAGGGAATGGGTCCTGAGGGCAGAACTTGTTGAGGCTCGTGAAGTCGACGCACGTGCACTCCTTGCCTCCTTTCTTAGGGACTATGACGGGGTTGGCCAGGCACTCCGGGTGCCGTACCTCCCGTATGACCTCTGCTTCCTCTAGCTTCCAAACCTCCTGAACAATGAAGGCATGCTTCTCCGGGGCTTGTCTGCGTGCTTTTTGCTTGATAGGGCGCGCATTGGGGCACACCGTGAGGTGATGCTCGATGACGTGCCTAGGCACCCCGACCAAGTCAGCCGCCTTCCAAGCGAACACATCCTTGTTAGCCCTGAGGAAGCTAACCAATGTTGCCTCTTGCTCAGGGTCCATGCTCGTGCCGATGGTGAAGGTGGCTCCTGAGACCTCCTCGTCAACGGGCACCTGCTTCATCTTGGCCGGGTCCTGAGAGAAGAGCTGCTTCTTCTTGGCAGGCGCGGATTTCGGCGTCTCCGGTGCCCCTTTCGCACCTGAATGAGTTGCGGCAGCAGTCCTGTAAGCGCGCCCGAGGACCCGAAGGGCGGCCTTGGGATCCCCTTTGATGGTGATGGCGCCGTTGCTCCCGGGCATCTTGACGGTGTTGTAGCCCGGGTGAGTCGCCGCCATGAATTCCGCCAAGGCTGGGAAGCCGAGGACGGTGTTGTAGGGCAGGTGGATGGGCGCAACGTCGAAGTCGATGAGCTCAGTCCGGTAGTTAGCGGGTGTGCCGAAGGTGACTGGGAGGCGGATCTGGCCAAGCGGGACGGCCGAGCCCACGACCCCTGAGAAGGGCTTGGTGGGGAGGAGCTACCTGTAGGACACGGGCAGATGACCGAAGGCCTCTGGGGAGAGGACGTTGAGCCCGGCGCCGCCGTCGATGGGGGTCCTCGTGATGGCCACCCCGCATATGGTGGGAGTGCATACCGTGGGGAGGACGTTTGTGCCAGCTGCTTCTGTGGCGCGGTCGCCAGTGCCGAAAGTGATGACGTGCCCCTACGCGCTCCATGCCCGCGAGGCCTCCTGCAGCTGGGCGGCGGCCCCGACCTATCGAAAGTGCGACTTGACGTGCCGGGCCGACGTCGGTGCTTGGGATCCTCCGAGGATGCAGGCGACCCCGCGGCAGGGCAGCTCCCCGCCGGGAACGCTCCGCAGCCCGCCAACGCGGGCCGTTCGAGCGCCGAGCTCCCCCATGGGTGGCCGGTGTCGGGACAGCCGTCGTGCCACCAAGAGCGCCGCCGGCGAGGCCACAGGGAGCGGAAGTGGCAGCGCAGGCCGCTCTCGGTGGCCCGGCCGGCAAAAACATCGTCGGGAAAGGAGGCAGAGCGCCCATGGGTGACGCGGTCCGACGATGCCGCTCGGATGACGGGGAAAGCGCCAGCCTCCACGGGGATGCGGCGGGCCGCGGTCAACGTGGCGGTGCAGACCAGGAGAGGAAGGCGAGGTCGTCGGAGAGGCGAGATTTCGATACGCCCCCCTACCTGGCGCGCCAAATGTCGGATTACGGGCTCCGCAAACCCAAGATGTTCAAACACAGGGGCATGAACGAAGATCTCTCCCACTCACGTCTACCTATCGTCTCGCCCTCGTCCGGTGAAGAGATTCAAGCGAACAACAAGTAAAGCACATGCGAATTTACCCAGGTTCAGGCCACCTTGCGGTGTAAAACCCTACTTCCTGCTTTGGTGGATTGGCCTCGGGAGGGCTTGAGTATGAATGAGTATAGTGGTTCCTGAGCTTAGGAGGAGAGCTCGGGAGGGTCAGGAGGCAAGGAATCTTGCTCCTATGTGTGTGGGCTGAGTCTCTCGATCTGATCCCCCTCCATAGTGGAGATCCTAGCTACTTATATAGGCGGCCAGGGTCCTCTTCCCCCGAAATGTTTAGGCGGGAAGGGATCCCACAACGGCCATTTTGAGCGGGAACACAAGGAAGTTCCTATCCTCACAAAAGTGGTCTTCGCCTGCAATGGGATCAGACGGTGACGCTGTGGTGGGCTCGGTGGTGGCATCCTCCCTGTCGTCCTTGTGGTCTTCGGTCTTGTTGCACCAAAGGGGGCACCTTTGTCCCGCTCCTCGGGAACCTGCGCCTGCGCTGTCTCCTTTGCACCAAAATGGCAACTATGCCGCTGGTACGCGCTGGCACCCGCTGGCACGGTGCGTCACTATTTGCGTCACTGCCTCCTCCTGAGGCAGGCTTGGCCTTGGATTCTCCGCCCCTCCGGAGCAACCTAGATGAGGCCGCTCCTGAGGGGGTCTTGACGTCGTTCTACTCGCGAGGTCCAGCCCCCTCGCGAGGGTCTTGAGCAGCTGGTCGATCAGCTGGGCCGTACCAGGCCGTGGTAGGAGCGCATCGTGGCCCGTAGACAGGCAAGTCTGGGTACCCTGGTTCCCACGTGATACGTCTCCAACGTATCTATAATTTTTTTATTGTTCCATGATATTATATTATCCTTCTAGGATGTCATATGGGCTTTATTATACACTTTTATATGATCTTTGGGACTAACCTCTTAATCCAGAGCCCAGTGCCAGTTTCTATTTTTTCCTTGTTTTTGAGTTTCGCCGAAAAGGAATATCAAACAGAGTCCAATTGACGAGCCAATTTTTTATGATTTTTTCTGGACCAAAAGAAGCCCCCGAAGCAAAAGAGGTGGGCCAAGAGAGCCACGGGCTGCCCTTGAGGGTGGAGGGCGTGCCCTGGGAAGGGGGGCGCGCCCCCCCTATCTCGAGGACGGCCCATAGCTCCCCTTTACTTAGCCCCAACTCCAAAAAATCCTATAAACACTGAAACCTTCGGAAATTAACCTAGATCGGGAGTTCCGCCGCCGAAAGTCTCTATAGCCACTGAAAATCAATCTACACCCGTTCTGGCACCCTGCCGAAGGGGGGAATCCCTCTTCGGTGGCTATCTTCATCATCCCGACACTCTCCATGACGAGGAGGGAGTAGTCCACCCTCGGGGCTGAGGGTATGTACCAGTAGCTATGTGTTTGATCTCTCTCTCTCTCGTGTTCTTGAGATGACACGATCTTGATGTATCTCGACCTTTGCTATTATAGTTGGATCTTATGATGCTTCTCCCCCTCTACTCTCTTGTAATGGATTGAGTTTTCCTTTTGAAGTTATCTTATCGGATTGAGTCTTTAAGGATTTGAGAACACTTGATGTATGTCTTGTGCGTGTTTATTTGTCGTGACAATGGGATATCTTGTGATCTACTTGATGTATGTTTTG
The DNA here is from genome assembly GCA_902687465.1 of Secale cereale. Taxonomy (NCBI): domain Eukaryota; kingdom Viridiplantae; phylum Streptophyta; class Magnoliopsida; order Poales; family Poaceae; genus Secale; species Secale cereale. The sequence continues at coordinate 410,972,481 of LR738714.1, forward strand.
GTGATCAACTTGCGGGTTCCGTGACCTTGGGAATCTATGCATAGGGGTTAGCACACGTTTTCGTCTTGACTCTCCGGTAGAAACTTCGGGGCACTCTTTGAAGTTCTATGTGTTGGTTGAATAGATGTTTCTGAGATTGTGTGATGCATATCATATAACCATGCCCACGGATACCTGAGGTGACAATGGAGTATCTAGGTGACATTAGGGTTTTGGTTGATTTGTGTCTTAAGGTGTTATTCTAGTACGAACTCTATGATAGATTGAACGTTACTACAGACTCTTGAATAGATCGATCAGAAAGAATAGCTTTGAGGTGGTTTCGTACCCTACCATAATCTCTTTGTTTGCTCTCCGCTATTAGTGACTTTGGAGTGACTCTTTGTTGCATGTTGAGGGCTGGTAATATGATCCAATTATGGTATCCTTGTTGAGAGAACTTGCACTAGTGAAAGTATGAACCCTAGGCCTTCTCTACTATCATTGCAACACCGTTTATGCTCACGTTTACCACTTGCTATCTTGCTGTTTTTATATTTTCAGTTTACAAAAACCTATATCTACCATCCATATTGCACTTGTATCACCATCAGTTCGCCAAACTAGTGCACCTAAACAATTTACCATTGTATTGGGTGTGTTGGGGACACAAGAGACTCTTTGTTATTTGGTTGCAGGGTTGCTTGAGAGAGACCATCTTCATCCTACGCCTCCCACGGATTGATAAACCTTAGGTCATCCACTTGAGGGAAATTTGCTACTGTCCTACAAACCTCTGCACTTGGAGGCCCAACAACGTCTACAAGAAGAAGGGTGCGTAGTAGACATCAAGATCTTTTCTGGCGCCGTTGCCGAGGAGGTTAGTGCTTGAAGGTCTATCTTTAGATCTTGCAATCAAATATTTTAGTTTCTTGTTATATCACTAGTTTAGTTTATAAAAGATAACTACAAAAAAATGAAATTAATGTTACCTCATATGCTTCATCTCTTCAATATCTTTCGTGAAAATGATGGGAATGAAAATTGTGCTCAAGTACTAGAAGAAGAATTACATAGAATGCTTGGCCTAAAATATGTGCATGATGAGCATGATTGCAATGTTGTTAGTATGAATCCTTTGAATATCCATGATGCTAATGATATGCAAAGCCACAAGCTTGGGGATGCTATGTTTGATGAAGATGATATCTTTAGTCCCCCAAGTTTTGATGAGCAAATTTATTATGATGAAAGCATGCCTCCTATTTATGATGATTATATTTATGAAAGTGGATTTGGAGAGGTCATGACTTTATTTAGTGATGAATCCACTATTTCAGAAGAGGTTCCAATTGATTATGAGAACAAAGTGCCTATCTATGATGATTATCGTGATGACTTGTATGATATTTAGAATAATGATGACCATGAAACTTGTCATCATGATTTTCGTTTTCTATTGGATTATGCTTTACATGATAGTTATTTTGTTGAGTTTGCTCCTCCCACTACTATGAACGAGAATAATTTTGTTTATGTGGAGAGTAGTAAAATTTCTATGCTACTTGATCATGAAAAGAATGCCTTATGTGCTGGTTATATTGTTGAATTCATTCATGATGCTACTGAAAATTATTATGAGAGAGGATCATATGCTTGTAGGAATTGCAATAATATCAAGTTTCCTCTCTTTGTGCTTAAAATTTTGAAGCTATGCTTGCTTTGCCTTCCTATGCTAGTTGATTATCGTTCCCTAAGTTGTTTGCTCACAAAATCCCTATGCATAGGAAGTGGGTTAGACTTAAATTTGCTATTCATATGCTTCATGATGCTCCCGTTATGTTTCAATTCCTATCTTTTATGTGAGCATCATTATGCCTAGCTAGGGGCGTAAAACGATAGCGCTTGTTGGGAGGCAACCAACTTTATTTTTTGTTTTTTGTTTTTGTTGCTGTTAGGGAATAAATATTGCATCTAGCCTCTTATTAGATGTGGTTTCATGTTTTGTTTAGTGTTTGTGCCAAGTAGAACCTTTGGGAAGACTTGTGTGAAGTTTATGTGATCTTGCTATGAAAAACAGAATCGTTAGCGCTCGCTAAAGTAGTCGTGAGATATTACTGGAGCGTGGTTTTTAGTTGATTCTTTTTGCAGATGATTGGTAGACAAATTGCGCAAATTTACCAATAGTTTGAATTGTTTGGAGTTCCAGAAGTAGGCGAACCCTGCAGATTACTACAGATTGTTCTGTCTTTGACAGATTCTGTTTTTCGTGTGTTGTTTCCTTATTTCAATGCATCTATGAGTAGTATTGGGAAGTATGAACCATAGAGAAGTTGGAATACAGTAGGTTTAACACCAATATAAATAAATAATGAATTCATTGCAATACCTTTGAGTAGTGGTTTGCTTTCTTATACTAACGGAGCTCACGAGAATTTTTGTCTAAGTTTTGTGTTGTGAAGTTTTCAAGTTTTGAGTATTGCTTTGATGGACTATGGAACAAGGAGTAGCAAAGGCCTAAGCTTGGGGATGCCCATTTTACCCCAAGTAAATGCAAGATAATCAAAAGCCTAAGCTTGGGGATGCCCCGGGAAGGCATCCCCTCTTTCGTCTTCATCCATCGGTAACTATACTCGGAGCTATATTTTTATTCACCACATGATATGTGTTTTGCTTGGAGCGTCAATTTAGTTTATTTTGTTATTCTTGTTGTTTGAATAATATCCCAAGATCTGAAGTTCTTAAATGGTAGAGAGTCTTCATATAGTTACATAATTATTCAACTACTGATTGATCTTCACTTATATCTTTCGGAGTAGTTTGTTATTGCTCTAGTGCTTCACTTATATCTTTTAGAGCACGACAATGGTTTTATTGTGAAGAAATAGATGAACTTTCATGCTTCACTTATATCCTTTTGAGAGTCTATTAAAACAGCATGGTAATGTGCTTTGGCTATAAAACAAGCCTTTGGATGATAGGCATCCAAGATCAATGTGGTAAAAAAAATCACACCAACTGCATTCAATATGATGAGATTTTGGATGCTTGATAATTGTTTTGAGATATGAGGATAATGATATTAGAGTCATGCTAGTGGAGTTATTATGAAATTGATAAATACTTGTGTTAAGGTTAGTAATTCCCGTAGCATGCACGTATGGTGAACCGTTGTGTGACTAAGTTAGAGCATGAGGTATTTGTAGAGTGCCAACCTTTGTGTGGAGGTCGGGGGCGCGCGATGGTTAACTCCTACCAACCTGCGCCCTAGGAGCATGCGTTGATTGCTTTGTTTCGATGGCTCGTAAATTTTTGCAATAAGTATATGAGTTCTTATGACTAATGTTGAGTCCATGGATTATACGCACACTCACCCTTCCACCATTGCTAGCCTCTCTTGTACCGCGCAACTTTCGCCGGTGCCATAAACCCACTATATATCCTTCCTCAAAACAGCCACCATATTGTTCCTCAAAACAGCCACCATACCTACCTATCATGGCATTTTCATAGCCATTGCGAGATATATTGCCATGCAACATTCCACCGTTCCGTTTATATGACACGCATCATATTGTCATATTGCCATGCATGATAATGTAGTTGACATCGTATTCGTGGCAAGGCCACCATGCATAATTTATCATACATGTCACTCTTGTTTCATTGCACATACCGGTACACCGCCGGAGGCATTCACACAGAGTCATACTTTGTTGTTGTAGTATCGACTTGTAATTTTGTGTTGTAATGAAAGTGTGATGATCATCATTATTAGAGCATTGTTTCATGGGAGGAAAGGTTGAATCTATAAAGCCCCTCCGCAAAAAAAGAAAAAAAGAAAGGCAAAAAAAGGCCCAAAAAAAGAAAAAAAAAAGAAGAAAAAAAATAAAAAGAAAAAAGGGACAATTGCTACTATCTTTTTCCACACTTGTGCTTTAAATACTTAGTCTCATAGAGAGTCTCATGCTTAGTCACTTTCATATACTATTGGGAATTTTCGTTATAGAACTTGGCTTGTATATTCCAACGATGGGCTTCCTCAAATGCCCTAGGTCTTCGTGAGCAAGCAAGTTGGATGCGCACCCACTAGTTTCTTTTGTTGAGCTTTCATTCATATTTAGCTCTAGTGCATCCGTTGCATGGCAATCCCTACTCACTCACATTGATATCTCTTGATGGGCATCTCCATAGCCCGTTGATACGCCTAGTCAATGTGAGACTATCTCCCTCTTTTTGTCTTCTCCACAACCACCTCTATTCCACCCATAGTGTTATGTCCATGGCTCACGCTCATGTATTGCGTGAAAGTTGAAAGGTTTGAAAAGATAGAGTATGAAAACAAATGCTTGGCTGAAATTGGGGTTGTGCATGATATGAATATTTTGTGTGATAACAAGGGAGCATAGCCAACACTATATGATTTTGTAGGGATAACTTTATTTAGCCGTAGTATTTTGAGAAGACATGATTGCTTTGTTAGTATTGCTTGAAGTATAATTATTTCTTATGTCAACATAAACTTTTATCTTGAATCTTTCAGATCTGAACATTCATGCCACAATTAAGAGAATTACATTGAAAATTATGTTAGGTAGCATTCCACATCAAAAATTCTGTTTTTATCATTTACCTACTCGAGGACGAGCAGGAATTAAGCTTGGGGATGCTGATACGTCTCCAACGTATCTATAATTTTTTATTGTTCCATGCTATTATATTGTCCTTCTAGGATGTCTTATGGGCTTTATTATACCCTTTTATATGATTTTTGGGACTAACCTATTAACCCAGAGCCCAGAGCCAGTTTCTATTTTTTCCTTGTTTTCGAGTTTCGCAGAAAAGGAATATCAAACGGAGTCCAATTGACGAGCCAATTTTTTATGATTTTTTCTGGACCAAAAGAAGCCCCCGAAGCAAAAGAGGTGGGCCAGGAGAGCCACGGGCTGCCCTCGAGGGTGGAGGGCGCGCCCCCTATCTCGAGGATGGCCCGTAGCTCCCCTTTACTTGGCCCCAACTCCAAAAAATCCTATAAATACTGAAACCTTCGGAAATTAACCTAGATCGGGAGTTCCGCCGCCGAAAGACTCTGTAGCCACCGAAAACCAATCTACACCCGTTCTGGCACCCTACCGGAGGGGGGAATCCCTCTCTGATGGCTATCTTCATCATCCCGGTGCTCTCCATGACGAGGAGGAAGTAGTCCACCCTCGGGGCTGAGGGTATGTACCAGTAGCTATGTGTTTGATCTCTCTCTCTCTCTCTCGTGTTCTTGAGATGGCACGATCTTGATGTATCGCGACCTTTGCTATTATAGTTGGATCTTATGATGCTTCTCCCCCTCTACTCTCTTGTAATGGATTGAGTTTTTCCTTTGAAGTTATCTTATCGGATTGAGTCTTTAAGGATTTGAGAACACTTGATGTATGTCTTGCGCGTGTTTATCTGTGGTGACAATGGGATATCATGTGATCAACTTGATGTATGTTTTGGTGATCAACTTGCGGGTTCCGTGACCTTGGGAATCTATGCATAGGGGTTGGCACATGTTTTCGTCTAGACTCTCCGGTAGAAACTTCGGGGCACTCTTTGAAGTTCTATGTGTTGGTTGAATAGATGTTTCTGAGATTGTGTGATGCATATCGTATAACCATGCCCACGGATACTTGAGGTGATAATGGAGTATCTAGGTGACATTAGGGTTTTGGTTGATTTGTGTCTTAAGGTGTTATTCTAGTACGAACTCTATGATAGATTGAACGTTACTACGGACTCTTGAATAGATCGATCAGAAAGAATAGCTTTGAGGTGGTTTCGTACCCTACCATAATCTCTTCATTTGTTCTCCACTATTAGTGACTTTGGAGTGACTCTTTGTTGCATGTTGAGGGCTAGTAATATGACCCAATTATGCTATCCTTGTTGAGAGAACTTGCACTAGTGAAAGTATGAACCCTAGGCCTTCTCTACTATCATTGCAACACCGCTTATGCTCACGTTTACCACTTGCTATCTTGCTGTTTTTATATTTTCAGTTTACAAAAACCTATATCTACCATCCATATTGCACTTGTATCACCATCTGTTCGCCGAACTAGTACACCTATACAATTTACCATTGTATTGGGTGTGTTGGGGACACAAGAGACTCTTTGTTATTTGGTTGCAGGGTTTCTTGAGAGAGAACATCTTCATCCTACGCCTCCCACGGATTGATAAACCTTAGGTCATCCACTTGAGGGAAATTTGCTACTGTCCTACAAACCTCTGCACTTGGAGGCCCAACAACGTCTACAAGAAGAAGGGTGCGTAGTAGACATCACCAGGATGCCAACATTATTATTATCCACACCGTTTGGTCGTGCGAGTGAAAGGCAATAATAACGATATATGATGAATTGGTTGAGATGAGAAAAGCTGGTATGAACTCGACCTCTCTTATTTTTGAAAATATGATAGTTCATCGTTCCTCATTCGGCCTATTATGGATTAAACATGCTTGCAATGACAGTTAGAGATCATAGCTCCTCATGCCATGCTTAATTAGCTAGGAGTCTATAATGGTTCACCTTGCGTGCCAACATGATATTAAAATGGTTGTGATGTGGTATGATAGGGTGGTATCCTCCTTTGAACGATTCAAGTGGTTTGACTTGGCACATGTTCACGCATGTAGCTGAAACAAAATCAACATAGCCTCCACGATATTTATGTTCAATTTTGATTTATATCCTACTCATGCTAGAACTCATTGTGGATTAATTTTAATGCATGTTCATGCCTGTTGTCGCTCTCTAGCTGGTCGCTTACCGGTCTCTTTCTAGCCTTCACTTGTAATAAGCGGGAATACTACTTGTGCATCCACTTCCATAAACCCCAATGTAATTCCATATGAGGCCACCATACCTTCCTTTATGCGGTATCTACCTGCCGTTCCAAGTAAATTTGTATGTGCCAAACACCAAACCTTCAAATATAATTCTATTTTGTATGCTCGAACAGCTCATGTATCAACTAGGGCTGTCTATATCTTCCATGCTAGGCGCGTTATTCTCACGATGAGTGGACTCTGCTCATCATTCATGAGAAAATGGCTGGTAACTAGGATGCCCAGTCCCATGCTCAAATCACAATAATTAAACAAAACTCCCCCAGGGCTGTTGCTAGTTTGGACGGTGCCCATTGTTTCGGGTCAGCCGTGGAGTGTGCTTGTTGGTGGTTGGGGGAGTTTAAACTTTACCATTCTGTTTGGGAACCGCCTATAATGTGTGTAGCATGGAAGATATCGAGATCTCTTGCTTGTTATGTTGACAATGAAAGTATACCGCTCAAAATATTATTCATCTCTATTTCAAAATTGAGCTCTGGCACCTCTACAAATCCCTGCTTCCCTCTGTGAAGGGCCTATCTATTTACTTTTATGTTGAGTTATCATCCTCTTATTAAAGAGCACCAGTTGGAGAGCACCGCTGTCATTTGCATGATTGCTATTAATTTGTATTGAGTATGATTGTGACTGGATCTCCTTTACCATGAATTACAATATCTAGTCAGTCTTTGATCTTCATAGGTGCTCTGCATTTATGTTTTGCGGTCTCAGAAAGGGTTAGCGAGATACCCTCTTGTTATATCATATTATGGTTGTTTTGAGAAAGTGTTGTCATCCGAGGTTTATTATTATTGCTCGTTAGTTGATTATGCCATTGATATGAGTAGACATGAGACCTGAAAGTTAATGTGATTGTGGTTAGTTCATAATCTTTGCTGAAAACTTGAATGTTGGCTTTACATATTTGCAACAACAAGAGCAAACAGAGTTTGTCAAAGTTTTTCTTATCACTTTCAGTTTTTAACCTGAATTGCTTGAGGACAAGAAAAGGTTTAAGCTTGGGGGAGCTCATACGTCTCCAACGTATCTACCCAAACACTTTTGCCCTTCTTTTGGACTCTAACTTGCATGATTTGAATGGAACTAACTCGGACTGGCGTTGTTTTCAGCAGAACTGCCATGGTGTTATTTTTGTGCGGAAATAAAAGTTCTCGGAATGACCTGAAAATCAATGGAGATTTATTTTGGAATATATAAAAAATATATGCGGAAAGAACCAGACCAGGGGGGCACACCATGTCCACGAGGGTGGGGGCGCGCCCCCTGCCTCGTCGGCCTCCTGAGGCTCCACCGACATCACCCCCGACTCCATATATTCACTTTCAGGGAGGAAAAAATCAAAGAGAAGGAATTATCACGTTTTACGATACGGAGCCGCTGCCAAGCCGTAATCTCTCTTGGGAGGGCTGATCTGGAGTCCGTTCGGGGCTCCGGCGAGTGGAGGTCGTCGCCGTCGTCATCATCAACCTTCCTCCATCACCAATTCCATGATGCTCACCGCCGTGCGTGAGTAATCCCATCGTAGGCTTGCTGGACGGTGATGGGTTGGATGAGATTTACCATGTAATCGAGTTAGTTTTGTTAGGGTTTGATTGCTAGTATCCACTATGTTCTAAGATTGATGTTGCTATGACTTTGCCATGCTTAATGCTGGTCACTAGGGCCCGGGTGCCATGATTTCAGATCTGAACCTATTATGTTTTCATGAATATATATGTGTTCTTGATCCTATCTTTCAAGTCAATAGTCACCTACTATGTGTTATGATCCGGCAACCCCGAAGTGACAATAATCGGGACCACTCCCGGTGATGACCGTAGTTTGAGGAGTTCATGTATTCACTATGTGTTAATGCTTTGGTCTGGTACTCTATTAAAAGGAGTCCTTAATATCCCTTAGTTTCCAATAGGACCCCGCTGCCACGGGAGGGTAGGACAAAATATGTCATGCAAGTTCTTTTCCATAAGCACGTATGACTATATTCGAAATACAGGCCTACATTACATTGATAAACTGGAGCTAGTTCTGTGTCACCATATGTTATAACTATTACATGAGGAATCGCATCCGACATAATTATCCATCACTGATCCAATGCCTACGAGCTATTCACATATTGTTGGTTGCTTATTTACTTTTCCGCTACTACTGTTACAATCACTACAAAACTACTATCTCTACTTTTGCCACTGTTGCCGTTACTACCATATTACTTTGCTACTAAATTACTTTGCTGCAGACACTAAGTCTTCCAGGTATGGTTCAATTGACAACTCAAATGCTAATACTTGAGATTATTCTTTGGCTCCCCTTGTGTCGAATCAATAAATTTGGGTTGAATACTCTACCCTCGAAAACTGTTGCGATCGCCTACACTTGTGGGTTATCATCCACTTGTTTAATTAGTTTTTGTTTTAGTGGTATATATTTTGAATAATTAGCTACTCTTGGTGTTTCTGTAGATGAGCTTGCATGTTGAATTCTTAGAGTTCTAAGTAGTTATAATGCTTGCTATAGCTTCTATGTATCCCTATGAGTAGCTGCTATCAATTTTGTAAAGTTTTGTTGACAAAAATTTTGCGGACTAAAAATTTCAAAATTTGTTCATAAGAAAACCATGAGTTTGTTTAGGAAGTTTGCTTCCAAGAAGAACTCCAAGGGGGTGATTGGGGTGTCATCCGATAGTGACCTCCACTTCTGGAGAAGGGCGAAACTACAGCCGTGCGAATGGCCGCATACGCCGTTCATGGAAGATGCTGGAATCCTTCAAGAGTTTGCACAATATGCTGCTAATGCCAGCCTCACCGACTTTATTATGGCTTAATGCGAATAGTATCATCTCCTCAGAAATTCATTTGTGCAAAGTTTTACCTTTCTTCCTAGGAATAATCCTCCTGAGGTGCAGTTTAAATTATATGCCGAACCCCATCAGATACCGCTTACTGAATTTTGTGAAATATGCTTGCTTCCTACTGATCGTAGTTTGGCAGAGCCTAGACCCGCAGAGTTTGAAAGTTTTTATCGCACTCTTACAGTGGGTGACGAGAGAGGGGTGTCGGGTATCACTGCCGCTGGCTTGCATTTTCCTATTGTTCGTTATTTTGCTCTTTTGATTACAAAATGCTTGCTAGCTAGAGAGAAGGTGGGTGCACTTAGTTCACCAGACCTTGCCATTTTGCGTCGTGCACCAGAGGGCGACAACACTTATAGCTTGGGAGCTATTGTGGCGCGCCGCCTCCACATTAATAAGTCTAAGGGTAAAATACATGGAGGTATTTACGCCACTCGTTTGGCGACTCGCTTTAATGTTCAGATACGCATACATGATTTTCTTTTACCCAAGGTCTATCTTGATCGTGTTGCTATGGATCACCACCAGTTTACTGTTGCCAATTATCCTAACATCATATTCCTTATAACCTAATTTTTAGTGTAACTACCCGTGATATCATTCCACTGCCTGCACCTGCTTTCTTTGATCCTGACGCCATGGGTGGATATAGGATTATGCTTGCGGATATCATTACCTATCGGAACGACCAGGCTGCAGGAGAGGAGGAGCCTCAACAGTGGGATGTGTGGGTGCCTGCTCCTCAGTACCCCGACTACCATCCAGGCTACTGACTGCATACCAAGTTAGGTCAAAAGCCAAAGCTTGTGGGAGTACGTGTTTCTCACCGACTTTACATTCATGTTCACACATTTCAATCGTCGGTGTTCACACTTTTTCCATTGTATTATCCATGCTTAATTTATTTTCTTGCTTTCTTCTTGTGTGTTTGAAAAACCTTAGAAAACAAAAAAAATGTCTAGCTGTAGTTAGTTTACTTTCTATGCCTGCCTAGTTGCAATATAAAAAAAGGAAACCCGAAAAGATTTCCCTGTTCTTCTTTTGCTTGTTGGGAGTTTTCCCGTGTAAATAGTTTTTCTCGTTTTTATTTTCCTCTTTCATTTGCTTGTTCTGGAAAACCAAAAACTCCAAAAAAAAATAGTATGTTTATCTTAAATTTCTTTCTTTATATATCGAGTCGTACTAAGGAGGAGACCACAATGAAAATGTTGAGTGGCTCTCTTTTCCATAGTAGTTGATCTAATGAAGAGCCCATTTTACCTTGTCTTCGCATGTTGAATAAAATGTTTGTAGATTCCAGCTTAGTCCACCGCACACTTGCACCTCTATTAATATTTCACATCATTCGGTCGTGCAAGTGAAAGGCAATAATGACGATATTCGATGAACTGGCCATGGCAGAGAGAAACTGGTATGAACTCGACTTGCTCTGTTTTTGTAAATAGGTTTAACCTAGTATCCATGATTTAGCCCATTATGATTAATCATGTTTGCAATGACAATTAGAGGTTATAGTTTCACATGCCATGCATAAGTAGCTAAGAGTTAATAATGATTTATCTTGGATATCAACATTGAGTTAAAATGATTGTGATGTGGTATGATGATATGGTATCCTCCTCTGAATGTTTGAGTGGCTTGACTTGGCACATGTTTATGCATGTAGTTGAATCAAAACCAACATAGCCTCTATGATATTTATGTTCATGGTGTCCATATCCTACTCATGCGGGTGTCTAATGTTTATTATGCATGATGCATGTTCATGACCATTGTTGCTCTCTAGCTGGCTGCTTCCCAATCTATTTGCTAGCCTTCACCTATACTAAGCGGAAATACTGCTTGTGCATCAAATTCTAAAACTCAAAGTTATTTCAGATCAGTCCACCATACCTACCTATATGCGGTATTACCCTGTCGTCCTAAGTAAATTTGCATGTGCCACCTCTAAAAACTTCAAATAAATTCCTTTTTGTGTGTCTGGATCGTTCATGGAACGACAGGAGGTGGTTTGTACTTTCCATGCTAAGCGGGTTATTCTCAGGTTGAGTGTTTATTCACTCGCCATTGCACGAGAAAATGGCAGTAATATGGATTCCCAATCCCAAATTGCAAAAAGAAAAGGCTAACAAATAAACAAACAAAAAATCCCGATGGGATCCAAACATTTACTTTTCTGCTTGGGAACTGCCACTAGCTTGTTTTGCATGGGAGATATCGATAGCTGATAGTCATGAAGTAAATGAGAAGGGTGCATCTCTCAAAATATATTTTACCTCTGTTTTAAAAACTTGAGCTCTGACACCTCTGCAAATCACTGCTTCCCTCTGTGAAGGGACTATCTATTTACTTTTATGTTGAGTCATCACCTTCTCTAATAAGTGCCAGATCTAAGAGCACTATTGTCATGCCTATGCATTGTGTGTAGTGAATGTTGGGTGTTATCATGACTGGATCTTTTCTACCATGAAATTACAATCACTACTAGAATCAGGATCTTTGTCGTCAGCTGGCTCTTTGTCGTCAGCTAGCTCATGGCAAAGAAGGTCTTTGCCATAAGGTTAAATGAAACTGGCGGCAAAGAATAAGCTGACGGCAAAGATATTGTTTGTCGTCAGTCAGCTCTTTGCCATCCGCTAGCTGACGGCATAGATGCATTGTCGTCTGGTTGCTGATAGAAAAGAGGGAGGGTGGCCCACTAGCGACAGCCACCTAACGGCCACTTTCTTTGTCGTGTGCTAGCAGACGGCAAAGAAAGTGCACAAACTGACGTCCTTTAGCTAGGCTTTTTTGCCCTCTACTAATTGACGACAAAGAACCGTGCCCTAACTAAAAATCAAACACGCCCGCGCCCGATCCCTCTCTCCGCCCCGTGCTCGAGCCGCCGCCGCCCCGTGCCACCCCCGTCGCCGACCGCCCCATGCCACCCACATCGTCGCGCTGCCCGAGCGACCACCTCTCCTCCCCGGCGACCCCCTCTCCGCCCCCGCGCCAACCCCGTCCCCGCGCCGCCGCCGCCTCGGAGACCCCCTCCTCCGCCTCGTGCCACCCCGACCTCGACTTCGACCGCTCCTCGCCCTCAAGTAAGTGTGCCATGGCATAAGTACTTATCTCTTATTTTGTTGCTGATTGAAGCCATGGCACTTGTAGCAAGAATTAGGCTAATAAAGGGAGGGGATTGTTATGCCTTGAGGCTGACTAGGCCAAGTAACAGTGTAGAACAGTGAATAAAAATTGAACACTATGGAAATAATCGACTGAATAACCTGAACAATCACAACATGAAGGACTGAACATACACACCCCAATCTATGAATGATAACTAGTGATCTGAATGAATGAATAACACTAACGACCCCCTCTCATTCGGATATTACTGGCACTTGTAGCAAGAAATAGTTATTTATTGATGCAAATATTGTTGTTGTCGTATCCAATGGTTTTTGGGTTCCAGGAAATTATTGACGTTCCAGGAAATCAGTCAAAGCTATTATTTACGTGCCAACACTAGTGCTTGTTATTCTCTCTTCAAACTTATTTATCAGTTTTGTAACACATATTTGAGCAATATCATCCCTTGCATATTATAGTTAAATTAAAACCAAATGTTACTCCAAGTAACTGCAACTTGTTAATTTGGTTTACATTTTCAGTTTTGTTTCATGTATAAAGAAATCTCTAGTTTTGAAGGGTTCAAGCTTTTGCTACCATATGTCCACAAGTGCATTGCTTTTTCAATGTGAAATGATAACTTTGTGTAGTTGATTATCTTCTGCTCAAAACTTCTGCTGCTATAATGTTGTATGATAATGTTGTAAGGGTGGTAATTGGTCTCTTTTGCTGCTTATCAGAGATGGGGGGAGGCCGCCACCGCAGGCTCTGCTCTACCACACCGGAGTATGAGTTGGATGCTTTCGAGTTCTTCAGTATCATACTGGGGACTTCCTCCAGGAGGCGGGTATATAAAAGGAGAGATCTCCCCTTCACCCATCTCATTATGATAACTCTGTTGTTTGCTACATCACTCCTTGTCCCAAACTGCAGAGGCTGCCTGACACTTTTATGAAGATGTTGGAAGGCCATCGGCCAAAGAATGTGAAGTAGCGATAGGCCGGCAGTGGGCTTCGTAGGCATTGGGACGTGGAGGTGGTGATCAGGTACGACCATATGTACATGTGTCGTGGCTGGGAGTAGTTCTACCATGCCTACGACCTGCGGCACGGGTACTTCCTTCTCTTTAGGTACGACGGCGACGCCATGCTCACCATGAAGGTGTTCAACACGACTATGTGTCGCATGCACTACCAGGACGATGATGATGCCAGTATGTTCTGCCTCTTCTTCCTCTACATTTGGTTTTGTCTCAGATCGATTGTTAACGGTCATTGTTGCATTTGGTCAGGCAATGGGAGCAGCAGCAGCGACTCTGGCTATAGCCAAAGTAACAGCGACTCTGGCTGCAGCAAAAGTAGCAGCGAGGATGATCCGAAATGAAGTGGGGAAGAAGAGGAGGAGAGTGGGGATGAGGAGGTGCTGGCTGACGATGGGCAAGAGATGGTGGTGACTAAGGATGACCTAGCGATGGTGGTGGCTGATGATGGGCAAGAGATGGTGGTGGCTGACGATGGGAAAGAGATGGTGGTGCCTGAGGATGACCTAGCGATGTTGCAGCCTGAAGATGGCCTCGCGATGGTAGTGGTGCCTGACAATGACCTCACGATGGTGGTGGCGCCGGCGACCCCACAGCGGGACGACATGACCATGCCAATTGTCATAGAAGACTACATCCAACTGCCTCCATTTCCTCGCCGCTCTAGGCGCATCGGGATGATGAAGGAGAAGGAGAAGAAGGAGGATTGAACTATGTCAGGTATGTCAGATCTCCAAAGTGATCTATACTTGGCTTACTTATGTAAAAATGGCATAATTAAGCTTAGTTAACTCAAAAATGGCATAATTACTTAAGTTAGCTCCAAAATGACCCATTTAACCTAAGTTAGTTCCAATATGATCCATTTTACCTGGGTTAGCTCCAAAATGACCAAGTTTACCTAGGTTAGCTCCAATATGATCCATTTTAGCTAGGTTAGCTCCAAAATTACTTATGTTAGCACAAAAATGACATATACTTACCTTGTTTTCCTCCAAATTTATGATTGTTCCATGCTATTATATTATACTTCTAGGATGTCTTATGGGCTTTATTATACACTTTTATATGTTTTTTGGAACTAACCTATTAACCCTGAGCCCAGTGCCAGTTTCTGTTTTTTCCTTATTTTTGAGTTTCGCAGAAAAGGAATATCAAACAGAGTCCAATTGACGAGCCAATTTTTTATGATTTTTTCTGGACCAAAAGAAGCCCCCGAAGCAAAAGAGGTGGGCGAGGAGAGCCACGGGCTGCCCTTGAGGGTGGAGGGAGTGCCCTGGGAAGGGGTGCGCGCCCCCCTATCTCGAGGACGGCCCGTAGCTCCCCTTTACTTGGCCCCGACTCCAAAAAATCCTACAAATACTGAAACCTTCGGAAATTAACCTAGATCGGGAGTTCCGCCCCCGAAAGCCTCTCTAGCCACCGAAAACCAATCCACACCCGTTCTGGCACCCTGTTGGAGGGGGGAATCCCTCTCCGATGGCTATCATCATCATCCCGACGCTCTCCATGACGAGGAGGGAGTAGTCCACCCTCGGGGCTGAGGGTATGTATCAATAGCTATGTGTTTAATCTCTCTCTCTCTCTCTCATGTTCTTGAGATGGAAAGATCTTCATGTATCGCGAGCTTTGCTATTCTAGTTGGATCTTCTTCTCCCCCTCTACTCTCTTGTAATGGATTGAGTTTTCCCTTTGAAGTTATCTTATCGGATTGAGTCTTTAAGGATTTGAGAACACTTGATGTATGTCTTGCATGTGTTTATCTGTGGTGACAATGGGATATCATGTGATCCACGTGATGTATGTTTTGGTGATCAACTTGCGAGTTTAGTGACCTTGTGAACATATGCATAGGGGTTGGCACACGTTTTCGTCTTGACTTTCCGGTAGAAACTTTGGGGCACTCTTTGAAGTTCTATGTGTTGGATGAATAGATGTTTCCGAGATTGTGTGATGCATATCATATAATCATACCCACGGATACTTGAGGTGACAATGGAGTATCTAGGTGACATTAGGGTTTTGATTGATTTGTGTCTTAAGGTGTTATTCTAGTACGAACTCTATGATAGATTGAACGTTACTACGGACTCTTGAATAGATCGATCAGAAAGAATAGCTTTGAGGTGGTTTCGTACCCTACCATAATCTCTTTGTTTGTTTTCTGCTATTAGTGACTTTGTAGTGACTCTTTGTTGCATGTTGAGGGCTAGTAATTTGATCCAATTATGTTATCCTTGTTGAGAGAACTTGCACTAGTGAAAGTATGAACCCTAGGCCTTCTCTACTATCATTGCAACACCGTTTATGCTCACTTTTACCACTTGCTACCTTGCTGTTTTTATATTTTCTTATTACAAAAACCTATATCTACCATCCATATTGCACTTGTATCACCATCTCTTCGCCAAACTAGTGCGCCTATACAATTTACCATTGTATTGGGTGTGATGGGGACACAAGAGACTCTTTGTTATTTGGTTGCAGGGTTGTTTGAGAGAGACCATATTCATCCTATGCATCCTACGGATTGATAAACCTTAGGTCATCCACTTGAGGGAAATTTGCTACTGTCTTACAAAACCTCTGCACTTGGAGGCCCAACAACGTCTACAAGAAGAATGGTGAGTAGTAGACATCAATTGACATAATAAGCTTAGTTAGCTAAAAATGGCATAATTACCTATGTAAGCTCTAAAATGACACAAATAACGAATAAGAAGAAGAAAAACAAGGAAGAGGAGAAAAAGAAAGAATAGAAGAAGAAATAGAAGAAAAAGAAAGAATAAAAGAAGAAGAATGAGAAGGAAAAGGGTAAAAACCTTCTTCTTATTCTAGTCTTCTTCTTCTTCTAGTCTTCTTCTTCTTCTTCTCCAAAATGACCTAAGTTAGCTCTAAGTGAGCTGTAATATGCTTAGTTACCTAGGTTAGCTCAATAAAGACCTATACTTAGCTGCTTTATATAAAAAATGGCATAATATGCTTAGATCACTCAAAAATGGCATAATTAGCTAGGTTAGCTCCATTTTACCTAAGTATGCTTACTTCTTCTTCTAGTCTTCTTCTTCTTCTTCATTTTCTTATTATTCTTCTTCAAGTCTTCTTCTTATAACTTTCTTGTTTCCCATTTTGGAGATTTCATTTAATTCACGGAAGCTTGCATGGATGGAGTGCTTCTTTTCCCTTTCTGCTTTTATTTTGTATCGATGAACTTGCATGGATGGAACTTGTTATATGGATGGATGGATAGGTGTTGGATGAACAATGTGGAACTTTTGTAATATGTATGGATGGAACTATGTGTTCGTTATGTATGTATATATGATGAAACTTGTGTGTTGGATATGGTTGCTGTGAAATTTGTGTGTTGAAACTTGTTTGTTGAAATTGAATGAATTTCAGAAAAACAGAAAAAACAGGGCCTATACATGATCTTTGCCGTCCGCTGGCAGACGGCAAAGAGCTTTGACATAAGCTAGCAGACGGCAAAGCTGCCATGTGGCAGCTACCTGTGCAGCATGGGGGCTGGCCTATTTGGTTACTTTGCCGTCTGCTGGCTGACGGCAAAGGTGCAATGGTCTATGCCATCTGCCAGCGGACGACAAAGCGCACCGTTAACCCCCTAACGGCCATAAGCTGCCACATGTGTCATCCAAAACTTTTGTCGTCTGCCAACGGACGACAAAGACCATTTCATCTTTGCCGTCCGCCAGCAGACGGCAAAAAAGCCTTTGCCGTAGCCTATCCAGCCAGACATGTTGCTGTCTGCTGACGGACGGCAAAGGCCTTTGCCGTCCGCCGGGTATGCCTTTGTCGTCCGCCATGGCGGACTGCAAAGTGCCTGATTCCTGTAGTGAATGTTTAGTCACCGCTCGGACTTTGGAGGTGCTCTGCATTTCTGTTTTACGGTCTCAGAAAGGGCTAGCGAGATACCACTATTGTCATATTATATCATGGTTGTTTTGATAACGTGTTGCTGTTCGAGATATCTTATATTGCTCGCTAGCTGATTATGTCATTGATATGAGTCATTATAATCTTTAAGAGTTATTGTCGACATGGTTAGTTATAATGCTTGCTGAAAACATGGGTGTTGTTTAAGCTTATTTATGCAAACAAGAGTAAAAGAGTTCGTAAAAGTTTTTCTTTCTCACTTTCAGTTTATCAACTGAATTGCTTGAGGACAAGCAAAGGTTTAAGCTTGGTGGAGTTGATACGTCTACAACGTATCTACTATTCCTAATGCTTTTCCTCTTGTTTTGGACTCTAATTTGCATGATTTGAATGAAACTTACCCCGGACTGACGTTGCTTTCAGCAGAACTACCATGGTGTTGTTTTTCTGCAGAAATAAAAGTTCTCGGAATGGAACGAAACTTTGCGAGGATTTTTTATATATGAAAATAAAAATACTAGAGCCAAGAAACACCGGAGGGGGGCACCAGAGTAGGCACAACCCACCAGGGCGCCCCCCTCCTGGCGCGCCCAGGTGGGTTGACCCCACCTGGTGGACCCGCAGACGCCAACCCTGATACTATAAATTCATATTCGCGGAGAAAAAAATTAGAGAGAAAGAATTATCGCGATCTACGAGACGGAGCTGCCGCCACCTCCTGTTCTTCCTCGGGAGGCCAGATATGGAGTCCGTTTGGGGCTCCGGAGAGGGGGGTCTTCTTTCTTCGTCATCACCAGCCCTTCTCCATCGCCAATTCCATGATGCTCAACACCGGGAGTGAGTAATTCCTTCGTAGGCTCGCCAGTCGGTGAGGAGTTGGATGAGATTCATCATGTAATCTAGTTAGTTTTGTTAGGGCCGATCCCTAGTATCCATCATGTTCTGAGATTGATGTTGCTATGACTTTGCCATGCTTAATGCTTGTTACTTTGGGACCGGGTGCCATGATTTCAGATCTGAACTGTTTATAATATTATCATTATATTCATGTTTTAGATCCGATCTTGCAAGTTATAGTCACCTACTACGTGTTATGACCCAGCAACCCCGTAGTGACAATAATCGGAACCACTCCCGGTGATGACCATAGTTTGAGGAGTTATTGTATTCACCGCGTGTTAATGCTTTGTTCCTGTTCTCTATTAAAAGGAGGCCTTAATATTCCTTAGTTTCCAATATGGACCCCGCTGCCACGGGAGCGTAGGACAAAAGATGTCATGTAAGTTCTTTACATAAGCACATATGACTATTTACGGAATACATGCCTACATTATATTTATGAACTGGAGCTAGTGCCGTATCACCCTAGGTTATGACTGTCAGATGATAAATATCATCCAACAAATCAGCGATCCAATGCCTATGAATTTATCCTATATTGATCTTGCTAAGTTACTACTGCTATCATTACTGCTGCACTTACAACAAAACTATTGCTATCACTATTACTGTTACTATTGTTGTTGCCACTACTATAAAAACTATCATATTGTTGTGCTACTGATCACTTTGCTGCAGATAATTAATCTCTAGGTGCGTTTGAATTGACAACTCAGCTGCTAATACTTGCAAATTTTTTTTGGCTCCCCTTGTGTCGAATCTATAAATTTGGGTTGAATACTCTACCCTCGAAAATTGTTGCGATTCCCTATACTTGTGGGTTATCAGGAGCTCTGCCGTGTAAATAGTTTTCTCATTTTTTTTTCTTTCCTTATTTTTGCCTTCTTGGAGAAGAATCAAAAACTCCAAAAATATTTCCGTGTGTTTCTCTTTATTTCTTTTCTTGTTTTTTAAGTTGTACCAAGGAGAAGACCGCGATGAAAATGTTGAATGGTTCTCATCTGCATTATTATCGATCTAATAAGAGGCCCAAATTATTTTGTCCTCTCCTTCTTGAGTTGTTTGCAGATTCTAGCTTAGTCCATGACACTCTTGAACTATTATTATTATTATCATTCGGTCGTGCAAGTGAAGACAATAATGACGATATTCGGTGAACTGACCGTGGCAGAGAGAAACGAGTATGAACTCAACTTGTTGTTGTTTTTGTAAATATGTTTAACCTAGTATCCATGCTTCATCCTATTATGATCAAACATGTTTGCAATGACAATTAGAGATTATAGTTTCTCATGCCATGCTTAAATAGCTAGGAGTGAATGATGATTTATCTGGAAGGTTAACATAGCGTTAAAATGATTGTGATTTAGTATGATGATATGGTATCCTCCTCTGAATGTTTCAAGTGGCTTGACTTGGCACATGTTCATGCATGTAGTTGAATAAAAACCAACATAGCCTCTATGATATTTATGTTCATGGTGTTCATATCCTACTCATGCTGATATCCAGTGTTTGTTATGCATAATGTATGTTCATGACCATTGTTGCTCTCTAGCTGGCCGCTTCCCAACCTACTTGCTAGCCTTCACCCGTACTAAGCTGAAATATTGCTTGTGCATCAAATTCAAAAATCCAAGTTATTCCATATGAGTCCACCATACCTACCTATATGCGGTATTACCCTGCCGTCCTAAGTAAATTTGCATGTGCCACCTCTAAAAACTTTAAACAAACATCCTTTTGTGTGCCTGGAATGTTCATTAAGTGACAGGAGGTAGTCAGTATCTTCCATTCTAAGCGGGTTATTCTCATGACAAGTGTTTATTCACTTGTCCTTGCATGAGGGGGCGGTAAAAAGGGATTCACAGTTCCAACTTCAAAAGGAAAAGAGCTTACAAATAATCAAACAAAATCTTCTATGAAGTAATAACCTTTGATTTTTCGCTAGGGAACCGCTACTGATGTGTTTAGCATGGAAGATATTGATAACTGATTGTCACGAAGTAAATACGAAGGGTGCACCTCTCAAAATTATATTTATCTCTGCTTTGAAACCTTGAGCTCTGGCACCTCTACAGATCCCTCCTTCCCTCTATGAAGGGACTATCTATTTACTTTTATGTTGAGTCATCACCTTCTCCAATAAGCGCCAGATTTGAGAGCACTATTGTCATCCTCATCCATTGTGTGTAGTGAATGTTTGATGTTAGCATGACCGGATCTTTTATACCATGAATTGCAATGTTTAGTCGCTGCTTAAACTTTGGAGGTGCTCTGCATTTATGTTTTGCGGTCTCAGAAAGGGCTAGCGAGATACCAATGTTGTCATGTTATATCATGGTTGTTTTGACAAAACGTTGACATTCGAGATATCTTATTATTGCTCTCTAGTTTTTTATGTTATTGTTATGAGTTAATATAATTTCTAAGAGTTATTGTTGACATGGTTAGTCATGATCTTTGCTAAAAACTTGGGTGCTACTTAATCATATTTATGTAAAGAAGACCAAAAGAGTTCATAAAAGTTCTCTTTTTCATTTTCAGTTTATCAACTGAATTGTTTGAGGACAAGCAAAGGTTTAAGTTTGGGGGAGTTGATACATCACCGTGGTATCCACTTTTCCTAACGCTTTTCCTCTTCTTTTGGACTCTAATTTGCATGATTTGAATGAAACTAACCCGGACTAACGTTGTTTTCAGCAGAACTACCATGGTGTTGTTTTTGTGCAGATATAAAAGTTCTCGGATTGGAACAAAACTTTGCGAGGATTTTTTATATGAATAAAGAAAAATATTGGAGCCAAGAACCACCGGAGGGGTCACCTGGGTGGGCACAACCCACCAGGGTGCCCCCCCCCTCCTGGTGCGCCCAGGTGGGCTGTCCCCACCTAGTGGCCCCACAAACCCTGAATTCAACTCCATAAATACCTATTTTCAGATAGAAAAATCAGGGAGGAAGAATTATCTCGTTTCGTGATACGGAGCAGCCGTCACCTCCTGTTCTTCGTTGGGAGGCTAGATCTGGAACCCGTTTTGGGCTACGGAGAGGGGAATCTTCGGTCTTCGTCATCACCAACCCTCCTCCATCGCCAATTCCATGATGCTCTCCAACGGGAGTGAGTAATTCCTTCATAGGCTCGTTGGTCGGTGAGGAGTTGGATGAGATTCATCATGTAATCGAGTTAGTTTTGTTAGGGCTTGATCCCTAGTATCCACTATGTTTGGAGATTGATGTTGTTATGACCTTGCTATGCTTAATGCTTGACACTATGGGCCCGTGTGCCACGATTTCATATCCGAACCATTTATGTTATCACCATTATATCTATGTTCTAGATCCGATCTTCCAAGTCATAGTCACCTATTACGTGTTATGATCCGTAAACCCTAAAGTGACAATATGCGGGATACTTTCCGGTGATGACCGTAATTTGAGGAGTTCATGTATTTACTATGTGCTAATTCTTTGTTCTGGTACTTTATTAAAAGGAGGCCTTACTTTCCCTTAGTTTACATATGGACCCCGCTGCCACGGGAGGGTAGGACAAAAGATGTCATACAAGTTCTTTTCATAAGCATGTATGACTATTTACGGAACGCATGCCTACATGATATTTATGAACTGGAGCTAGTGTCGTATCGCCCTAGGTCGTAACTGTCACATGATGAATATCATCCAACAAAATTGCCGATCCAATACCTACGATTTTCCTACATATTGATCTTGCTAAGTTACTACTGCTGTTGTTACTATTGCTACTGCTACAAAACTATTACTATCATGGTTACCGTTACTGTTGTTGCTACCACTACTATCAAAGCTATCATATTACTATGCTACTGATCACTTTGCTGCTGATAATTAATCTCCAGGTATGATTGAATTGACAAATCAATTGCTAATACTTGCAAATATTCTTTGGCTCCCCTTGTGTCGAATCTATAAATTTGGGTTGAATACTCTACCCTCGAAAACGGTTGTGATCCCCTGTACTTTTGGGTTATCACCTAACCGCGAAGAAAGCTCAAGCGACTTCACTCTTTTCTTTCATGTTTCTACCAACAGTTTGGCAGAGGCTGAAATACACATGCATAAAAAACAATAGTGAGAGTATGGGTGAAGTGCGTGGAGAACTAGTGCACTGTAGAAGTAGCAGGTAGCAGGTGGCTAAAAAATAGATGACATGAGACATATGATAGCTCTACAACATCACATGGCAAACAAAATTAGATTCTACTCCGTAAGATTTTGTAATATATGAGCACAGGGATGGCTGGGAAATGCAGGTACACCTCCAGCACACCACCACATGTGGTCCTATCAAAATAACAGTCGACTGGAAATAAATAGGTCAGTCAATTTTTTTCCAGAACCGTACGATCTACAAGGAATGGGAAGATGACCTTCATCAACCTCCTGCCAGTCACTATTGACGATCTTTCTCGAATCGCCAGCAACCACCGGCCCGGACGCCTGCCTCCGCCGCCCCGCCCTTCCCTCGACCTCACACCACCGCCGTGCTTGGCAGCCCTCCCCGGTCATCCGTTTAAGCCCGGCCGACCTCCAGATCGGGCGCCAGCAGCTCCTATGCCCCACACACCCCTAAGATAAACATCGAGGCGCTGCTTCCCCGACGAAACGAGCGGAATAGGGCCTATTACACCGGGGAATGCTTCCTTTAATTGGGAATCAACTAACCAGGAATTGAAATCCAGGGGGCGACGAACCTCTAGCTAAGGTGAAATAGTATATGAGGAGAAACCTTGTGCATCACGAGTTACTAGGAACATCTAATATTAGGAAGAAGGTGTAGGAAGAAGTGATCAAATAGTGTCTTCTATGGGATGAATACCGTGCAAGCAGACACGTAAGATTTGCACGAATAAGGGAAGAGTACTACCAGTTTCGGTTGCTAGTGTTGTGTTCTCTTGATTTCGTGGCGATGTTCTTCTTTTTACCAGGGGAACAGATGTTGTGGAGGAGGGTGGAGCCTTGGACAAACCCATGGCCAAATTGTTGACTGTGTTGTTGTGGTCATTTGTCGGCAGAGGGGAAGCAGATCCGAGGCGGCAAAGGACGGTGTAGCAGGAATAGCTCCGATGCGGTGGACGGTGGCGATGTTGGAGCGGAAGTGGTGAGGCGCAGGACAGCGTGGTTGAACTAGCTCCGGTACGGCGCACGTCGGCGTCCTAGTGGCAGCTCAGCCTCGGCTTCAACTACTAGTTGTAGAGGGTGTTGCAGTTGCGGTGGACGATGACGTCGGGGTATTGGTTTCGGCGTGCTGGAGGAGGGCGGTGGTTGATGGATGGGATGGGGTGGTGGACGGAGAACGATGGGGGTTCGCAGCTGGTGAAGAGGTACTTTTGGTGCCCACGGAGTACGAATGGGGAATCGAACAGGAGGGCGGGGGAGGTATGGGGGAACCATGTTTCAATCTGCGACGCACTTGTTTTTTTTAATAGATGGGAAGCGTTTGTTTGAAATTTGAGGAAAGTACAAACTTTGCCCCCTCTTAAAGTTTGGACCTACTGCAGGTCGGGGGTAGGACGGTAATCTCAGGTGCCCCAAATAGTGGGCGGGAGCGATTTCGGCTGAGTGCATGTGTGTTTAGGCGGCACGGTGTATGAATGTTTTTTGGAGGCGGTTGCATGGCGCGTCTAGATGAAATAACAAACCTACCCCGGTTTAGACCTTTGGACGTCGGGCCGGTAGGTTTCACGGGTCGAAGTAAGAAAAGTAATTTCCTCTACCAAACATTGGTCTCACGCGGTTTTGAACGAGTAGAGGCTCTTTTGGCGTTTCGTTCAAAATTTCGAAACAGGAGCATTCAAGTTTAGAGTACTCTTAAATTTTGAGGATTGACCTAAATAGACAACCTTAAATTTGACCTTGTACGTTTTGAAACCTCATTAAATTATGCGCTTATTTTCTAAATTTTGACTCTTTAAAATCATATAACTACGATTATTTTTGAATGGAGGAGGTAAATCTAAATCTATTTTGTACACAACTATATATGCTATTGTGTACAAAAGCAGAGCAAAGATTGTTGCCCCTTAATATAGGTATGATTTACAAATGCCATGATCTCAAATACAAATAACTGAATGTACTTCATATTGAATTCAAAAATATTTAACCACCTTAAGTTGACTTAAAATGTATGCTAGTTCCTAGCTAGCTATTTTGAATATTCATTTGTGTAACTTTTGTATCTATAATGTGCTTTACACACACACAACATGAACTATACTCACGTTTATATTCAAATTGCTAAAGTGATGCATTGTCTGGACTTCAGAATACTGACTCTATGGATAAATTATGTCCAATAATAACATAGACATGCTCAAATTCGATTGAATATGGATGTTTGACGGATCAATGACCTTTCCTTAGGGGAATTGCAAATTTCATGATCACATCCTAATATTTGGATACACTTTCTACTTTTAATCAATGTGTACATACGTCTTTTACGTGTAGATTCACTCTCCATATGCCCCTCTTCACACAGGCGCTAACTTTCTCTCTCACGCATACGGGCACACGGTGTATATCCATCGGGGGTTTCTCACACATGCTCACACACTCTCTCCTGAACTGTCTTTCTCGCACGCATGCTCTCGATATCACCCTCTCCCTCTCTCGCAACCATTACGACTGTTTTCACTAACCTTTGTCACAAGCACTCTTCCTCTCACACGCATACGCACGATCCCCATCGACCATTTCTCTATACATAGACCTGACTAGGTGTCTCCCGCACTCACATTATCTTTAGGCCTATCTCACACGAATTGTCTCCACCTCTCTTCCTCATTGACGAATATGATTCCAGCTGAGCATTATGTTGGACGTCCCTTAAAGTTAGGTTTGATGAATGGTAATATCAAAGACAAGGGGTTACCTTCGTTCGGGGACCTAGGGTTACAAATCCTAGTCGGCTTTGTCAATGGACACAGAGTCCTTCACGGCTCTGGTATATTTCTCTTGTACGACTAGTGCTCCATGGGTCTCCCTGAAATGTGTTATGGGCCGACCAATGCGGCGCACGACGGAACCGACCCAAGGGCCTCACCTCGGCCCACCTGATCTCACGCGGTGACACACGCTCTAACCCTAGGTCCGATTATCTTCTCACACTAACACATACCGATACATACACCGCACAAACTATTTCTCCTCATGCCTCTATCCCCTCCCCCTGCATGGACACACTCAAGGGCATCTCTCGCCGAGACATCATATCTCTCTCTCTCTCTCTCTCTCTCTCTCTCTCTCTCTCTCTCTCTCTGT
>LR738714.1:410998500-411013531 GCA_902687465.1 Secale cereale
ACCACCCCCCCAATGGCCCCTCTATCCATGCCCGTATCGAATACGTACACATCCCTCTCTAGACCCTGCCATATATGTCAACTACACATTCACACATGTTACATCTTATCACGTACCCCCATTAATCTAAAAAGCCCTCTCTTTACTTCGCATACACCATTCCTTTTGAATAAAAACCACACAAAGTGTGGCCGAAAGTTATTTTAAAAATTGTACCCATATACAACATTACAACATTACAAAGTTATATGGAGTATGAGAGTTAATTTGCATTGCATGGTGCACCCTATGAATTTATTCCACACTGTCGATTTTTATATTTTTATACCATATATAAAGTTAGTCAGAATAAAGAGAAATGAAGATCATCTCTCTGTCCATCGCACCCACCTCTATGCCCCTTTTACGTACGCACAAAAACTATCTCTAGGCTCTCCAAAAGTATGCCCCCAGGACATCCACACATGTTTCATCTTCTTCTCACAATATATATACAACGACGATCATTGTATTTGAAGCGAAAGTACGATACGATCATTGGACTTCGGAATCCACTCATTATGGTCACCATTTACATCTTGTGGTTATTATACAGTCATGGGCTCACAGTACAGCTCTATATTTGTTGAAGAAACAACTAGTTGACCAGTTAAATGCTCAACGTGGCACATCTAGTGTTGCATCGCATTATCTCATTACTATAGGGCTCACCTGTCGGTGTGTATAAGAATGAAAACAAACGATAAAAAATATTGAACGATGGGTATTCAAGTCATGACCGCGGGCACAACGACAAGGTGGTCTTGTATTGGTATGTTGAGCCGTCTCTTTTAATACACTGGAGCTAGTATGGTGATTATACACACACGCATGCATGCACACAAACACCATGCATGCAACACACACATACGTACACACGCAGCCACGCAACACTCACACGCACACACACGCATGCAACACTCACACGCACGCATGCATGCACACACCACACGACCAGCACACGATCATGCTCAAGTGCTCAAACTACACGTGCATGTGCACACATCAGGCCTTGACAAACACATGCACAATCAGGTGGTTCCCGCGCACGGGTTGAAGTCTTGTCGCGCCTGCGTAAATTTGCGTTTATCTTGCTTTTTTCCTCTGCGAACTGACAGGTGGGACACACAAGGAATGTGGTCAATTTAACCAGTCAACATAGTGCCACGCAGACTATTTGTCATGTCAACAAAGTACAATCCAAAGTTGAACGGTGAGCAAGTGACCGTATAATCACCACAAAACATATATATTGACCGTAATAAGCGAATTCTGAAGTCCGGTGACCGTATTACGCTTTTCACTTTGAATACACTGACCGCCAGTGTATTTGTCTTTTCTCTCCCTTTCTCCATGGAGCCGAGTAGGCCAACATGCCAGTATCTAAATTGGTGCATGCCACCCCACTATTGTTGCAATGGTTTCGTGAGAGGTCTACCGTACAAACTCTAGATATGAGTAACAAATGCTATGAAGACGAATACAAATATTTGAATCCATTTTATGACCAATTTATCTCTATAGGCCCTCCAAAAGTACATCTCTACACGTTCTCGCATGTTACACCTAACAAATATGCAATACAACACTACTACACTATAACACAATAAATCATATGTGTTTTTAATTTTACTAGATCTCATATTGTTACTTAATTATTCAGTTTGCATACATTAAAGTTGCCTTTGAAATTTATAGGTAGTATCATCAGTGATATGAAAGGTCCGACTACACACATACACACACACCCAAGGGCCACATACACATTCAAGCATTTTACATCTTTCCCTCGCTCTCTCTGTCAAACCGACTATTCCAAACTAACCCGCCTACCGCGCGGGGAAAATCCCACCCTCGCCTGTTTAATCGAGTTTGTATCGATGGTGCGCAACAACAAAACTATAGTAGTCCTAGTACTACAGTACAAGTAACAATAACAGTTCACTGAGCCGGGGTGTCGTGTACTCCTCTGTCGTAAGAGTAGAGCGTTCGCTTTCATAATTGTTCTAGTCCCTTTCATTGACATGTGGGACATCAAGCAACCGGTTCCACGTGCCATACCAAAATAACAATGCAGAAAAGCAGGGGGCGCACCCTGGCCTTTGCGCCGTCGTAGTAATGAGCAATGAGGCATCAAATCACAAAGCTACACCTTTCCCGTAATTAAGTTGGACGGACGAAGTGATGCTCAATTTTTTTTTGGAGGGATGAAGAAACCATCATTTTACTCTTTGTTGAATCCGCTTCTCCCTCTTCTTCTTCAAGTTAACCACGTGTTGCTTTTGCCATTGTTGTGCCTCATGTGGGACGCGGATCGGCTTGGTACATCACTAACACGTGGGACCGCATGTTAGCAAACCGCCAGGCTAACCTCTCTAAAATAAGAAACCTTCCCAGCCTTCCGCGCCACAAAATCACCTCTTTACTAATCTTGATATATTTTTGCAGATCAATATAATTGAGATTTGTATAGATAGCACCAAGGAGCAGAGCCAAGTGGTACGCTTAAGGGCATCCACAATGTGTAGCCAAATGTCAAAATAGCTTTTGGCATCAATGGGAACCATTGGGAAGGGTGCTGCCTAAGCCAAAAAAGAAAGAACCGTTGCTCCCTAATTGATTGATTGAGGGAATAGAAAAGTACAACCTCTCTCCTCTTTCTCCCGTGCTTGGACACATGTATAGAGCAAAAAATCTACTCCCTTGTCCCTTCTATCTCAAATCACAAAGCAGTGAGGCATCAAATCACAAATCATGAACGAAGCAACCATCATTTCACTCTTCGCTGACTTCGCTTCTCCATCGTCTCTTTCGAGAAACCACCTTTACCGCACGCTGGACAGATGACACTATTGTGTTGGGTTACTACCTCCATTTTTTGTATATAAGGCCAGCATCAAAATTACAATGTGCAGAAGGCCACTAACACTAATCGAGGCAAGTGAGAACATGCATGCAGAAGTGAGAAGGTTAGTTTGCATGACGTTGCATTAATCAAGCAATGAGGAGCGAGATGGTTAGCTTGTTGGGCGTTGGAGAGAAAAATATGCATTAATTGACACGTCAAACGAGGATTTGTATCGATCGATCCCGCGGGGAAAGGGGAATTTTAGGATTTTCCACATGTTTTTTCGCGCTTTGAGGATTTGCCCCTATTTTCCTTGTCATCGGTTATTAGCCCATGTTTCTCTGACTCTTGATGATTGTTCATAAAGAATGTTTATCCAACCGCAAGGTGGGAAGATCTATGCGGCCCGTGTGGTAGTCTGTTGGTGAAGAAAAAGAGGTGAGGAAGAAGAAGGGTTAGGACACGTAAGATCTTCATCCAACCGCCCGAAAATGGTCGACTAGCCGAAACGATGAAAGCCAGGCGATTTGCATAAATATATGTTTTTGCACAACAAAAGATCCCTAAAAACAACAACATGAAGGAAAAACTATCACTACTCGTAAAACGAGCTGGCCTCGTCAGCGTTGGGTGCCGGTGCGAACTAGCCGTAGCCACCGACGTGTGTCTCCGCACCGTAGTTATCCTCGGCCTCCAGCTACTCGTTCACGCGGAGCATACTGGCGCTCTACACAGACGCGAGCACCACCCGGTTCACGTCCATGATGACGTCCGGTTTCGCCTGTAGGAGGGCCTTGATGGCAACGGCATCCACACGCTCCGTGTCGAGGATCTAATCCTCCGCCGCCAGGTTCAAGTTGAGGACGTCCGGTTACGCCTCCAGGAGGGCCTCCATGGCAGCGACATCCACGCGCTCCGCGCCCAGTTGAGCCTCCGCTGCTCGGTTCACGTCCATGACATCTGGTTCCGCCTGCAGTAGGTCCTCGATGGCAGCGGCATCCGCACGCTCCTCGTCATGTCGAGTCTGCGCTGCCCTATGCTCCTTTAGGATCGCCAAGATGAATTGCTGGCCCGCCTGCACCATGGGGGACCCATACATCGGCACGAAGTCGACGTCCATCGTGTCATATGCATCGGGGTCATATGAACATTGGACCGGCTTCCTCCTCCTCGGAGCTTGGCTCCAAAGGACTCGGGGATTGGCCCACCGCCGAGCGAGCTTGGGAACGGAGGTGCGTGGCGCCAACAGCCGCCGCGATTTCTGCGTGACGCTCCGGCACCATCATCTTGTAGTACGTGATCTTGCGGCGCACCATGGCTCTCCGACGAACTAGGGGACGGCTGATGCGGGCTAGGGGATCGAAAGGCGGGAGAATGGGTTGGAGAGAAAGTGTGGTTTTGGGGCAGTGGTGACCGGCCGGCAAGTAGCTGGCGTAGGCCCAGCACCGACGGTTCGGGTGCGAATAGTGGTACCGGCGACGACCGGTCAATCGGAATAAAAGATATGTGTTTGCAAAAATAAAATGAATGCAGGCGGGATGCGGCCGATATGCGGCCGTGCGCCCGGCACCTCCATAAATTCGAGCGGACACGATCCCATTACCATCCTCAAACGGACGAAATGGACGTTCGTTTGGGTCGCGCGTTGGAGTTGGCCTTAATGAACTTTCTTCAAGTTCGGTGGCATTCCATGTTCGATATGTTTGAACTAGACGGTCATGTCCGGTAAGATGGCCTGCGCTCCACCGGATGTACGCAAACGTGCGCGCGCATACCTCCGAACATGTCCACGATATTTGATGATGTGCATTTGGTGATCCGGGTCGGAGGTGCGTGCCCTTATCGTCACAGTCAAGATGTGAGTTCCTTGATGTAATACGTTGAGTCAATAAAAAAGTCACGGTGTCGGATGATTTGGTTAGCCCGCTTCACAAGCCATGCATGGGTCTTGGATTTGATTTGGACAGATCCACGGAGCGTGGATTAATTAAGTTCAGTCACGGTGTCGCTTGCACGGCCGCGGCTGAAATGCCCAGCCCGGACAAAGCATGGCGGAGCTAGTTATTGCTGCATGCAAGTACTGTAGTAGTTACCCGTCTAGGTGCCCACCAAGATTCGAAAGATAGTGGCGTCCTGTTTATTAGTCCTCATCATAGTCCATGCGAAATTTGACCATAAATTTAACAAACAAAATGTTTGTGCGTGTAATAAAAAATTATATCAATGAAAACTACTTCATTCGTTCCTAAATACTACATCCGTTCTGGTTTATTGATCCTCCTTAAAATTTGTGCCTAAATTTGACTAAATATTTAACTAACAAAATATTAATGCATATTAACAAAAATTGTATCGTTAGATTTGTACTCCCTCCGGTCCTTTTTACTCTGCATATTAGGTTTGTCTGAAGTCAATCCTCATTCAACTTTGACCAAGTTTATATAAAAATTTATTGACATTCACATAACAACACCAATATCATTAGATTCATCTCGAAATATATTTTCATATTATATTTATTAGATATTATAGATGCTAAAAATTTCTAACATAAACTTGGTCAAACTTAGCAAAGTTTGACTTTCGGCAAATCCAATGTGCAGAGTAAAAAGGACCGGAGGGAGTATTTGAACATAGTTATAATGATATTCTTTTGTGACATGCATGTACATTTTTTAGTTAAATTTATGGTCAAAATTTGGCACGAAATACGATGAGGACCAATAAACCAGGACGAAGGTAGTATAAGTCATTTTAGAGATTTCAACATGGACTACATACTGAAATCTCTAAAATGACTTATATTTAGGAACGAAGGGAGTACATTCAAATATGAATCTAACAATATATTATTCGTTGACATGCATTAACATTTTGTTAGTTAAATCTTTGTTCAAACTTTGATAGGAATTATAAAAGGGATCTATACACCAGGACGGAGGTAGTAATCCGTAGAAAACTATAATCACACACACTCACACAATAGCGTATCAGCAGCAAGCAGCAACAGGAGTCGAGTCGAGTCGAACCCGGAACACGTATGTAGTACAGTACAGTATGCACCACTAACTCGGGCGTCGTCACTAGTGCACGCACGGCCATGGCGAGATGGAGCGAGCAATGGTGAGCGAACAGTCCCAGGGGCCATGGGTGCCACAGTACCTCTCGACAAGGCGAGCTGGCCCATGGAGATCACAGCAAATCACGTACGTACCGGTACCAAAATGTACTAGCATGGCGACAAGCGCAGGAGCACGACTGATTACTAAGGAAGCAAAGTGCCCGGATCAAGGCGTCCGTGGACGGAGACGATATCTTCCGCTGTAGCTGACGCGGAGCCATAGATTTTGCGCAGGACAGCAGACAAAGACGGGGACGTATACCATGATGTGCTCCAGTGCAATAATTGCGTTGCGTACAGGTACACGCACAGGCACGGCTACAGCTGATTCGGGTCGGAGAGACGGGAGGACATGGTCGATCGCTACTACTCCCATGACTATGTGGCATGGCTAGCTGTTTTTGGAAGGAAGAAGCATCGTGCACGCGTATGCATGCGTTTGAAACGGGTGATCCTCCGTACGTCATTCTTGCTTGCATGGCCGCAGCACGGTGCACACCGTGAGAAATGTTTGGTAAGCAGGCGGAGGAACGGAAAGGTGGCCTGCCGCTTTTGCTAGAGGGCCAAGGTCTAGCATGGATATGGAATTTGGGGACCGCAGGAGCAGTTCTTGTGGGCATCATCAGAAGATTTTGTGCATCCATCATCTTTTCCCGCCAGCGGAGGAGGTGGGTGGCGCGCGGTATTAACGTCGTCGTCATCTTTTCGAGACGAGGACCCACCGCATAAATAACATATATAGTCCCTCGAATAAAAATTAAAGTTCAAATCTGGAAAATTAAATTTCCTCTTAAAATAAAAAAAAATTATGTGGTTCATGCATAAGGGCGTAATTCTTACTAAAGATAATTTAGCCAAGCGAAGATAGGAAGGCAGTAAAAGATGTACCTTTTGTGATCAGGATGAAACAATAAAGCATCTCTTTATTAAATGTCCGCTTGCTCAATTATTTTGGAGGACTATTCATGCATCGTTTAATGTCACTCCATCATCCACAATAGCTCACCTATTTGATGACTGGTTGGTTGGGGTAGCACCTCAGTTAGCAGCACACATTCGCGTTGGAGCTTGTGCTTTGCTTTGGGCTATATGGAATTGTCGGAATGATGTTACCTTTAACAGACAAACTATCACAAATTTTTTGCAGGTGATCTTCAGATCTTCAACTTGGATCGGTAGGTGGTCCTTACTCACCCATGCGGACCACAGGGCGCATATGGATATTGGGTGCAGCTGATGGGAGATGGTTGCACGGGATATTTACAACCGGTTTGGATGGCGGTCCAGTAATAGGATAGGAGTCTAGTCTTCTATATCCTATTTTGCCGGTTGTGGCCTTTCTTTTCTTTGTTTTCAGACTATTTATTTGTGCTTCGATCAGACTTGTTGAAACCGTATTTGACTACCGTTGATTAATAAGATATGACTGTGTGCATCGAAAGATGCAGAGGCCGGAGGCAAGCCTCCGTTTCGAGAAAAAGTCCCTCGAATTATGAACATAGATTTTCGTCCAATTTTGAAGGTTGTTTTGAGGGCATCTTCAATGGTTGTAAGATAGTTGTTGGTACACTTTGTCACATAGGATTTTTTGATGATGTGTCATACAATAAATGAAGAAAGAGAGAAAGGTTGTATGTACTCCCTCCGGTCATTTTTACTCTGCACATTGGATTTGCCGAAAGTCAAACTTTGCTAAGTTTGACCAAATTTGTATTAGAAATTATTGGCATCTATAATATCTAATAAACATAATATGAAAATATATTTCGAGATGGATCTATTGATATTGGTGTTGTTATGTGATTGTTAATCATATTTTGTATAAACTTTGTCAAAGTTGGATGAGATTGACTTCGTACAAACCTAATATGCAGAGTAAAAAAGACCGGAGGGAGTACATGAACCAACACTCCTTACACAAGCTTCAATGTAGAACGAGAGAACAACCTATTTATTATCTCGCATCCTATTGGGCAAACTAGATACAACTCATTGAAGTTATTGTACCAACAAGTTAACATACAAACTGTTAAAGATGACATATTTTACCAACAAGTTAACATACAAACTGTTAAAGATGCACTGACAGGCCGGCATTAGTGCTAACTGCATTTTTTGGAGGCCAGAAATCCCAAGAGTGAGATGGACATGTGAACGACGTGATATATGCATTTAGACCGAATCATAGCAGGTCCACTCCCTCCCTAGCGCCAATCCAAACTTGGTATAGGCGCCTCTAGGCTGCATGGCGCGCGAAAGTGAGAGCCCATGAACGTCACTCTAAATCCAGCATGACCACCTTTCAACGACGCAATGGAGTGCATGCTAGCTATATGCTGTGCGCGGCCGTATCTGCGCACAAACCAAACGGACGCGGCGCCCGCATGAACACACACACATAGGTAGTACGCGATTGCAGGTACGCGTCATGATGGCACCATGATATCGCTTTCTTCAGCCCGACGGCCCCTTAGCCCTAGGTGGGTGACAAAAGAGGAAAAAATGGCTACGCGCCCGGCTGGTAGACGGGCGATGGATCGATCGAATCGCGCCCCCACCATTGTTCTGGGATTAGATTGGAAAGGAGGAATGATTTCGTTTGGCCGGCCGATGGAGGCGGAAAAGCCAAGCTCCTCATGCAACAGCTTGACGCCTAGCTGCGTGCGAAAAGGGCTAGCTCCTCATCCACGTCTCAGCCTTGTGCGGATTGATGATCATCTACTACTACTACTCCTACTTGCTTGGTAGGACATGGCCACGGGAGCACTATTGCAGTGGCCATAGTGCAGCAAAAGTCTCTATCATCTGTCACTAACCGTGTGTGTGTGTGACACACACTTGGTCTCAATCAAGTGTTCACATCTATCCTAGCTGCCATTTCTACCTCCACTACCTTTTTGATTGATTTCCATAGAAATCTTAAAAGATCGGAATCTCTACGAATTTCTCTGTATAGGTTGTTGGATTCATAATATTAAATCCTAAGGATTTCTCTTGCACTACATTCATAAGAAAAATAGCATCCACTAAAATTCTTGAAAAGAATTGTGATGCATGTAGCTTGGAAAGGTCGAACGCCCCACCTTGAATCCGAGATGGTGCAACTCTCGGGTATAGAGGATTCCCGGTAGAGTACCACGGATGGGACCCGACATCGCGTTCTCTACCACACTGGCTACAGGATGCTCACGCCCGGTGGCCGCCATCGCGTTTAAACCAAGCTCATGTTCAACTTGTTATAAAAAGCGATGATGAAGTTCTCTTCGCCACACCAATTCAAAAAGAAAAAAAATCAATAACGTTATTCTAAAAAAATCTCAACAATTCTGTAAGAATCAAATGTACAAAACATCTGAATTTTGCGGGTTTTCAGATTCCTTTGTTTTAGAATCCCGTAAATCAAAGAAGTCATAAAATTCATGAGAAACCAGGCCATTTTCTACCTCTCACGACTCTCGTGCCACGGCCTAGAATTTAGATTCTACTGTACTAGCTAGCTAGTTAGTATAGCAGTGCTGCGATTGATGATGACTCTAAATAGTAACCAATCATCATCAATCAGTAAAGAATTTTGGTAAAGCTCATCCGGAGATGGAAGGTGCTCAAGAATCTACGAGCCTAGCTCGCCAGCCTTCCAACACAAAAAGGGAGGCACGTTTCATCAGGGGCCATCTTCTTCTTCGCGTAACTGTTGAACAGTATTTTATATACACACACGGAAACTTTCCCCCAAACTAAAGTGAGAAGCCGTGCTTCCTATCCCTAAAATTACTGAGCTCCCTAGACAAAGAGGTGAGATGACAGCGCCTCCATGAAGATGGAATAAAGGTGTTCTAGTATAGTCTCTGTTTCGTTGATGTGTCTAGTATCGTCGATGGGTGTGTGGAGGTGTGTCTCTAACGAATCTGTCTTTGGTGGATTTGCTCGGTTCTGTTCGTCGTTCGTCTATATTCGTGTGTCTTCGGGTTGGATCTTTCTGATCTACACTCTTCATGGACGGTGGTTGCTGTTCTGGTGCGTTGGTTCAATGGAGCCTTAGCACGACGACTTCTCGCCTGTTTACTACAACATGGTTTGCCCGACTCTAGTAAGGAAGGGCCGATGACAGCGGCGTGTCTTCGGTTCACTTTAATGCTTGTAGTCGTCGCTGGGTGATTTACGGATTTAGACGCATTTATTATTATTTCTAATGTTCGTTTTTGCTGCTATTGAAGATTGTTAGTTGGGAAGAATGCGATTGCACGAATCGATGATTCCATTGATCGTGTGCATGGGCACATATATAGGTACAGGGTGGACCGGCCTCTACTTATCTCCCAAGATGTACAAATATACGAGGGGAGAGAGAGAGATACAACGGTATAAATACAGACCCCTAGTCCTATACATGTACGGTGGACAACGTATGCTCAACACCCCCCCGCAGTCGAAGCGTCGCCGGAGACACAAAGACTGGACCGAAACTCCTCAAAGACTGGGGTCGGTAGTCCCTTAGTCATGACATCGGCAAACTGCTGAGTGGTAGGAACGTGCAAAACACGAACCTTCCCAAGGGCCACCTGCTCGCGAACGAAGTGAATGTCGAGCTCAATATGCTTCGTACGACGATGGTGAACCGGGTTGGCGGAGAGGTAGACGGCGGAGACGTTGTCACAGTAGACGATCGTGGCCTTAGGGACCACACAAAGCAACTCCTGAAGCAGCTGACGGAGCCAAGAGCACTCGGCGACGGCGTTAGCCACTGCCCGATACTCCGCCTCGGCGCTCGAGCGGGAGACCGTGGGTTGTCGCTTGGACGACCACGAAATCAGCGAGGGCCCGAGGTAGACGCAGTAACCTGACGTAGAGCGACGCGTATCCGGGCAACCGGCCCAGTCAGCGTCGGAGTAGGCAACCATGTCGATGGAGGTGGAGGCCGTCAGAGTGAGTCCCATGCTCATGGTGCCGCGTATGTATCGGAGAATACGCTTCACCAGGGTCCAATGAGAGTCACGTGGAGAGTGCATATGGAGGCACACCTGCTGGACTGCATACTGCAAATCAGGCCGAGTGAGTGTGAGATACTGCAGAGCGCCAACAATGGAGCGATAGAACGCTGCATCCGGCGCTGGGGAACCCTCCAAGGCAGACACCTTCGCCTTGGTGTCAATAGGTGTGGACGCGGTTTTGCAATTAAGCATGCCCGCGCGCTCAAGAAGCTCATGGGCGTACTTCTGCTGATGCAGAAAAAACCCGTCGATGCGGCGAACGACCTCAATGCCAAGGAAGTAATGCAGTGCTCCCAGATCCTTGAGGGCAAACTCATCGCGAAGACGAGCCGTGAGCTGCTGAAGGAGCCCAGGCGAGGATGCCGTCAGGATAATGTCATCCACATAGAGCAGCAAGTAGGCGGTAGCGGCGCCCTGATGATAGACGAACAGAGATGCGTCGGAGCGGGTTGTGTGAAACCCAAGCTGCTGTAGGAACCCAGCCATATGCTGGTACCACGCCCGCGGGGCCTGCTTCAGGCCATAGAGAGACCGAGAGAGCAGGCAGACATGATCAGGATGCTCGGCGTCGACGAAACCAGTCGGCTGCTCACAGAGAACCCGTTCCGTGAGATGACCATGCAGAAAAGCGTTGGAAACGTCCAACTGATGCACGGGCCAGGCACGGGAGACTGCTAGCTGGAGCACCGTCCGAATCGTGCCCGGTTTTACAACCGGGGCGAAGGTGTCGGTGAAGTCCACTCCTGCGCGTTGGCCAAAGGCACGCACCACCCAGCGAGCCTTGTAGCGCTCGAGAGAACCGTCAGGGTTGGTCTTGTGGCGGAACACCCATTTGCCACTGATGACGTTGGCATGAGGGGGTCGCGGCACAAGCTGCCAAGTGCGGTTGCGCTGCAGCGCGTCAAACTCCTCGCGCATCGCGGCAAGCCAGTGTGGATCACGGAGGGCTGCGCGTGCAGACGAGGGAATGGGCGACGGTGGAGAGGATGATGTCGACACCGCGCACGCGTACTCATCAGCATCATAACACGTGCTGGGGCGGTAGATGCCGGCGCGGGACCGTGTCACCACTCCAGTGGTAGGCGGGGCGGCCGCGGGAGGGGCGGCTGACGGTGAAGCAGCGGGGCCCGTGGCGCCCGTCGGCGCAGCCGGACCGGCCGAAGGGGCAGGGTCAGGCGGGACGGCGCGGCGGGCCGCCTCTCCAGGCGGGGCGGCGGCCGGGGGTCCACCCGGCGAGGCGGAAGGCGAGGGGCCGCCGGTGGCCATGCGGGGCCGCGCCGAGGCCGCGTCGGCGGCTGGATCCGTAGCGGGGGCGGAGGCCGCCGGGGGAGGGCGCGCCGAGGAGGCACCGGGAGGAGCCGGCGGGAGCCGCGCCGGGGCCGGGAGAGGCCGCACCGGGAGCTGCACCGGGTCCGCATCCGATAGACCATGGGGTGCCGGGGCCACTGCAGATGGAGGTACCTGGTGAAAAGGAAAAACCTGCTCATCAAAGTACACGTGCCGGGAAGTGTATACGCGATGGGACACGGGGTCGTAGCACCGGTAACCTTTGGTGTTAGGGGGGTAACCTAGGAATATACATGCGACGGAGCGAGGGGCGAGTTTGTGGGGAGTGGTGGCGGTGGTGCTGGGGTAACACAGGCAACCGAAGATACGAAGACCATCATAGGACGGAGGGGAACCGAAGAGAAGGTGCTGGGGGAATAGTTCCAGCGAGGACGACAAGGCCGGATGTTAACTAAGAGAGTGGCGGTGGCGAGAGCGTCAGGCCAGAACCTAGGGGGCACGTTGGAGTGAAAGAGCAGCGTGCGAACGCGGTCATTAAGAGTGCGGAGAAGCCGTTCGGCTCGGCCGTTTTGCTGGGATGTGTATGGACATGTGAGACGAAAGGTGGTGCCGTGAGAGGCGAGGAGATGGCGGGTGGCAGCGTTGTCAAACTCTTTTCCGTTGTCAGTCTGGAGGGCGAGGATGGGGCGCCCGAATTGGGTAGTGATGTAGGAGTAGAAAGCTGTGAGGGTGGCGAGCACATCGGATTTGCGACGGAGTGGAAACGTCCATGCAAAGTGGGAGAAATCATCAAGTAACACAAGATAATATAAGAAGCCCGTGTTTCTCGCAACAGGAGAGGTCCAAACATCACTATGGACTAACTGAAACGGAAAAGAAGAAATAGTGTTTGACTCGATAAACGGACGACGAACATGCTTGCCGAGACGACAAGCGTGACAAGTGTGTTCGTCGAATTTATTACATGAAAATGAAAAACTCCTGAGAATCTGGCGAAGGACGGTGGAGTTCGGGTGACCCAAACGTGCGTGCCAAATGTCAACTCCGGCGGAGAGGGCGACTGGAGAGGTGGTGGCGGCGGTGGTGGAGGCGGAGTGCACTGGGTACAAGTCGTCAGGGCTATCACATCGGTGCAGCACCATCCTGGTACGGGCGTCCTTCACAGAGAAACCAAGACCATCAAATTCAATGGTAAGAGGATTATCACGGGTAAGACGACGAACAGAAACGAGATTTTTAACTAGGTGAGGTGAGACAAGTACATTAGACATGTTAATAGGCGTAGAGTTAGATGGAAAGAAACTGTGACCGACATGAGTAATGGGAACGAAGGAACCATCACCGAAGGTGATGCGGTTCGAAGTGGTAATCGGGAGGGAGGAGACAAGGTTACCGGGGTGCGACGTCATGTGGGTGATGGCCCCCGTGTCCATGTACCAATCGCCGCCACCTCCGTAGTTGGAGGGGGACGGCGCCGAGTGGAGGGCAGCGAGCAGGGCGGGATCCCATGGAGCCGGAGGTAGCGGAGCGGACGCAGGCGGTGGCGCGTAGGGAGGGGGCATATAGCCACCTGGAGCGTAGCCGCCGGGCGCATAGCCGCCCGCACCCGCCTGGTGAGGGACGGCGGCGAGATGCGCCTGAGGGCCGGTCGGGTGGGGCCCGAGGATGCCCGCGGCGCGTGGGACCGGCATGTGGTAGGCATGGACCACGCCGGTCCATGGGTTTGCGCCGACGGCCCAGGGCGGGAGGGGCGGATGCTGGCATGGAGCCCCTCCGTACCCGGGCTGCTGCTGCTGCTGTTGGGGGCGCCCTCCGCCCCCGCCCCCACGGCGCCGGTTACGGCGGCCACCACCCCCGCCGGGCTGCTGTTGCTGCGGGGCAGCCGGGGCGGGCGGAGCAGGCGGGAGCGGGTAAAAACCCGGGGGCGCCGGTGGTCGTGGATGATGCGGGGCGGGCGGTGGCGGGCCGCGGGAGGTCCCGGCGGCGAGGGCAGTGTGATGGACCCGGGCCTTCACCTTCTTCATTCGTCGTTCCTCCAAGCGTAAATACGCCACGACAGACTGGAAGGTTGGGTTCGGCAGCAGGGAGAGGTTGGATGCCACGTTGCCGAAGTCCTCGTTGAGGCCGGCGGTGAGAGTGCTGAGCATGAGCTCATCTGACACCTTGGCGCCGATGTCGCAGAGCTCATCGGCGAGGCGCTTGAGGCGCATGCAGTAGTCGTCAATGGAGGAGTCGTCTTGGTGGCACCCAAAAAATTCCTGCTGCAAAAACACAAGACGTTGAAGCTGGTTATCGGTGAAGAGGTTGTTGATATTGGTCCACACGGCACACGCGTCGTCAGCATCCGAGACGACCGTGTGGAAGATGTCGGGGGAGATGGTGAGGTAGAACCACCGGATGAGAGAGGCCTCAATGGCCATCCAGTCCGGGTCATCCGCCATGCGATCGCCATCAACGGTCCCGTCGACGTGCTCGAGGAGGTGGTACTCGCGGAAGACAAGGTTGAAGTAGGTCTTCCACGCGTAGTAGGAGGAGGTGGACTGATCGAGCTTGATGGGGACGCGGGTGTGGATGTCGAGATCGCGCACGGCGGTGGCATCGGGAACGGGGCCGGCGAACGGGTTGGTGTTGTTGGAGCCGGGAGAGGCCATGGGAGCAGCGGCGTAGGGAGAGGGCGGCGGCTCGGTGGAGGAAGAGGGGCGGCGGCGCGGGTAGAAGAGGGGCGGCGGCGCGGGTAGGGTTAGGGTG
>LR738714.1:411013548-411039754 GCA_902687465.1 Secale cereale
GGCGTGGAGGCGGCGGCTGTGGGGAAGGTAGGGAGGAGCGGCGGCGGCGGCGGACAGCGGCGGCGCGGCGATGGCGGCGGCGGCGGCTGTAGGGCGGCGGCGGCGGCTTGGAGCGGAAGACGGGAAAGGGATCGGCGTGCTAAACTGATACCATGTTAGTTGGGAAGAATGAGATTGCACGAATCGATGATCCCATTGATCGTGTGCATGGGCACATATATAGGTACAGGGTGGACCGGCCTCTACTTGTCTCCCAAGATGTACAAATATACGAGGGGAGAGAGAGATACAATAGTATAAATACAGACCCCTAGTCCTATACATGTACGGTGGACAACGTATGCTCAACAAAGATGAATAGATAGAAAGTTTTTCGCGTGAAAAGAAAGGCCTGTGGTGCATTGTGGCTGGAGGCATCGTCAATTTAAGCTCACGACTTACCGACGAGCCATGAAACAACAAGAAGAATGAGCCCAGAAACGGAGAACGCGCGGCCCCTTAGAGCAACTCTAATGAGATGACCCAAACGGACGTCCTCTTTGTCCGTTTTTTATTCGTTTGGGTCGATCCCCGGCTCCTCGTCCATTCTGTTTTCTTTTTGGTCTATAGTGCCCCAACGCGGTTGACCCATTTAATATCCGCACATTCTAGTTTAAGAAGGTCGCCCAGAGTTCATGCCAGCATCATGTGAGCGGCCAGCATACATTGCCAGCCTATAAAAAATCACCACGCAGTTCATGCTGACACACTTGCCAGCGGCCGGTACACATGCCAGCGCACAAAAAGGGGCGGGTCATGCCAACACACTTGCCAGCGTACAAAAAAGGGGCGGCGATCTCCGCCGTAGACCACAGCTCATCGAACTTGAGCATCCCGGTCCGCATCTTCTCGAACCATGGCCTCTTCCTCGGCGACACGGTGTTCAGATCAACCTTCATGATCTCCACACCCGTCTTCATGCTTGCAAGAGCCACTTTTTTGCTTTGGTCTTGGCATTGGCGGCCTCGATCTCGAGCATCTTGGCTTGCTTCGCCTCCTCCAACTCAAGCATCTTTACTTGCCTCTCCGCGTCCATCTCTAGCCTTCTCTTTTGGATTTCCATGAAGGC
Organism: Secale cereale; assembly: GCA_902687465.1. Lineage (NCBI taxonomy): Eukaryota > Viridiplantae > Streptophyta > Magnoliopsida > Poales > Poaceae > Secale > Secale cereale. The sequence goes on from LR738714.1 coordinate 411,014,657, forward strand.
GTTCATTTGCTCTTTCTTTTCTTGCTGACACTTCTCCTCCCTCGTGTCCTTTTTGCTTATCATGCCCTCCACTTTTTCAAGCAAGGCGATCGACGCCGCATCCCGCTTGTCCACCTTCTTCAAGTTGGTCTTCCCCCGCGGCCGGGCCTTCTCGCCGTCACCATGGTCCTTCACAGCTTCCTTTCCCCCGCGTGCCAAGAGGGCGGCATATTGGGCCTTGAACTTCTCCTCACCATTGATGATAGTCCAACAATGCGAGACATGGAAGGCCTTGCCGTCATGTTGAACCTTGAATACCTCCAAAGCTTGAAACACCTACAATTCAAATCAAGCAAGCATATGTTGGCAAATGGACATGCAATCAACGGGAAAAATGGGTGGCACCAAAAGGGAATGAGAGAGTATGCATACCGTATCTTGCATATCGAGGCCGCTCACGGGGCGTGCCTTGATGCTCTCATAGGTGGCATAAAATTTGTTGCACTCTTGTTGAATCACCCTCCAACGATGTGAAAGTGACACCCATCCACGCTTACTTTGCATTTGGTACGGGGGAAACTTCTTGCATTCATGGAACTCATGATGAACACGAATCAACATGGATGGATGCTTTTGTTCGATGCCGACCTTTGGGTCTTGCCCAATGTCCCCCCAACACTCACAAAGGAGCTTGTCCTCGCCGGCGTGTACGCCTTCGTCCGCTTGCTCTTGCACTTCGTCATCGCCCCAGCAGCATTTTGGTTGGCGAGCTCCTCCTCGAACAAAGGCTCCCCGTCGATGTTCATTTCGTCAACCTCCTCCTCGCGCCCAAAGTCCTCCAGGGACTCATGGTCGAGCGGGAAGCCGTCTAGGACGACCTAATCATGCATGAAGGCGTCGTACATGCCATGTTGATCATAGGTGGCCTGGGTGAATGTCGCTCGGACGTCCTGGCTTTGAGTCTAATCGGGAGCGTAGGCAGCCGCGGAGCCAGCGAGGTCAGCTGCCAGCGCACCGCTTTGGAAGATAATGTTCTCGAGGAAACGGTTGGTCGTGTCATCGTCGACGGCCGCTGGCATTCCGTCCAATAGATTGCGGGCGCCGGTGAGCATGTCGGCTGGCATCTCTCGGTGCCGTTTCCTCCTGCCTCAGGACGAAGATCCGTTTGCGACCGGCGTGGCATTGAGGTCGATGGTCACCGGCGCGGGCGTGGAAGGGGCCACAATGCTCACCTCCGGGGAGCATTCCTCGGAGAAGCGGCTGGCTTACGGGTAGACGTGGAAGCCGGGAATCAGTTGCGTGGAAGACGCGCACGGCGACTCAGGCAGCATCATCCGAGGATATGCTGACGAGCCCGTGTTGGCCGCGGCCGCGGCAACGACGGCGTTGACGAGCCCGTGGTTTCTAAGGTTTACCCCTAGGTACAACAAGGCCTCCCTTGTCGCCGCCTTGACCCGGGCATTGGTGTCTTCCTATTGCGCGGTGGCGACGATGCCTCGCCCCTTGCATTCTGCGTGTGCCTTGGCTCATCCTCTTTGTCGACTCCACGGCCCGCTCCTCGGGCGACAACTACTTCTTCTTCTTCTTGGACGCCGCAGCAGTCTTGCAGGGGGCGTGGGGCTTGCCTCTGCCTGCGGGGGCGACGCCGGAGCAGGCGAGGGAGGCAAGGCCGGCGGCGGCTTCGAGGTCGTCGTCCATGGCCGTGGGTAGCGCGCGGGAGCGGGCATGAGGGTTTGGGGAAAGTGAAGCGAAAAATGGTCGCTTTGCCACCTACAGGCGGGCCAGGGAGGGGAGTAGGCGAGCGTCCGCTTCGTGTCCACGCCGATGCAAATCAGGCTCAAAATTGGGCCAGGAATGGGTCGGCATGCGAACAAAAAGCGCACAAGCGTCCGTTTGAGTCTGCGCGTTGGGTCAATTTTTTGTACGCGCGGAGCCAAACTAACGACGACCAACGTAATAGATCGCCCCGTTGGAGTTGCTCTTATACTTCATGCATGCTCTTCTCCTTGATTGGTGTTTTGCTGGGCGAGCACATGTACACGAGTGAGTGCAAAACGTCTGAAGATCGGTGAGCCAAGCGTGTAGTACCGTCACTGTGCCGTGTCCATGTGTCCAGAAACAAACGAAATATATTTCCGTAACTTCCACGCACATGAAACATCCTTCTCCGGACGGACGAGGTGGACGTTGGCGTCGTTTCCACCGAGCGGTGAAAAAGGACGAGGTTTTCAGTTTTCACCAAGCGGTAAAGATGGAAACGGTTTTCAAACAGATTTCACCAAGCCAAGCGGTGAAACGCACACGGATTTGCCCGTCAATCGCTGCAACGTTAGTCAAAAGGAGCGATCGCATCGGCCGTAAACCCCTCAATAAGTTTCTACCGCGGAAAATTCAGTGGCGAACCGCGTGAAAACTGAATGTGCGCTTTGTTGCTATCAAGCTAACAAACAAGAGAGAATTCCTTATTTGACTTTTTTTTTAAATCTGCTTCCCTTTTCGACCCTAGAAATTTTGTTTTTCCTTTTTTGACACTACAATTTTATTTTCTTCCTTCAATGACACTTCCGTCATTCTTTGCTATTAACACCGTCAACTACGAGATGAAAAGTCCTATTTACCCCTGCTTTAGCACGTTGAAAAAAAAAAGAAACAGAAAACCCTTTGCGCGGACATGGAGAAGGGCGCGGGCGACGCTGCTACGGATGGCGGGGTGAAAGTCACGCTGGAGGAGGGTCACGGGCGAGGCGGGGATGGTGGGGAGTCGTTCCTTTGCCCGCCCCGAGGGAGCGACGGCCGCCGCGGTGAACTTCGAGCTGGCGTCGCTGCCCTCCCCTCTTTCTCGTCCCATTCCATCGTAGATTCCGCGAATTGGCGCCACCCTCGGAGCAGCATCTGCTCCACCGCCTGACTTAGCGTCGTCCAGCGGGCCATCACCGGCACCGTCGCGGGTGCCTCATAGGCAAGGCAAGATGTGCGTCGCACGGGCACCCAACCTCTGCTACCTCCCAGCACCACCAGCCGATGTGATTCCTCAATCTCTGGCAACGCACGCCCCTAATCTGCTTTTTAGGACATCTCTCTGTCAAGCTCTGGCTATGGCCAAAAACAGTTTCAAGCGCGGCACCCGCCGCTTCGTCAGTCCCGCCACTCCAGCTTCCTCGTCGGTCCCGATCTCGATTTCAACGTCGTCGTTTATTTGCAAAGGGATCTGACCACCACGTACATGGAAGCTAGCCTCATAAGCAAGCAGGCTGCTAGATGTATTATTCTGGAGGATACGCAAGTACACACGTACGAATCGATTCCGCTGGTCTGAGATGCAAGCGAGAACACACACCAACGCATGGCACAAACTACACCAGGTGTAAAATAGACTTTTCATGTTGCATTTAACGGTGTTAGTTACCAAAACTGACGGAAATGTCACTTAGGAAAAAAAAATGAAGTTTAAGTGTCAAAACAGGGAAAAAAGTTTTATTAGGGTCAAAAAGAAAACCAAATTTTAAGGAAGGGCCAAATAAGCAATTCTCTCAACAAACAATGTCTCCGGGCCATGGATCCTGGCGAGAAGTCTTATCTAGAGATTCTAATGTGGGAGATGCTAAGATATGTTTACGCTACTGGCTCCATCACCCTATCTCAATGCCCGTCAAAAGCCAGCATCATTAGCTCTACCAGTGATACAGCCAAAGCGTGGTGTCGCACCCCCACTCTGGTTCCATTTCAGTCGCCAGTGTCGGCGCTGCAGCAGAACGAAAATAACGTGCGCTGCTAACAGCATCTCCAGCCGTTGGCCCCTCAGGAGGCGCTTAAAATTGTTGTCTGAGGGCGTACCGACGCTAAAATTGGCGTGGGGGCTTTCGGGCCCCCAGCTGCCGGCCCCAGGGTCGTCCCCAGAAGGTGACATTTTTTTATACAAAATAGGAATTCGGCTAAAGTATGAAGAAAATGACATTTTATAGCATAGTTTTTATTACATAAATAAATTTAATGTCGTTCTACAGCGCGAAGAACGCGATGAGCGCGGCGAAGTCGACGTCGTCGTCACCGGACTTCTCCTACTTGACGCGGACGCCGCCCCTGCTGGATTCATGGCTAGCGTCGCCCTGGCGGACCGGTGGTGCGCCGCCGTCGTTGTTGTCGTCGAGGATGACGACGCCTCCCTCGTAGCGGCCTCGCCGATGCCGTGCGGCGAGCTCTTTATGGGCGCTGCGCTGGCGCTTCATATCCATCCGCGCCCAGTCGTCACGTGCTCACTTCAAGGCCGTCGCGTCATTGAGCGCCTCCTTCTCGCCGCCAGCGAGCCCAAGCTTCATCTTCATGGGAGCGAGCCCAGGCTCCTTCACGGCGGCGAGCCCCGACTCCGTCTTTGGCTTGACAAAGTGTGGAGGAGCCGAGGAGGAGGCGCGCCCGCCGCCTTCGTTGATGACGATGCCGGCCGAGCGGGTGCGCCGGCCGAGCGGGGTCTCCGCTGCTGGCTCGGCCTTGACGCCGAACACCGCCCTAGAGCCGGAAGAGTGGGAAGAGGAGCGGGATGAGGACGACGAGCCGAAGACGAACCTCCTGGGCATCCATTGCCCGGCGCCGCGGTGGGGCACCAGGGCGGCGGCCGGGTATGTGAGCGGCGGGTTGTTGCCGCCCTCGAGGTACGCGAGAACCTTGTGGAGCGTCCGGTCGGGGGCGGCCCACCACAGGTGTCGCCCCTCGCTGTTCCACCGGCCCCCACCATCGGCGCCCCATTGGTGGAGGTGAGACGCTGCTCCTGTCGGCGCTGGAAGTACGCCGCCCACGCCTCGTGGTTGTCGGCGGCGTACTGCGGGGAGGTGCGCTGCTCCTCGGTCAGCGATGACCGAATGCGATCGACCTCACCGGCTGTAATGCCCAGGATGTGACTATGTCTCCTACGTGTCGAGGCACGACTTAAAGACATAAACGCATTCTGGAATGACTCAAGTATGGTATCTTTGCACATCTCATGTAAAAGTTCAGGGATGAAATTGTAAAAGATAGTTGGCTTACACTGGCCATGTCACCAATGAATATAATAACATTCAATCATCCAAATAACACAGGGTCCGACTACGGACGAAAATCCAAACGAGGAAGATACCATAAACACAAGGCCTGATCACCCCTAGTATGAACAACTACCGATCGTCGGGATACGAAACATAGTAACGACCACGCTCTTCATCGAACTCCCAGTGAAGTTCTGATCCATCTCCTGCATCGTACTCAGCGTTACCTGCATCTAGTGTGTGTTGAATCTGTGAGCCACAAGGACTCAGCAATCCCATTCCCTGGTATCAAAACTAACAAAGCCTTAGGTGTGGAAGGGTAATAAAGTGTTTGCAGCAAGCACTAAGAAACTAGCTTACGAGTTCAGAGCGAGATGAGAATATGTGCCAACGGTCGCCAAGGTTGATCAAGAAGTGATCCTAGCTACTCACGTTCATACATAACCCCAACGTGTTCACTTCTCGAAGCCCTTCGAAAAGAGACCATCACGGTTACTCACATAGGTAGTGCATTCTTAAGGATATGGTGTCAAGTTATCTACAACCGGATATTAACAAATTTCCATCTGCCACATAACCGTGGGCATGGCTTTCGAATGATCAAAACCCTGCAGCGGTGAACTTAGCCCATCACAAGCTCACGATCTGCGGAGTCACAACTCCAAGGTGGGAAGACCCGAGTATTCTCGGAATCCCGTGCTCAAGATATTTCGACAAAGGTAAAACTAATCCAGCAAGACCTCCCGGCGTGCCGACAGCCTGATAGTAGCCGCGCGTATCTCGTCTCAGGCCACGACCGGATGAGCTAAGCTTACGTATCGATGAAGTCCAAGTTGCCAAGGGAGCGACGCAAGATGCTCTAGTTTGGACCAACACTCATGAGGAGCACTGGCCCCGGGGGTTGATTAAGAACTCGGGTTTATAACTCCCTATGCAAGCTTTAGTTGTTAGGCAAATGGAGTACCAATGTTGGGCCTTGCTGGAAAAGCTTTAAGCAGTGCAAATTATCAAGGGGGGGGGGGCATAAACCCCAACCGTGTTAGGAACACAAAATCAAGGAACATAACACTGGTTTATCGGGTCCTAAGGTGGCATGAGTGGAACAAAACAACAAGCAGAAGGCCAAGCCTTCCACCCATTGCCAATATATAGGTGCATTAGTTTATAATAGGTATATATATTGTGTTATCCCAATAAACAAGTTCAACATGGAGCCATCTTCAATCTTCACCTGCAACTGACAATGCTATAAGAGGGGCTGAGCAAAGCGTACTTAGCCAATCAATGGTTTGCTAGGAAGGCGGTTAGAGTGTTTCATGGCAACAATAGGAGGCTGACAAACAGGAATATGCATCGAGGTATAGCTAAAGAACGAGACAACTAGCATAGGTAAAGATAGAGTTGATATCGGGGAATGATCATCTTGCCTGGTAAGTCGTCGGTGGGATGGTAAGACGGCTCCTCAAACTCAGTCTCGACAAGATCCTCGAACTCGGTATCGGCTCCCGGCTCTACCCAACACAAGAGCACAACAACGACACAATATCGAATACGGAGCAATGCACAATCAACATGATGCAAGACATGTCACGGGATGCAAGTATGATGTGCGTATGCATGAGGATGCTCTCGAGCCTAAGGAGAAGGTGATGGAAATGGCTTCATCTTGGGCAACCAAGCAAGCCACTGGATAGATTGGAAGATTTCAATCGAAATCGATATAAATTTCATGGAAAACGGATGCACGGTATGCAAATGACAAGCAAAACAAGATGCAATGCAAAACTGCAGTTTACAACAACATGGCATCTTTGGAGCAAGAAATAAATATTCTACAGCACCCAAACATGAAGACAAAAGGCATGGATGTGAAATAGACATGATACTTAACAGGCATGAACTTAGAGCACACCCAAAAACTTACTGGAAGAGAATTAAACAAGCATGGCAAGATTCAATAACTTTACAGATTTCTCAGACTTAGTGAAAATTACAAGGCATGGCAGAAATTACAATAAGTAGGCATGTTTACAAGCTTATGCAACTCCTACCAAAGCATAGCATGGCATGTGAATATACCCAACAGCAAGAATACATATTTGAGAAGCTACTCATGGAAAGAACATGGTGATAGGATGCATGGAACACTAGCTATTCACATGGCAAAACTGAACTTCTTGATAACATGGTGACAGAAACATTTTATAGCCACTTGAGAGCATGAAAACAACAACCTACAGCAAGGTATCATGGAAAACAAGAGTATGGATAGGTAGAGCATAACATATACATCAAGGAAAACCCACTGGCCAACAGTAACCATGCACAACAACAACGGTGGCATCATGGGAACATGGCATAAAAATTAACAGATTCACACTTAGCAGCAATTTATCAACACGATGGCATGTTAACGAGCTTGATGCAATCATCTCAAGACATATCATGGCATGAAAATGAATCTATCATGCAGAACACATTCCAAAGAGCAAAACTCATGTTGACACCTAGCTCATATGACACATGGATTAATTTACACAAGCAAGACAAAACATCATCTCATAACAAGTTCAGAAATTTATCAGCCAAAAGCACTTTTGCAACAAAGATAAACATGCCAATATGACACCTAACATGAATGCTACAGCAACCATCATGTATAGCACTTCACAATCAACATCTGGACATAACATACACTCCATTTGGACCAACATGCACAAAGTTACTAGCTCACGAACATGCCAACAAATTTACACAAACAACAAGTGATGTAACAGTTTCATCACGAAGCACTCTTTCCACGAAGATTAAGCCAACTAGATGATCCCTATCATGCATGAAACTGATGCTAACATGTAGAGCATGACGAGATGATCATTTCGACATATCATATGCACAAACGGAGCACCGAGTACAAAGTTGCCACATGAAGGAGGAGGCATAAAAATTAACAGATCCGGGTACTTAGTGATATTTCACCTCCACGAAAAGTCAACGTGGGATGGGACGGATCCGGGACGGAGGGATTCGGGCGTTTGGATGGCTGCGCGGGTGGATCTGGTCCCGATCAGGGGCTCGCTGAAGAGGTCGCCGGAGAAGCTCGGAGAGGCGGCGCCGATGGGGCACGGGGCCGGCGGCGAAGGACGAGGAGGCGGCGGCGGCGGGGAAGCTGGGTCCGGTGGCGCCCGGAGCGAGGTCCGGCCGGCGGCGGCCATGGGGATCCGGCGGCGGCAGGCGTGGGGATCCGGCGCCGGCGTGGGGATCCAGCGGCCGGGGCGGCGGCTCGCGCCGGAGGTGGCGACGGGAGGAGGAGACATGGTCGGGCGCCGCGGCTGGGAGTGGGCGCAGCGCGCGGGCCAGGCGGGCCTCCCGCGGGCCCGATGGGCTAGCGGCGCACGCGATGGAGGGGGCCAGCGAGGTGGACATGTGGCAGCGGCTGAGTGGCTGAGGGGGGAGGAGTGGACGCGTCCATCCGGAACGGACGTGTCCGGCGGCGCGGAGGAGCTCGGGTTAGGGTTTCGTCCGCAAAAATGGAGTGGATGGGGCCTATTTATAGATTATGGGAGCTAGGAGTGACCAAATTGGGTGCGGTTTTCGCCCACACGATCACGATCCGACGACCGAGAGGATGAGGGTGGTTGTGCTGGGTTAGTGGGCTGTTGTGGAGGGGTGTTGGGCTAAAAGGAAGAGGATCTTTTAGCCCACGAGGTTAACCGTTGGAGTATCAAACGACCTCCAAACGCGAGGAAACTTGACAGGCGGTCTCCACGTACTAAAACAACAACGTACGACAAGTCTCACCTTATTCCGAGAACGTTCTACGGCCACATACGAAAGAAGGACTCGGAGGTGCCACGAGCACTTGTGTGAGTGTCGGAACTCGAAACGGACAACAGGAAGAGACGAGCATGACCGGTGCAAGTGACAACACGAATGCAATGCAATGCACATGATGAAATGACGTGGATAATATGCACACACGCACAAGGCAAAACAAAGAAACTCGAAATGAAGGAAGAGCCCATAATGGAATTGATGAAGTCAACGATACATATATTGCCGTAAATGGAATTGTTACATCCGGAGCATTACAAACTCTCCTCCACTACAAAAAGATCTCGTCCCAAGATCTAGGACTGAAAGAAAGCATGATACTCGGAACGGAGATGATCTTCTCGTTCCCATGTAGCTTCTCGGTCGGTATGGTGTGACCACTTCACTTTCAAGAATTTGAAGGACTTGTTGCGGGTCTTGTGCTCAGTTTCTTCAAGGATAGCAATAGGGTGCTCACGATAAGACAAGTCTTGCTGAGGATCATTCTCTTCGAAAGGAATGGTGCATTCAGGCGTCTTGAAGCACTTGCGGAGTTGTGACACGTGAAACACATCATGCACATTTGCAAAGTTGGAGGGAAGCTCGAGTTGGTAGGCTAGATCTCCTATCTTGCCAAGAATCTTGAAAGGGCCCACGTATCTTGGAGCAAGCTTGCCCTTAATACCAAACATCTGAGTGCCCTTCATGGGAGAAACACGGAGATAGACACGATCTCCAATGTCGAAAGCCAAGTCACGATGCTTGCCATCATAGTAGTTCTTTTGGCATGATTGCGCGGCCTTGAGATTCTCACGTATGACTTTGCACATTTCTTCGGCCTCTGAGATCAAATCATTTCCAAGGAGTTGACGTTCACCAGTCTCGGACTAGTTGAGAGGGGTACGACACTTTCTGCCATAGAGAATTTCAAACGATGATTTGCCTGCACTTGCTTGGAAGCTGTTGTTGTAGGAGAATTCGGCAAATGGAAGGCAATCTTCCCATTTCATACTGAAGGAGATGACACAAGCTCTGATCATATCTTCAAGGATTTGGTTCACTCTTTTGACTTGACCACTAGTCTGAGGGTGAAACGCTGTGTTGAAGCGAATCTTGGTGCCCATGGCTGACTGAAAGGAATCCTAGAACTTGGAAGTGAACATGCTTCCACGGTCTGAGGAGATCACTTGCGGAATACCATGCAAAGAGACAATTCTGGAGGTGTACAACTCTGCCAGTTGAGCTGCGTTGATGGATTCTTTGACTGGAAGAAAATGAGCCACTTTAGTGAGCTTGTCAATCACCACAAAGATAGCATCATTTCCTCTCTTGGACTTGGGAAAACCGGTGACGGAATCCATCTCAATGTGATCAAATTTCCACTCAGTAATAGGTAGGGGTTGAAGGAGTCCGGCTGGATGTTGATGCTCTGCCTTCACTCTTCTGCAGACATCACACTCGTTCACGAATTGGGCAATCTCCCTTTTCATGCGAGTCCACCAATATGATTGCTTGAGGTCATGGTACATCTTGGAGCTGCCTGGATGTATCGAGAGGAGTGAGTCATGTGCTTCGTTCATTATGAGCTTTCTGAGATCACCTTTGGGAACCACAATTCTGTCCTCAAAGAACAAAGTGTCTCTGTCATCAATGCGATATCACTTGTACTTGGGAGTACCCTTTGCAATACCATGTTTCACTTTCTGCACCATAGCATCACTGAGTTGGGCCTCACGGATTTGATCTTCCAAGGTAGGAGCAACTTGAAGGTTGGCAAGAAATCCTTGCAGAACGACTTGGAGGTTGAGCTACCTCAATGATTCACAACGTTCAGGTTGGAACGGTTTGAGAAGGAGACTGTTGCAATTAGCCTTTCTACTCAAGGCATCTGCAATGACATTGGCCTTGCCAGGGGTATACTCAATGCTTGGATCGTATTCTTGAATCATTTCAACCCAACGAGTCTGGCGGAGGTTAAGGTTTGGCTGAGTGAAGATATACTTCAGGTCTTGTGATCGGTGAAGATGTCCACTTTTCTACCCAACGGAAGGTGTCTCCACATGATCAAGGCATGACCAACTGCTGCTAGCTCAAGATCATGTGTGGGGTAATTCTTCTCATTTGGTTTAAGCTGACGTGAAGTGTATGCAACGATCTTCTTGTCTTGCATGAGAACATTGCCAAGACCTTGCAATGAAGCATCACAAAAGACTTCATAAGGCTTGGACTCATCCAGAGGAGTAAGAACCGGAGCAGAAATGAGCTTCTCGTTGAGTGTCTTGAATGACATATCACAATCAGGAGTCCACGAGTACTTGAAATTCTTCTGCAGCAAGTTGGAAAGGGGCTTGGCAATCTTGGAGAAGTTCTCAACGAACCTTCTGCAATAGCTTGCGAGACAAAGGAAACTTCGGAGTTCCTTGACATTCTGAGGAGGTTCCTAGTTGACAATAGCTTCAACTTTCTCGGGGTTAACAGAAGTGCCCTCGGCAGAGATAACATGGACAAGATAGAAGACTTTATCAAGCCAGAATTCACATTTGGAGAACTTCACATAGAACCGGTGCTCACGGAGCCTGTCAAGGACCAAACGGAGGTGCTTGGCATGGTCTTCTTCATTCTTGGAGAATACCAAGATATCATCGAGGTAGACGAGCACGAATTCATTGGTGTAGGGGTTGAATATGAAGTGCATCATCCGAGAGAAGGTGGGTGGAGCATTTGCAAGTCCGAAAGACATGACCGTGTATTCATAGGAGCCATAGCTTGTTCTGAATACGGTCTTGGGAATATCCTCTTCATGGATACGAATCTGATGGTAACCCATCCGGAGATCAAGTTTTGAGAAAACCTTGGCTCCTTTGAGCTGCTCAAACAATTCATTGATGTTGGGGAGCGAGTACTTATTCTTTATTGTGTTCTTGTTCAATGGCCGGTAATCAACGCAAAGGCGTTCCGTGCCATCCTTCTTCTTGACAAATAGAACACCACAACCCCAAGGATAAGTACTTGGTATGATTAGACCCATACGTTCTTGCTCATCGAGTTGTTTCTTCAGCTCCTTCAACTCATCAGGAGAAAGCTTGCACGGATGCCGACATGCTGGCTCGGTACCGGGTTCAAGTTCAATGACGAATTCAGCTGGACGGTTGGGAGGCATGCCTGGAAGCTCTTCAAGGAATACATCCTCATATTCACAAACCACCCGAATCTGAGAAATGGCATTAATCTCGCCCTTGTCATTCAGAGAGAATAGCCTGATTGTGTTATCTCGAGCTGCAAAGATAATCACGTCTTCGTCAGGATGAGTTAGCTTAACCTCCTTGTTTGCACAATCAATATTTGTGTCATGCTTGGAGAGCCAATCCATCCCAAGAATAAGATCAATGTCGGAGTTACCGAGAACAACCGGGGAAACCAGAAAACTGTAATCACCCATATGAATAGAGATATCCGGAATCATTGTAGTAGCCCTCATAGACAATGCCAGAGAAACAATTCCCAAGGGTCTCTCCAACAATTGAGAATTAAAATCATGCTTCGTAGCGAACGGTCTTGACATAAAACAATGCAATGCGCCAGAATCGAATAAAACTCTTGCAGGAATTGAGTTAACTGAGAGGTTACCCATAATCACATCAGAAGAATTCTCTGCTTGAGCTGCATTCATCAGGTTCACTTTTGCATGCTTGGGATTGTGCTTGACAATAGCATTGCTGACAGGTGGAGGAGGCGGAAGGCGCCTCTGGTTGGTGCACTTGTTGGAATAATGACCCTTCAGACCACATTTGTAGCAAGTGACCTCAGAAACTGGACGGGAAGGAGAAACACTTGGTCTTGGAGCTTGGAACTGAGACTTGGACTGGTTGCTTGGGTTGGGTGGGTGGGAGAATCCCACGACCACCTGAGTGCTTGTTGTTTATTGGAGGACGAATCACTGGAGGAGGCGGTAGCCAGAACTTCTGCTGCTTGGCAACCACTTGAGTGGAAGAGGAGGAGTGAACAACATCTCTTATCCTCTTTTTGGAAGCTTCACACTTGAGCTGAGCTACCTCTTGCTTGAGAGCCATATTGTAGAACTGGTCAAATTCATCCGGCTCGAATAAGGTGAGAGCAAGTTGGAGTTCATCTTTTAGACCACCTCAGAACTGGTATATCTTGCTCTTGGCATCGAGGATGTCTTGCTTCGCATAACGGGAAAGATTCTGGAACTTGACATCGTATTGATAGACGAACATGGTGCCTTACTTCAGGTTGTAGAATTGCTCACACATGCCTTCAATGACACTGGTTGGAATGTGATGAGAACGGAAATCGCGACAGAAATCTGTCCACGAGATTTCACGACCACCTCTGGAGTCTTTGTACTGTTGCCACCAATCAACAACTTGATCTTTGAGTTGGAAAGTGGCAAACTTGACATAATCCTCAGGTCTTACATTACTGCATTCAAAGTGCTTCTTGATGTCTGTGATCCAATCTTCATCATCTAGCGGGTCCACACAGTAACTGAAAACTTTGGTTGGTTTGCCAGGAATTGGTTCAGAGTCGCAAAGTGAGGTTGATTGAACATATTTCCTTGGCCTTGGTTCCCTTGATTGCCTTGATTTGCTTGAAAACTCTGCATCATTTGCATGAGCATCTGAGTGTTCTGATTGGTTGCCTGCATAATCGCTCTCCATGCCTCAGACGGAGGAGGAGGGGAAGGAGGACACTCTTCTTCACCCTCTTGGTTCTGGTTGGGAATTTTCTTAGGTGCCATCCTGAAAATGATGATAACTGTTAGCCATTGATGCAATAATAGATAAGCTGAATCAACGGCTAGATATTTGCAACATATAGTCCTCACAATGAACATTCGAACAAAAGTTGAACGAATGAATTCCATAGCTTAATGGTACAACAACCCGTCGAGAAGCCACTTGGGAGAACAAAATGATAGAATAAAAACAACAAGGTACAGATGGAACAAATACAAAATAGAGGTTTCGTCCCACATGTTCGTGCTGAATGCCCCATGGCACGTGTTACAAAGGGTCTTGCAATCCCCGGATCAGCTTAGCCAAGGATCCTTTAAGATGCAACTCCCAATTGGAACAACGCCCATGAAACCTCTTCACTAGATGTTGAACTCCAAACCTCATACCATGCACCTGTAGGAAGATTACCTAAGAGCTACTTGAAACCCACCTATTAATTCTCGAAGCTTTCTGGTTATGCAATCTGGTGTTGGGGATACAGGGGAAGCACCACGCACTCAACTCTAACCTACATCCAGTTGTATCCATCCGTCAACACATAACCAGTCATCTTCAGAAATTGTTTACCTCGGACCTTCGAAACGCATCCGCTATACTAGCTGTGGCAATACTCCCGAACTATCTCCCCAGTACTGGGTGACGTCGGGGTTATCTCACCACCAGACATGCATAGAAGAGTTTTCGATGTCGGCCGCCTCTGGTATTCTAGAATCACTACGATACATTTGTGACGACAACACCTCGGAGCTCAACTCCCCGGGACACTACCACAACCCCTAAATGACAGGAGGCATCAAGAACAATGTTCTTGTCACAAAGATATCAGAAAAATCCAAACAATACCGACGTGATCCTAAAAAAATTTGGTGCAACTTTGAGAGTAGAGGAGTGTAATGCCCAGGATGGGACTATACCTCCTACGTGTCGAGGCACGACTTAAAGGTATAAGCCCATCCTAGAATGATCTCAAGTTTGGTATCTTTGCACGACTCATGTAAAAGAGGGATTAAATTGCAAAAGGAGATAGTTGGCTTACACTCGCCACTTCACACAATATAATTCATAAGCAATACATCATTCAAAACATCACAACCCATCTAAGGGTAAGATCCAAAAGAAAGATACCAAAACAACATAAAGCCACAGGTCAGGATCAAATCCTAGTAGAAACCACTACTGAACGTCGAAACGTCACAAACAAACGGACACACTCTTCATCGAACTCCTGGTGAAGAACTTGAACCAGCTCCTGCATCAAACTCGGCTGAACCTGCATCTGGTGTTGTAGTATCTGTGAGCCACGAGGACTCAGCAATCCCATAACCATGGGTAACAAGACTAGCAAAGCTTTATGGGTAGGAAGAGGTAAAGTGGTGAGGCTGCAGCAGCGGCTAAGCATAATATGGTGGCTAACTTACGAGTACTAGAATAAGATGAGCATCTACGCAAACGGTCGCAAAAGTAGTGATCGCTAAAGATCCTGAACTACATACGAGTCAAACATAACCCCACCGTGTTCTCTTCTCAAAGTGAAAAGAGACAGTCACGGTTACTCACACAGTTGTGTGTTTTACTTCGGATCCTCTGTCAAGTTTTCTACAACCGGACATTAACAAATTCCAATCTGCCACATAACCGCGGGCACGGCTTTCGAAAGTTCATAACCCTGCAGGGGTGTTCCAACTTGACCCATTACAAGCCCACGATCCGCGGAGTCGCAACTCCAAGGTGGGAAGACCCGAGTATTCTCGGAATCCCGTGCTCAAGATATACCGAACCAAGGTAAGACTAATCCAGCAAATCCTCCCGGCGTGTCGACACCCTGATAGTAGCCGCGCGTATCTAAGTCTCAGGACACGACCGGATGGGTGATGCTACAGGACCCAATCCTCGAGTTTCCCAGTGGTGGTTCCCGCAGGCTCCCCGTTTGGGACCAACACCATCAGCACTGCCCCCCTGCTATGTAGAATTAAGAATCCTCGGGGACGCGACCCCCTATGCAAATTTGATTAATTAATTAAGTTGTTATTATGAGGCAAATAGTACCAATGTTGGGATTTGCTGGAAAAGACTTAGCACTTAGCGGTTTATCGAGGGGGTCCCATACACCCCAACCGTGTTAGGAATGCATAATCAAGGAACATAACACCGATTTATACGGTTCCTAACGGCATGAGTGGAACAAATCACCAAGCAAAAGGCTTAGCCTTCCACCCTTGCCAGTATATAGATGATTTCATTTTAAGCATTTATATAGTGTGATATAACCCAACAACTTCAACATGAAGCGAGCATCTTCGATCTTCACCTGCAACTAGCAATGCTATAAGAAGGGCTGAGCGAAGCGTACTTAGCCAAGCAACGGTTTGCATAGGTAGGGTGGTTAAACATGGTGATGGTTACAGTAGGAGGCTGACAGGAAAGACATGGGCATCGAGGCAAAAATACTAAAGAGCGATACTCTAGCAATAGGCAAAGATAGTAATGGTATCCGGGTTCGGTCATCTTGCCTGAGATTCCGCAAAGGAAGAAGAACGGGTCCATGAAGTAGACGGAGCAACACAGTCGAGCGAATCCTCACAACTCCGGAACGAAACCGAAGCTATCAAGAGAAGCAACCGGAAAGAAGCAAACAACACGGTAAACCTACAAGCATAAACATGGCATACGATGCACATCCAAGTATGATGCATGTCCGGTTTAATTATGCATGGCATGGCAAAGTGCACAAACAAATACTACAAGTTAAGTGGAGCTCAATATGCAACGAGTTGCATATTGACGAAACACCACATTTTAATTATTTAGTTGACTCTCGTTTATTACAAGACAAGATTAAATGTTTCTAACATGGCAAGAGGTGAAGCAAAAACAAACTACCTATTTAGACATTTTAAATGAGGCCGGAAATAACAACAACATATCCAGAAAATCCCCATGCATGTTTAGCAATTATTAAAGCAACAACAATTCACACATTTAAATGATGTTAACATGATGCGGATGACATGAACAAGTTTATGCAAGTTTATTAAAAGTTGACATGAAGAAGACATGAAGTATATTCACCGCGGTGGAAGGAAAGGGTGCCATGGCAACGATCCGAAAATGATGCACGCAACATCTCGGTTCCGGTAACCCGTTGAGAGACCGGTGCAAAAGGTGACGGAGAGCGAGCGAAACAAGAAGAAAGGTGGGGTGATCCCGTTGCCGGGTTCCCACGGGTCGGCGACGAGGCAACCGAGGAACATGACAAACGGACGAAATGGGCACGGAGCACACACGGGAAACATTTCATACAACACAACAAACATCTCACGGGTCATCATCTCGGGTTATACCTTCGAAACACTCGTTTCGGGACGGTTCGAGATCGTAGAGGAAGGAGTCGTTCTCGCGAGTCGTAGAGGAAGTAGTGGTTCACGTTTCGAAGAGGAAGTAGTTGTTCACGTAGAGGTACACGTGTAGTCGTCCACATCCCGTTCGGAGAGGTACTTGCGGTCTCGGCGACGGTAGGGGTACACGGCGACGGTAGTTGTTCACGTTCGTAGATGTACTCGTCATCGTAGCCGTGGTGCTTGCGACGTCGGGGTACACGTTATGTAGTGGTACTTGGTCTCGGCGACGGTAGTTGTACATGATCCGTAGAGGTACTTGAGGGTTCCGATGGCTCCGGAAGTGTCCAAAAATGTTCGAAATTTCGGAGGAACCTCGAAACAACGGAGAAGAATTATTGGTAAGGTTTTTGAAGGAGAAACTCGAAGTGGAAAAGACATGGGGAAAAAATATGCACGTGTGTTGCGGGTAATTCCAAAGAATGGAATATTTTAATATAGCTCCCTAAAATATTGAGAGACTTTTATATGTTATAAAGAGAAGTCATCCTTCCCTCGATTTAAATGGACCGAAGGTCCACACAATTTATTAGGTTGAGATGCAAAAATTAATGACATGATGGCATGATGACATGATGCAATGCAAAATAAATAACACAAGCACAAAAGAAATACACGGGCAACCCAGAACATCTGGAATCTTCTGGAATCTTCTGGGACGTCGGTCTTCGGGCGTCACAACTCTCCCACACTAACAGAGGATCTCGACCCGAGGTCCTAGAGATAGCACATGGTAGAAACAAAAAAGAAGAGGTAAAACAAAGTTACTTCTTTGACAGACGAGTGAAACCAAAAGAACCTTGAGAGGTTGAACAAACTTGAAAGAAAGAATGCAACAGAGATGAACGAAGTTAAGAGCACTCCGGTAAAAGGAGGAACATGGAACATTAAGATAACCTTGTAGGTTGAAAGACATGAAACAAGAGCTCACGAACCAAAAGAATATGAAACCTCAATGGTATAGCCAAGGAATAAGAATGACATGATTTGGACAGCACTCCGTCTGAAAATGGAAGGAATTAACAAGAACTTGAGGAGAAGGGAAGATACTTGATGAAAACAACAACACACAGCCTCTGAAACATTGAAGAATGGCACAAGGGTAAGAAGAATTCAGACAACACTCCGGTTGAAAGAGAGGCAAAACATGAAAAGGTGAGAGAACTTGAATGAAGAACACAACACTCCGGTTAAATAGATAAACAAGGGAAAGAACATGATCTCGATAAAACGATATGATGGTTTGGAGAGAGCAACATCACAAAGCCTCCGGAATGAAAGAATAGAAGCAAGATCGTTGGGAAGAAAGAACGGAGAAGAAAATGACAACTTCTCCCAAAATTGAATTTGAAAGAGCATCCTTACGAAGAAGGGTTGAACGGAGTTGATGGAAAATCAACACGAAAACGAATAAGCTCGATGTGGGCTTATGGAAAACATCTCAAAATTATGAGGTGACAACCGGCCACTAACGAAAACAATTGATTGGATTGAGATCAACAAGGAGACGATAAACTTAACTCACCGGAATGATAAATGAAGAACTTGGGTCATTATAAGCACCATGATAGCAACAATTCTCAAGGAAAGCTTTTAGGTGAAATACAACCCAAGATAACTCCAACGAATAATTGAAGGGTTGAAAAGATCTCCTGATCAAGGAAAATGATGGGTTTAAATATCTCATTCTTGAAAACTCGTGAATCGTAATCAATGAAAGGATTGTCAAGAATGACATAACACCATCTGAAAGATAAGGTAGAAAGAATTGCAATTGGAAAGCATGATGAAGAATGCTTGAGCTCCAACAAGAATCTTGATGAAGACTTCGAGGATGAATTAAAAACAAGATGATGAACCACCATGAGAACTCCGGTAATGAAAGCATGAGAAGTGAAAGATGAAAAGAATAAGATTCAAGGCTCGCGATGAATTAGATGAAGCTTGAAATGATATAATTGAAATACTTGGAACTCCGGAAAACAAGATGAACAACTTAGAACTGAGAATATGATATGATGAACAAGCTCCAGACAAAAGAATTAAATCACCTGAAGGAACAAGAATAAGAATTATGTTATGCATCTCCTTCACCAATTTAAATTGATGGCAACCAAAGGATTTGGCATACTACTTATTCTCATTGGGAAGGATTAAAGAGAGATCTAGCACAAGCTTGGATAAGTATTCGACGAACCACCAGTAGAATTATGAAAAGAACGAGTGAATTAAAACGATAACAACGGAAGAGTAATCTAGAATGAACCACCGTAAGAATAGGGAGACGAACGAAGAGGCATCAATGAAGAATATTTGGAGGACGAAGTTGAAAACTGAGAACGAAGAAATATTCTGAAATGATGGCCTTCGGAGGATCACAAGAAAGAATTCATGAAATGCTTCGGATGGGTATAAAAGAATTCCTCACAATCAAACGATAATGAGGATGGCATGAAGCTAGAACCACGAATCTTGAGAGAACGGGCCAAGATTTAAGAGAAACACTTCTCCGGTCTACAAATGTTGAGAATGAATACGAAAAATGTCATAAGAATTGTTGAGCACTCCGGAATGAAGAATTAAAAAGGTTGAACCAATGATGAAAAGAATTTGAAAGCGACCTTGGAGAAGGCATGTGACTGATGGAAATCATTCTTACGTCACATTTGAAAAGAATTTGAGTATAAATCCGGAAAATAGAAGAGTCAGGTAAGATCCTGGAAAAAGACCTGTGGGTTAGGGCCCACACAAAGAAAATCACTGTTGGAAAAGATTGTTTAGGAGATATAGCACCGGTTGAATTAAATGGCTAGAATAAGATGATAATCCTCGAAATAGCTTGAACGGATTAAGAATGGAATTATGAATCTTCAGCACTCCGGATATGAATAACAAGAGGAGAATGATTAATTGGTGCACCGGAATAAGAAAGCATTGTGAAATGAGGAAAAGGATAAGATCAACACCGAAATCTTGAATTACATCCACCGGCAGAATCTGAGAACAAAAGAATGATGAACTTGAAGCTCTTGAGCATCTTCACGATAAGCACCAGATAAGGACATTGAAAGAAAAGAATGAAGAAATATCACATGAATAAAAAGGATACTTCATTTGAGAATTTCTTGCTCCAAGAAGAAGAAGGGTGGGAGGGTGGGTAAAAACAAAGACAACTTGGGGTGAATGAAATAGACAAATCGTCAAATTTCTCAACGGCGTCTGTATGGAATAACTTGAAGAGAAGGCACACTGGTTGAAAAGAATTAACATGAATATCTCGATGGTCAAGAAGAATTAGTACTCCCATAGAAATATGAGAACACCGATTAGGAAGGTATGGAATCAACCTTTGACATCGAAGCAACTCGAATACCAGAATCAAAACAAGAACAAAGGATAGATATTTCGCAGCATCATCTTCACAATATCATCCGAGCAAAGAATTGAATGAATGAATTCCGCAGGTACATCAGCTTGTCGAGAAACCACTAGGGAGAACAAAAGATAAATAAAAAGGAACAAGGAACAGATAGAACAAATACAAGATAGAAGCTTCGTTCCGACATATTCGTGTTGAAAGCTCATGGAACATGTTACAAAAGGGTTTTGCAATCCCCGGATCAGCATAGCCAAGGACCCTTTAAGATGCAACTCCCGATCAGAACAAGTCCATAAAACCACTTCACTCAATGTAGAACCCCGAACTTCCTATCGTGCATCCGTTGGAAGAATGCCTAGAACTACTAGATGAACCCACCTATTAATTTCCGAAAGTTTCCAGTTATGCAATCAGGTGTTGGGGATACACGGGAAGCACCGCGCAATCAACTCTAAACCTACATCCAGGTGTATCCATCCTTCAACACATAACCAGTCTTTCCCGGAAACTATTTACCTCGGACCTTCGAAAAGCATCCACTATAACAAGCTATGGCGATACTCTCGAGCTACCTCCCCAGTACTGGGTGATGTCGGGGTTATCTTGCCACTAACCACATAGGAGAGTTTTCGATGTCGGCCGTCTTAAGTATTCTAGTACTGCCGCGATGGATTTGTGACGACAACACCTCGGAGCTCAACTCCCCGGGACACTGCCACAACCCCTAATGACAGGAGGCATCGAGAACAATGTTCTCGTCACAAAGACATCGGAACAATCCAAACAATACTCGCGAGATCCTAAAAAAAATTGGTGCAATTTTTGAAAGTAGAAGAGGCAAGAGTAATCGTCAGGAGTCCTCACCAGAATAAAAAGAGATGAGAAGCAAAAGAATCCTACTCTCCGATATATATATAGGACTCAAAACATTTTTAGTGTGTGCCTAGACTCAACCATCAACGATTCGATCAATCAGTGGGGGCTTCTAGGTCGAAGAAGGCTCTGATACCAACTTGTAATGCCCAGGATGGGACTATACCTCCTACGTGTCGAGGCACGACTTAAAGGTATAAGCCCATCCTAGAATGATCTCAAGTTTGGTATCTTTGCACGACTCATGTAAAAGAGGGATTAAATTGCAAAAGGAGATAGTTGGCTTACACTCGCCACTTCACACAATACAATTCATAAGCAATACATCATTCAAAACATCATAGCCCATCTAAGGGTAAGATCCAAAAGAAAGATACCAAAACAACATAAAGCCACAGGTCAGGATCGAATCCTAGTAGAAAGCACTACTGAACATCGAAACGTCACAAACAAACGGACACACTCTTCATCGAACTCCTGGTGAAGAACTTGAACCAGCTCCTGCATCAAACTCGGCTGAACCTGCATCTGGTGTTGTAGTATCTGTGAGCCACGAGGACTCAGCAATCCCATAACCATGGGTAACAAGACTAGCAAAGCTTTATGGGTAGGAAGAGGTGAAGTGGTGAGGCTGCAGCAGCGGCTAAGCATAATATGGTGGCTAACTTACGAGTACCAGAATAAGATGAGCATCTACGCAAACGGTCGCAAAAGTAGTGATCGCTAAAGATCCTGAACTACATACGAGTCAAACATAACCCCACCGTGTTCTCTTCTCAAAGTGAAAAGAGACAGTCACGGTTACTCACACAGTTGTGTGTTTTACTTCGGATCCTCTGTCAAGTTTTCTACAACCGGACATTAACAAATTCCAATCTGCCACATAACCGCGGGCATGGCTTTCGAAAGTTCATAACCCTGCAGGGGTGTTCCAACTTGACCCATTACAAGCCCAGGATCCGCGGAGTCACAACTCCAAGGTGGGAAGACCCGAGTATTCTCGGAATCCCGTGCTCAAGATATACCGAACCAAGGTAAGACTAATCCAGCAAATCCTCCCGGCGTGTCGACACCCTGATAGTAGCCGCGCGTATCTAAGTCTCAGGACACGACCAGATGGGTGATGCTACAGGACCCAATCCTCGAGTTTCCCCGTGGTGGTTCCCGCAGGCTCCCCGTTTGGGACCAACACCATCAGCACTGCCCCCCTGCTATGTAGAATTAAGAATCCTCGGGGATGCGACCCCCTATGCAAATTTGATTAATTAATTAAGTTGTTATTATGAGGCAAATAGTACCAATGTTGGGATTTGCTGGAAAAGACTTAGCACTTAGCGGTTTATCGAGGGGGTCCCATACACCCCAACCGTGTTAGGAACGCATAATCAAGGAACATAACACCGGTTTATACGGTTCCTAACGGCATGAGTGGAACAAATCACCAAGCAAAAGGCTTAGCCTTCCACCCTTGCCAGTATATAGATGCTTTCATTTTAAGCATTTATATAGTGTGATATAACCCAACAACTTCAACATGAAGCGAGCATCTTCGATCTTCACCTGCAACTAGCAATGCTATAAGAAGGGCTGAGCGAAGCGTACTTAGCCAAGCAACGGTTTGCATAGGTAGGGTGGTTAAACATGGTGATGGTTACAGTAGGAGGCTGACAGGAAAGACATGGGCATCGAGGCAAAAATACTAAAGAGCGATACTCTAGCAATAGGCAAAGATAGTAATGGTATCCGGGTTCGGTCATCTTGCCTGAGATTCCGCAAAGGAAGAAGAACGGGTCCATGAAGTAGACGGAGCAACACAGTCGAGCGAATCCTCACAACTCCGGAACAAAACCGAAGCTATCAAGAGAAGCAACCGGAAAGAAGCAAACAACACGGTAAACCTACAAGCATAAACATGGCATACGATGCACATCCAAGTATGATGCATGTCCGGTTTAATTATGCATGGCATGGCAAAGTGCACAAACAAATACTACAAGTTAAGTGGAGCTCAATATGCAACGAGTTGCATATTGACGAAACACCACATTTTAATTATTTAGTTGACTCTCGTTTATTACAAGACAAGATTAAATGTTTTTAACATGGCAAGAGGTGAAGCAAAAACAAACTACCTATTTAGACATTTTAAATGAGGCCGGAAATAACAACAACATATCCGGAAAATCCCCATGCATGTTTAGCAATTATTAAAGCAACAACAATTCACACATTTAAATGATGTTAACATGATGCGGATGACATGAACAAGTTTATGCAAGTTTATTAAAAGTTGACATGAAGAAGACATGAAGTATTGTCACCGCGGTGGAAGGAAAGGGTGCCACGGCAACGATCTGAAAATGATGCACGCAACATCTCGGTTTCGGTAATCCGTTGAGAGACCGGTGCAAAAGGTGACGGAGAGCGAGCGAAACAAGAAGAAAGGTGGGGTGATCCCGTTGCCGGGTTCCCACGGGTCGGCGACGAGGCAACCGAGGAACATGACAAACGGACGAAACGGGCACGGAGCACACACGGGAAACATTTCATACAACACAACAAACATCTCACGGGTCATCGTCTCGGGTTATACCTTCGAAACACTCGTTTCGGGACGGTTCGAGATCGTAGAGGAAGGAGTTGTTCTCGCGAGTCGTAGAGGAAGTAGTGGTTCACGTTTCCGAAGAGGAAGTAGTTGTTCACGTAGAGGTACACGTGTAGTCGTTCACATCCCGTTCGGAGAGGTACTTGCAGTCTCGGCGATGGTAGGGGTACACGGCGACGGTAGTTGTTCACGTTCGTAGATGTACTCGTCATCGTAGCCGTGGTGCTTGCGACGTCGGGGTACACGTTATGTAGTGGTACTTGGTCTCGGCGACGGTAGTTGTACATGATCCATAGAGGTACTTGAGGGTTCCGATTGCTCCGGAAGTGTCCAAAAATGTTCGAAATTTCGGAGGAACCTCGAAACAACGGAGAAGAATTATTGGCAAGGTTTTTGAAGGAGAAACTCGAAGTGGAAAAGACATGGGGAAAAATATGCACGTGTGTTGCGGGTAATTCCAAAGAATGGAATATTTTAATATAGCTCCCTAAATTATTGAGAGACTTTTATATGTTATAAAGAGAAGTCATCCTTCCCTCGATTTAAATGGACCGAAGGTCCACACAATTTATTAGGTTGAGATGCAAAAATTAATGACATGATGGCATGATGACATGATGCAATGCAAAATAAATAACACAAGCACAAAAGAAATACACGGGCAACCCGGAACATCTGGAATCTTCTGGAATCTTCTGGGATGTCTGTCTTCGGGCGTCACAAGGAGATAGAACAACGTCAGGAGTCCTCACCAGAGCGATGAAGGGGATGAGGAGTAAAAGAAATCCTACTCTCCGATATATATATATAGGACTCAAAATATTTTTTTTTTGTGTGCCTAGACTCAACCGTCAGCGGATCGATCAATCAGGGGGCTCCTAGGTCGGAGAAGGCTCTGAATACCAACTTGTAATGCCCAGGATGCGATTATGTCTCCTACGTGTCGAGGCACGACTTAAAGACATAGTCGCATCCTAGGCATTACACCGGCGAAGTAGTCGGGACGCGCGTCGACGTCCGGCAGTTAGGGAACGGGGACGCCTCCGGCGCTGAGCCTCCATCCTGTCGGCCCAACGCGCATATCTGGAGGCGCCGGGATGTTGGCCTCAAAATGCAGGTGCGCCTCCCATGCGTGCAGCGAGCGGCGGCCGAATCCGTTGGCCGCCGCTCAATCGCCGGGGAACCGCTTGCACATCGTCGCGGCTGGGCTGGGGAGAGGAGAGGTTTGTCGGCGGCGGAGAGAGAAAGGAAGAGAGCACGACGTGTGTGGCCAGCG
>LR738714.1:411039855-411080606 GCA_902687465.1 Secale cereale
GGGAGGCGCTTTTTATAGCAGCCGTGGAGACGTGTGTACGCGTGGTGGAGAGTGAGGCGTCGCTGCGCCGCCGGTGAGGAGCAGCCCCGTGGTGAGGAATCAATGGAAGGCTGACCGGCGGCAGCCTTGGCATTGATTCCCCACGGGAAACTGAGGCATTATGAGGACGACGAGGCGAGTGTCGCTGACTCGGCGGGCCCGCAGCTCTTTCGCGCCAAAACCGTGTCGCGTGGCGCCCCCGAGCGCCCCCATCGCGTCGGGTTTGGCTTGGGTCCGCTGACGCCAAATTCGGCCTGAGCCGACGAAAATTGAGCTTCTGGGACGCGGCTGGACCGATTTTTGTGCGCCAGTACGATAAAATCACCCGGAGAGGGCGTGTCGGGGATGCGGTTGGAGAGGCTCTAACCTCCATTTTAGTTTTTGAACAAACATGACTTTCCCGAGAAACCTCGGTACAAAAACGTGAGCTTTGATGTTAGCAATCTACTCCTACGAGGCCTTGTTTTGCTATGGAATAGCAAAAAGTTATGAAATCAAGCTCTTTTTAGGATTTTTTTAATAACACGGTAAAAAAAACGCTCGTACATATACACATTCACTCACCCCAATGGACGTCCACACACACTCTGCCCCTATGAGCACCTTCGACTGACTAAGCCGGTACATCATCTTGGAATTGATGAAATCGTCACAATACTCCATAGTCAATGGGAATGTCTCCTCTCACTAAACAAATAAATCTAGAAAAATACGACCACCAATGTGGACTTGAACCTTGGTTGGTTGATTCTAAACCCGATCATACCCCTGATCGGGCCGAGTTTTGGCTCAGGCTTTTCAGAGCCCGAAGCAGAAATCCCGAGCCTGAGCCCGGTCCGGCTTGACGAGATGCAAATGAACAGTGGCATTTTTCAATTAAAATAACTATATTCATGATATTAAAATAATATAATATATCGATGTTTTGAATAAAATATACATTTGTTGCCATTTCATGCTTTATTCGGGCTTTCAGGATAGGCATTGGGCGAGAAAATGGAGCCCGAGCCCGGCCCGAATGACGGGCTTTCGGGCTCCTACCCTAGGCCGGACTGCCCATGTAGTTCCACCAAGAGGAACCTAACCATCTGAGCTACGCTTAGTTCATGGTACCTTTTCGACTTGAGGAGCATAATAGATATTATAAATTCATTCCTCTTTGTGCGATCAATTTTGAACTTCAAATGTTGCCTAATGTTTTTCACATATCAACTCAACTACCTAAAACTGCACATCTCTTAGCCCTGAGTTCCAATATTGAAGATTGTGCCATATTAGCAAGCACAACTGTGGCATCTAGAGTTCCAGCTTTGTATGAAGTGGTAGGTGGGATAAGGGTGTGTCTGATTGAGTTGTGGATTTTGAAAAAGGGAGCTGCTACGTGTCGGTCGGCGGATCTTCTTAAAAGATCCGCCGCGTCGCGAGCGGCCCGATCTAGCGGATTGAGAGGCGAGGGTCACCTTCTATCATTGCAACACATGCCGTGTTGCAGCTTTTTTTGCAGCATGGGTTATGTTGCGGATTTTTTTTCAACATAAATCAAGTTGCAAATTATTTTTGCAACAAATGTCTTGTTGTAATTTAGTTTTTTGCAACAAAGGTCTTGTTGGAATTTATTTTCTTTTGTATCAGATGTCTTGCTACAGTAACATTTGCAAAAAAGACCTTGTTGCGGAAACTCCCTGTAGCGAGCAGCAAGCAGTTACCACATTGTCCAAAAGAAAGGCAGGTGCTCCCTCGGGACGATGAAGCGATGGTGGACGCAACTCCTCGCGGTGGATGCGGACGTCGGTGCTCCCCTGGGATAGCGGATGAAACTTGAGTTTGGGCGTAGCATGACGGCCGACGTTGATGGTGGAGGTGGGGGACAGCGGCGCCCACGCTGATGACCTCGTCGGCGTGCTGCCGGCGGTGAGCGTCGGTTGTGGATGTGCAAGCAGCACGATGAGGCGTCAACTTGACAGGGAGCTTGGGAGGGGCCATTGCTCTGGAGGGCATCCAGATCCAGATCCCGCAACACACCAGTTGTTGCGGTGGGGGAGATTGCAACAACGACTCAGTTGGAAAACCTAGTTGAGATAATACCTTGCTCCTAGCCATCTGATTAAAATCAGATCCAACGGCCATAGAGGTGGACGCATGCATCATTATCTGTCAAGTGATCTCAATCATTTCCCATTGAAAAAACTGCCATGAGCTATGAACTATGGAAAATCTGAAAGTTGTTTGGCTGAGACAGCTTTGAGAGTGTAGATTTGTCATGAACCGTCAGTAATGTTCATGTGACTAGAAAACATGTTTACTTTTTGAAAAGGTGGATTACCCCTGGTCTCTGCATCAAACGATGCACACTTTCATTTTATTAAAGTAGCAGAAAAAATTATGAAACTCATCTCAGGAAAAAAAGCATAAGCATAAGCGAATCATGGAAAATATGTTTATAAGCTAAAATTGAGCGTAAAGCAGTGATTTGTACATTGGTTCATGCATTGAGCATTATTCATATTATTTTAGACAGGTCATGTATGTTGGAAATATGAGCAATTTACCAGATGATTTTATTTACAGACATACTAGAAAAACCATGACTAATATAGCAGAGATAAAACATGTCATGCTATCTGACAGAGAGAAGGTAAATAGCATCTGCATATATGAACTAGAACCAAACATATCTGGAGCAGACACTAGAGCCAGGAACTGAATCAGAACCTGAAACAGAAAGAGTATGAGAACCTACAGAACAGCAACAGATGCACCGGTCTTGCGATTGGAGTCCTCGCCGGCCATGTCGTCGAAGAGGTTGTCGACGTCGGGGAAGAAGTCGTTATCGGGGAAGTAGTCGCCGGAGTCCGGGGCGTCCGTGACGAAGAAGTCAGTAGTCGTGCGGAGCGCTCCCCAAAAACCTTATCACCCTTCTCCCGTACAGGACTCAAAGAAGTGCGTTTTCGGAGGCCTACTGTCCCGACTAGCAGTGCACGCCGCAAGCCGTGATGGAGAAGATCGTAGCAGTAGCGCGGTGCTCAGGAACTTGGTTGCGCACGAGAGAGAGAGAGGATCTTCTGATGTGCATCTCTGAAGAGGAGCGACCTCCTTTTATAGACACATGAGAGAGAGGCGAGATGGCAACGACAGAAGGTAAAACGAAGAGACGGAGATGAAGCGAACAACCAGAAGCCGAAGGGTTGCACTGTTTGCATTCAAACTCCACTATCGCAAAAATCTTTTCAGCGTCCGTGTGACCTTTCATATACCCGTTGTGCGTGGCAAAAATTTAGACATTGGCTCGGCTCATTCCCGGAATCCGTGGCGCATCATGATGAGGCGTGGCGTGGTGAGGCGGGTGGCGGAGGAGGAGCGCGCGTGAATGTCCCTCTTGTTCTCATGCTCATACATGCGGGGAAACACCCTCCCTTATAAGGAGGTCCAACTCCTACCAAACTAGGAATGTGGGACTAAACTTTGGTTCCACCTCTTGCTTTGTACGAATGGGCTGAGCGAGCTTCTAGGATTTATTAGGAATTTTTGAAATTGCTATTGGGCTGGCCCAAAACAAACTAAATTCCAGCAATCCCCCACCAGATCCTAGAGGCACATAAAATTTGCCTTTAGTTCCAAAATATTGTTTATATAGCGGTATTGTAGTGAAGACTATTAAGTTGAACTTCCACCTATTTTATTCTACACTAGAAAGCAACTTGAACAGTGGACTAGGCCTTGAACTGCAAGTTTTCTGCAAATCTAGCTTCACACAAAGCCTTCACCGATACTAGACTACCATGGGTTTTCCCCGTGGGTGGAGCTTAAGCGTCATACTCCGAGACCTTTCGTGAGTTTACTAGAGAGAACTCTACTCTCATAGATTGCGACGTTTAACAATCAGACTCATATAGGTGTGTTCTTCAAATGATGTTCTGCAAGACAACATCTCTGCTTAAATGAGCCACTTATAACACATTAAGATATACATCAACATACCATGCAGATTAGGAGAGTATTGCATCTTCATGGAGTGGTATTGTTATTAATAAGGATACTCTCCTCTCAGTTGACCAACAGCTTGTCTTTCACATCTAATTTACGGGATCTCTGATAACATAGACTAGGTTACCACTGTGAATAACTCATATTGTGGGTCTCATACCCATCTCCCTCGATGAATATTTATCACATTACGTGATAAACCCTTAGTAAAAGGATCTGCCAGATTTGTTGACGTTTGGATATAATCCAATGCAATAACTCCGGGGGTTTTCATTTTCCTGACAAACTTTAACCTTCTCTGAACGTGTCTTGATGACTTCATGTTATCCTTTGAGATGCTCACTTTCGTGATCACAGTTTACTTGTCGCAGTTCATAAGGATACCCGGTACTGGTTTCTCAACAACCGGTAAGTCATTCAAGAGACGACGCAGCCAATCTGCTTCGACCGTAGATGTATCTAGTGATGTGAGTTATGCTTCCATTTTTAACCTCGTTAAGATGGTCTGCTTGCAAGACTTCCAAGAAACAGCGCCACCTCCATGAGTGAATACATATCCGCTCGTGGCCTTTATGTCATCAGCATCTGAGATCCAGTTGGAGTCACTATACCCTTCAAGCACCTTTGGGTGCCCAGTGTAGTGAATTCCATAATTCGCAGTGCCTTTCAAATAACGCAAAACTCTCTCTAGAGCTTTCCAATGCACATCTCCTGGTTTTGAGACAAACCGACTCAGTTTGACATCAGCCACTCCTAGATCCTTCACCTCAAAACTGAAGGAAATATGCCCTAGAGGCAATAATAAAATTGTTATTTATATTTCCTTATATATCATGATAAATGTCTTTTATTCATGTTAGAATTGTATTAACCGGAAACTTGATACATGTGTGAATACATAGACAAAACAGAGTGCCCCTAGTATGCCTCTACTTGACTAGCTCGTGAATCAAAGATGGTTGAGTTTCCTAACCATAGACATGTGTTGTCATTTGATGAATGTGATCACATCATTAGGAGAATGATGTGATGGACAAGCCCATCAGTTAGCTTAGCATAATGATCATTTAGTTTTTTTGCTATTGCTTTATTCATGACTTATACATGTTCCTATGACTATGAGATTATGCAACTCTCGAATACGGGAGGAACACCTTGTGTGCTATTAATCGTCCCAACGTAACTAGGTGATTATAAAGATCCTCTATAGGTGTCTCCGAAGGTGTTTGTTGAGTTGGCATAGATCGAGAATATGACTTGTCACTCCAAGCGTCGGAGAGGCATCTCTGGGCCCTCTCGGTAATGCACATCACTATAAGCCTTGCAAGCAATGTAACTAATGAGTTAGTTATGGAATGATTCATTATGGAACAAGTAAAGAGACTTGCCGGTAACGAGATTGAACTAGGTATGATGATACCGACGATCGAATCTCGAGCAAGTAACATACCGATGACAAAGGGAACAACTTATGTTGTTATGCGGTTTGACCAATAAACATCTTGCTACTTCTCGAGCTTGCGTTGTATTCCCTCGAAGAGGAAAGGGTGATGCCGCACAGTAGCGTAAGTATTTCCCTCAGTTTTTGAGAACCTAGGTATCAATCCAGTAGGAGACCACGCGTGAGTCCCTCGCACCTGTGCAAACAAATAAGAACTTCACAGCCAACACGATAAGGGGTTGTCAATCCCTTTACGGTCACTTACGAAAGTGAGATCTGATAGAGATGATAGTTTGATATTTTTCGTATTTTTGGATATAAGAACATAAAGTAAAAGAGGAAAAGTAAAGTAGATTGTAGATTGATATGTTGAGAATAGACCCGGGGGCCATAGTTTTCTCTAGTGGCTTCTCTCATGATAGCGATATTCTACGGCGGGTAAACAAATTACTGTCGGGCAATTGATAGAAAGTAATACTTATGAGACTATCTAGGCATGATCATTATATATAGGCATCACGTCCGAGACAAGTAGACCGAAACGATTCTGCATCTACTACTATTACTCCACACATTGACCGCTATCCAGCATGCATCTAGAGTATTAAGTTCATAAGAACAGAGTAACGCCTTAAGCAAGATGACATGATGTATAGGGATAAACTCAAACATAGTGATATAAACCCCATCTTTTTATCCTCAATGGCAACAATACAATACATGCCTTGCTGCCCCTACTGTCACTGGGAAAGGACACCGCAAGATTGAACCCAAAGCCAAGCACTTCTCCCATTGCAAGAACTATAGATCTAGTAGGCCAAACCAAACCAATAATTCGAAGAGACTTGCAAGGATATTATAATCATACATAAAGAGTTCAGAAAAGAACCAAATATTTCTCATAGATAATCTTGATCATAAACCCACAATTCATCGGATCTCGACAAACACACCGCAAAAAGAGATTACATCGAATAGATCTCCTCGAAGACCGAGGAGAACTTGGTATTGACACTACTAGGAAAAGGGCTATAGATAACATTGACACTAATGGCGCACCATGTATGTGGTGCACCACTGCTATATAGCAGTGGCGCACCAGATACTGGTGCGCCATTAGTGTCATCATTACTAATGGCGCACCAGACACACGGTGCACCATTACTAACATTTTTTTCCAAAACTACTAATGGTGCACTAGGGCACAGTGCGTCATTACTAGTTTTAACTAGTAATGGCACACCACACACTCTGTGCGCCACTACTAGCATTTTTTTTAATTTTTTTACTTTTTTTTTGAAAACTAGTAATGGCACACCCCCTAACAGGTGCGCCATTAGTAACCAGGGTTACTAATGGCGCATTATAAGGTGGTGCACCATTGGTAACCTGAGAGCAGCTAGATCTTTTTGACATCCACCAACCACACTCACTTTCCCCACTTCATTCTCTCCGCCTCCTCCTCCAAGGTTGTCTCGGCTGCCTCCTCCTCCTCACCTCATTTGCACCATAGATTCACCCAAATTAAGTGGTTAAATTACCTTTTTTGATAGGTAAGTAAGGGGAAAGCTTTCTTTACGTTGTAGATCTACTTTTTTCTCCCTCCAACAATGTGCACATGCACTTTTTATGGCCTAGATCTTCATATGTTTGTGGTGTTGCATATGTTTGTGTTTGCAGGTACCGGTATTTGAAATGCGATAGTTGCCAATATTTTGCCGAAATGTTGATTCATTTCCGTTTCGGCGAGAATTTGGAACTATGCATTCTTTTTGGTCCTATTTTTAGGCAAAGTCATGCCAAAAAAAATTTGGGTTCTAAAATATCGTTTTGCTCTACCCCGCAGGCGACCATGGTCCGCACGATGACCGAAGGCATCGTGAATAGGTTTTTGAGCTCCGCGAAGGCCGAGATGCTTCAAAAGAACGAGACGGACATAAGATGTCCGTGTCGAAGATGCAAGCTGAAGAGCCTTATTACAGACCCGAATTCCGGACAGGTGCGGGACCACCTACTCTTGCGTGGTTTCAAGGATGGCTATCGGTGGCAAGGTGATGAAGATGACTATGAAGTCATCCATGGGGGCCGGGCAAGAAATGAGGAAGGGCAGCAAGACAACCGCGGCGAGGGCGGGCAAGAAGACGAAGAATCTCCAGGACACAGTCATCATGTAGAAGATGCCGTACATGATGATGAGGAAGATCAAGACGAAGGGCATGATCATGAAGATGAAGATGCCGGAGCAGACGACGATGGACCATCGATGGGCTGGGTGCATGACCCTTACATTCAAGAGCTGCTTCTCAAGCAGACGGATAACGCAAGAGCTGCCGCCTGAGAGAAAGCCAAGCTGGATCAACTGGAGATAGACGCGGTACTTCATTGTATGAAGGATGCAGGCCCGAGGATACCCGCCTGAAAGTAACGCTCATGGCTCTGGAGATAAAGGTAAAACACAAATTGACCGACGCATGCTTCGACGAGAACATGTCATTCTGGCACGGACGTCTTCCCAAGGGGAACAAGTGCCCGACCAGTTTCGAGGAGGCGAAGAAAATCGTGTGTCCTCTGGATTTACCGCACGTGAAATACCATGTGTGCATTAATAATTGCATCATTTATCGGGACGAGCACGCGGAGTCTACCATATGTCCGGTGTGCGGCGTCACTCAATACAAGAAGAGGAAGAAAGCTCCTCGAAAAGTGGTGTGGTATTTTCCGATCACTCCTCGTCTGCAGCGTTATTTCGCGGACCCTAAGCTAGCAACGCTCCTGCATTGGCATGTGGATAGGGAGGAGAAGAAGCGAGAAGATGACGGAAATGATCCGGATATAAATAAAAAAGACAAGATGCTGAGTCACCCTAAGGATGCGAGCCAGTGGCAAGCGTTGAACTTCGAATACGCAGAATTTGGGGACGATCTAAGCAACATCGTGTTGGGCGTGAGCATCGATGGAGTCAATCCGTTTGACAGCCATAGAAGCACAGATAGCACCTGGCCTGTGTTTGTCTGGATGTACAACCTTCCCCCTGGTTGTGCATGAAGAGGAAGTACATTCACATTAGTATGCTAATTGAAGGGCCGAAATAACTAGGGAACGACATCAATCTGTATCTGGGGCTGCCGAAAGAGGAGCTAGACACGCTGTGGAAAACGCCAGCCAATACGTGGCATGCCGCAGAGAAAGAATATTTCCCTATGAGAGCCGCACTGCTCACGATGGTGCACGACTATCTCGGTTACGGATATGTCGTGGGGCAGGTGGTCCACGGATTTTCTGGATGCGTCAGGTGCATGGACGACACAACATATCGCCAGCTAGATAGAGATCCCGGGTCTTCGAAAACCGTGTTCATGGGACATCGAAGGTGGCTTCGCGACGATGACTCATGGAGAAAACGCAAGGATTTGTTCGATGGTGAAACTGAACCCCGAAGACGCCTGCGTACGAGGAGCGGCGAGGAAATAGACAAGCTATTGAAAAATTGGAAAGAGTGCCCACCGCTGGGAAAGAAGCGAAGGGCGCCAGAGCCGCTGCTGAAGGTATGGAAAACGAGGTCTGTTTTCTGGGACTTGCCGTACTGGAAGATCCTCCGTGTGCCTCACAGCCTTGATGTCATGCATATCACGAAGAACGTGTGTGAGAGTCTGCTTGGTACCCTGCTCAACATGCGAGAGAGGACCAAAGATGGGCCGAAAGCAAGGGCAGACTTGAAATCAATGGGCATCAGGGAGGAGCTTCACGCTAATGATGATGATGATGAGGTGAAGCAGGACACAAAAAGTCATCGCAAAGGCAAAAAGGCCAAGAAGATTGGAAATGACTACCCTCCCGCGTGCTTCACTCTAAGTCGGGAGGAGATCGAGCTGTTTTTCACCTGCCTCGTAGGAGTAGAACTTCCTAACGGTTACGCGGGGAAGATAAGCAGATACCTAGACTCAGCGAAGCAGAAGTTCAGCGGGATGAAGTCTCACGACTGTCACGTGCTGATGACGCAGATGCTTCCAGTTGCAATCCGTGGGATCACGGACGCGCACGTCCGGGAAACGCTATTTGGCCTTTGCAACTTTTTCGACGTCATCTCTCGGAAGTCGGTTGGCGTGAGGCAACTCAGAAGGCTACAGGAAGAGATCGTAGTGATACTATGCGATCTTGAGATGTACTTCCCGCCCGCATTCTTCGATGTTATGGTGCATCTGCTGGTCCATATCGTGGAGGATATCATCCAACTCGGGCCGACGTTCCTGCACAGCATGATGCCATTCGAAAGGATGAATGGTGTCATCAAAGGATACGTTCGCAACATGTCGCGTCCAGAGGGAAGCATAGCCAGAGGCTTTCTGACCGAAGAGTGCATCGCCTACTGCACGAATTATCTAGGCATCGAGAACCCTGTTGGTCTGCCTGTCAACAGGCACCTCAGCAGGCTCGCTGGATGGGGTCACCGCGATGGTCGCCGCGAAATGCATGTCGACTTCGAGGGTCGACTCGCCGACTTTGAAAGAGCAAACCTAATCGCGCTACAACACATAGACGTGATCGATCCTTGGGTGGTAGAGCACAAAACCTTTATTGAGAAGACGTACAATGACCGAGGCCAACAGAGGACGGATGGATATATAATCAAAGAGCACAACTCATATTTCACACGTTGGTTCAAGGAGAAGCTTCTGTTGTAACCTTTACATGAGGATTCTTCCGCAGAAGAAAATCTCATATTCGCCTTGTCACAGGGCGCCGAACACAACGTGCTGACGTATGAGGCGTACGATATCAACGGCTACATGTTCTACACCGAGGAAAAGGACATGAAGAGCGAGGGTTATCAGAACTCCGGGGTAACGGTGGAATCCTACACCGGTAAAGACAAGTGCAGATACTACGGAAGGATCGAAGAGATCTGGGAGCTGAGCTACGCTGGAGAGAAGGTCCCGATGTTCCGTGTCAGATGGGCCAATAGCATCCTAGAAGAAGACCGCTATTCCACCACCATGGTTATACCCGAAGCCAAATCCAAGACCGCGGGCGCAAACGTCACCGTGAAAAATGAGCCATGGGTACTGGCTTCGCAAGTGGACCAATGCTTCTTCATTACCGACCCATCAAAGCCCAGTCGTGTTGTCGTGAGGAGAGGCAAAAGGAAGATCATCGGAATGGATGGAGTCGCCAATGAGGAAGAATTCGACAAGTACAGCGACCCGAAGATGGAACATGACGATGACGATGAAGTGCCATACACCACAAGAACAAGCAGGACCACCCTACCTAAAGGACGTCCGTTCAAGAGAAGAACTCCATTTGCGAAAAAGAAGGGCAAGAAGATTGTGAAAAGATAGCTAGCTAATAAGATCGATTGTATTTAAATTGTAGCCTTGATTTCTCGATTGTATTTCGACATATTGAAATGACATTTCTTCTGTTCTAGTCCTCATGAATATTTATTTATGTTTATTTGAACTCATGAATATTTTTTGAACTCATGAATATTTTTTGAACATGAATATTTTAAATTTCATGGGCACCTTTTGAATTCATGAATATTTTTTCAAATTTGATGATATTTTTTCCTATTCATAAATGTTTTACCAAGTCACAAATGAATGCAACTGAAAATCCAAAAAAAAGACTAGTTGTGCTTGGTTATATGTTACTCCCAAAAGCGTATAAAATTTGTCAAATTTGGAGCTATGGATATTTAGTTATGATTTAAACAAGTTTGAACATATTTAAACACAAATAATTATCAAACAACATTTAAAATGTTGTTAACATGGCAACAATCTGCATATTATTTTTCTACATGAAATTCTGAGCATCTAGCATATGTGACATGTTATACTTGGATGCATGGATAAAAAGATATGAGCAAAGAAAAAAAAGGATAAAATCAAAAATTGGGGAGCCTGGGAATCGAACTCGGGACCTCCTAGTGTGTGCTGCGTGCTGACTAGTCAGGCTAGCTACGTGGTTGTGATGCAGATAGGGCTTGGTGGAAGATAACCTGAGGGCTCGAACTGAAATCCAAAAAAATTTACTAATGGCGCACCGCGAGGAGGTGCGCCATTGCTTTCGATGTACTTATGGCGCACCAGGGGGAGGTGCACCATTGCTAACCCTCCCCCACTCGACTTGTTCCCCTCTCTCCCTCTGCGCCAGATCCCCCTCGCCCCCACTGTGCCAGATCCCCCTCGCCCCCCGCCTCTGCTCCGCCGCCTCCACTGCGCCGCCGCCCCATCCACTCCTCGGCCTCCACTACGCCACCGCCCCGTCCCTCCACTTCTCGGCCTCCACTACCACGCCGCCCCGTCCCTCCACTCCGCCGCCGCCACTCCACTCCTCGGCCTCCACTGTGCCGCCCCTCCCGAGCGCGGCCGCCGCGCGTCACCGCGGCCACCGGCCTCCACTGCCCCGTGCCCCGACCTCCAGAGCGCTGCCCTCCCACTAGCCGTCGCCCCCTTCTTCTGCTCCCACGGCTCGCCGTCGATGAGGGCTCTGATACTTCTCCAACGTATCTATAATTTTTTATTGTTCCATGCTATTATTTATGAAGTCTTGGATGTTTAATGGGCTTTATCATTCACTTTTAAATCATTTTTTGGGACTAACCTACTAACCCAAAGGCCCAGTCCAGATTGTTGTTTTTTTGCCTATTTCAGGGTTTTGCAGAAAAAGAATATCAAACGGAGTCCAAATAGAATGAAATCTTCGCGAGAGATATTTTTGGAGAAAATCACTCACAGGAAACTTCAGGACCAAGTCAGGGGACCGAGGGGCTGCCCTCGAGGGTGGGGGGGCACGCCCCCTTCCTAGGGCGTGCCTCCCTGCCTCGAGGCTGCCTTGTGTGGCCCCCGGTGCCCTCCTTCTTCCTATATATATCCATGTACCCCAGAAACTCCATACGTAGAGAGGAAACCCTAATTCCACTGCTGTAGCTTCTGTTCCTGTGGAGATCCCTTCTTGGAGCCTATTCCGGAGCTCCACCGGAGGGGGATCCATCACGGAGGCCTTCTTCATCATCATCATCGCCCTCACCATGAGTTGTGAGTAGTTTACCACAGACCTTTGGGTCCATAGCTAGTATCCAGATGGCTTCTTCTCTCTCTCTCTCGGGATCTCAATACAAAGTTCTCCTCGTTCTTCGAGGAGATCTATTCGATGTAATCTCTTTTTGCGGTGGGTTTGTCGAGATCCGATGAATTGTGAGTTTATGATCAAGGTTATCTATGAAAGATATTTGGTTCTTCTCTGAACTTTTTATGTGTGCTCATAATATCCTTGCAAGTCTCTTTAAATTATTGGTTTGGTTTGGCCTACTAAATCTATAGTTCTTGCAATGGGAGAAGTGCTTGGCTTTGGGGTCAATCTTGCGGTGTCCTTTCCTAGTGACAGTAGTGGCAGCAAGGCACGTATTGTATTGTTGCCATCGAGGAAAAAAAGATGGGGTTTACATCATATTGCTTGAGTTTATCCCTCTACATCATGTCATCTTGCTTAAGGCGTTACTATGTTCGTATGAACTCAATACACTAGATGCATGCTGGATAGCGGTCGATGTGTGGAGTAATAGTAGTAGATGCAGGCAGGAGTCGGTCTACTTGTCTCGGACGTGATGCCTATATATAATGATCATGCCTAGATAGTATCATACTTATTCGCTTTTCTATCAATTGCTCGACAGTAATTTGTTTACCCGCCGTAAAATATCCCTATCACGAGAGAAGCCACTAGAGAAAACTATGCCCCCGGGTCTATTCTCAACATATAAATCTACATCTACTTTACTTTTACTGATTTTATTTGCTGTTTTACTAAACCAAAAATACCAAAAAAATAAACTATCATCTCTATCAGATCTCACTCTCGCAAGTGACCGTAAAGGGATTGACAACCCCTTATCGCGTTGACTGTGAAGTTCTTATTTGTTTGTGCAGGTGCGAGGGACTCGCGCGTAGTCTCCTACTGGATTGATACCTTGGTTCTCAAAAACTAAGGGAAATACTTACGCTACCGTGCTGCATCACCGTTTCCTCTTCGAGGGAATACAACGCAAGCTCAAGAGGTAGCAAGAAGAATTTCTGGCGCCGTTGCCTGGGAGGCTTACGCAAAAGTCATATACCAAGTACTTATCACAAACCCTTATCCTTCGCATTACATTTATTTGCCTCTCGTTTTACTCTCCCCCACTTCACCCTTGCCGTTTTATTCGCCTTTCTTCCGTCGTGTGTTTATCGTTCGCTTGCTTGCTTGTCATTATGGCCAGTCCCTTATCCGATCCTTTGTCTCTCGAGTTTGAAGTACTTCACTTCAAGCAAAGGCAAGGAGAAAACTTAAAAGATGATTGGTTTAGGATGATGGAATCTTATCGTAAGTGCACCTTAGAGGGGAATTTTAGAATCTTGCTTCGCAATTTTTATGTTGGGTTGAATATGTCTCACAGACAACTCTTGGCTTGCGTTGCCAAAGGGAATTTTATCGAAGTTGATCCTAGTATCACGCATGAAATTATAGAGGGGATAGTGGGAACACTACCTCCCCAAAAAAGGGTCAAATTCAACCCCGGAAGGGACGCAAGTTTTTTAGAAAATTTGCGAAGTAACTAAAATATTACAAAAATCTCTTGAACCTCTTAAAAGTGTTAGTGGGAATCTCCACCGAATGAATATGTTGATTATTCTTTGTAATAAGCGGTTGGATGCTTTAGATCTAAAGATTTCCAAATATGAAGAGAAACGTAAAGAACCTCCCGGATTCGAGCTTGACACCATTAAAAGGGTAAAGATCAAAGATGGCAATACCTAGATCTATCTTATATCGTGCCTAGCTAGGGGCGTAAAACGATAGCGCTTGTTGGGAGGCAACCCAATTTTTTGTTTTTTTTGTTTTTGTTGCTGTTAGGGAATAAATATTGCATCTAGCCTCCGATTAGATGTGGTTTCATGTTTTGTTTAGTGTTTGTGCCAAGTAGAACCTTTGAGAAGACTTGTGTGAAGTTTATATGATCTTGTTGTGAAAAACAGAATCGTTAGCGCTCGCTAAAGTAGTCATGCGATTTTACTGGAGCGTGCGTTTTAGTTGATTCTTTTTGCTGCTGATTGGTACACAAATTGAGCAAATTTAAAAATTTAGTTTGAATTTTTTGGAGTTACAGAAGTAGGCGAACCCTGCAGATTACTACAGACTTTTCTGTCTTTGACAGATTCTGTTTTTCGTGTGTTGTTTGCTTATTCCGATGCATCTATGAGTAATATTGGAGGATATGAACCATAGAGAAGTTAGAGTACAGTAGGTTTAACACCTATATAAACAAAGAATGAATTCATTGCTGTACCCTTGAGTAGTGGTTTGCTTTATTTTACTAACGGAGCTCACGAGAATTTTTGTCTAAGTTTTGTGTTGTGAAGTTTTCAAGTTTTGAGTATTGCTTTGATGGACTATGGAACAAGGAGTAGCAAAGGACTAATCTTGTGGATGCCCATGGTAACCCAATTAAATTTAAGATAATCAAAAGCCTAAGCTTGGGGATGCCCCGGGAAGGCATCCCCTCTTTCGTATTCATCCATCGGTAACTATACTTGGAGCTATATTTTTATTCGCAACATGATATGTGTTTTGCTTGGAGCGTCTTGTAAAATTTGAGTATTTTATTGTTAGTTTGCCACAATCATCCTTGCTGGACACACCTATTTGAGAGAGTTAAATTTGGCCTAGAAATTGTTAGAACACTCTATGTGCTTCACTTATATCTTTTGAGTTGAATAGTTTTTGCTCTAGTGCTTCACTTATATCTTTTAGAGCATGGTGGTGGTAATATTTTGTAGAAATTGTTGAACTCTCATGCTTCACTTATACCTATTTGAGAGTCTATTAAAACAGCATGGTAATGTGTTTAGGCTAAAGAAACTAGTCTTCACATGATAGACATTCAATGTCAATGTAGTAAAAAAAATTCACACCAAGTGCATTGAATAGAAAGAAATGTTGGATGCTTGATAATTGTTTTGAGACATGAGGATAGTGATATTAGAGTCATGCTAGTGGAGTTATTATGAAATTGAGAAATACTTATGTTAAGGTTAGTGATTCCTGTATCATGCACGTATGGTGAACCGCTATGTGACGAAGT
Organism: Secale cereale; assembly: GCA_902687465.1. Classification (NCBI taxonomy): domain Eukaryota; kingdom Viridiplantae; phylum Streptophyta; class Magnoliopsida; order Poales; family Poaceae; genus Secale; species Secale cereale. Next base: position 411,055,446 of record LR738714.1, read on the forward strand.
TAGAGCATGAGGTATTTGTAAAGTGCCAACCTTAGTGTGGAGGTCGGGGGCGCGCGATGGTTAACTCCTACCAACCTCCCCCCTAGGAGCATGCGTTGATTGCTTTGTTTTGATGACTCGTAGATTTTTGCAATAAGTATATGAGTTCTTATGACTAATGTTGAGTCGATGGATTATACGCACTCTCATCCTTCCACCATTGCTAGCCTCTCTTGTACCGCGTAATTTTCACCGGTACCATAAACCCACTATATATCCTTCCTCAAAACAGCCACCATATTGTTCCTCAAAACAGCCACCATACCTACCTATCATGGCATTCTCATAGCCATTCCGAGATATATTGCCATGCAACTTTCCATCGTTCCGTTCATATGACACGCATCATATTGTCATATTGCCATACATGATCTTGTAGTTGACATCGTATTTGTGGCAAGGCCACCATGCATAACTTTTCATACATGTCACTCTTGTTTCATTGCACATACCGGTAGACCGCCGGAGGCATTCATATAGAGTCATACTTTCTTGTAGTATCAAGTTGAAATATTGAGTTGTAATGAAAGTCTGATGATCATCATTATTAGAGCATTGTCCCTTGGGAGGAAAGGCTGAATCTATAAAGCCCCTTCGCAAAAAAAAAGGCCAAAGAAAAAAAAGGCCCCAAAAAAGGGGACAATTGCTACTATCTTTTTCCACACTTGTGCTTCAAAGTAGCACCATGTTCCTCGTTGTAGAGAGTCTCATGTTTAGTCACTTTCATATACTAGTGGGAATTTTCATTATAGAACATGGCTTGTATATTCCAATGATGGGCTTCCTCAAATGCCCTAGGTCTTCGTGAGCAAGCAAGTTGGATGCACACCCACTAGTTTCTTTTGTTGAGCTTTCATTCATATTTAGCTCTAGTGCATCCGTTGCATGGCAATCCCTACTCACTCACATTTATATCTATTGATGGGCATCTCCATAGCCCGTTGATACGCTTAGTCAATGTGAGACTATCTCCCTCCTTTTTGTCTTCTCCACAACCACCTCTATTCCACCCATAGTGCTATATCCATGGCTCACACTCATGTATTGCGTGAAAGTTGAAAGGTTTGAAAAGATAGAGTATGAAAACAAATGATTGGCTGAAATCGGGGTTGTGCATGATATGAATATTTTGTGTGATGAAGAGGGAGCATAGCCAGAATATATGATTTTGTAGGGATAACTTTCTTTAGCCATAGTATTTTGAGAAGACATGATTGCTTTGTTAGTATTGCTTGAAGTATTGTTATTTCTGACGTCAATATAGACTTTTATCTTGAATCTTTCAGATCTAAACATTCATGCCACAATTAAGAGAATTACATTGAAAAACTATATTGGTTAGCATTCCACATCAAAAAAATTTATTTATCATTTACCTACTCGAGGACGAGCAGGAATTAAGCTTGGGGATGCTTGATACGTCAAAAACGTATCTATAATTTTTTATTGTTCCATGCTATTATTTATGAAGTCTTGGATGTTTAATGGGCTTTATCATTCACTTTTATATCATTTTTGGGACTAACCTACAATCCAAAGGCCCAGTCCAGATTGCTGTTTTTTTTGCCTATTTCAGGGTTTTGCAGAAAAAGAATATCAAACGGAGTCCAAATGGAATGAAACCTTCGCGAGAGATATTTTTGGAAAAATCATGCACAGGAAAATTCAGGACCAAGTCAGGGGACAGAGGGGCTGCCCTCGAGGGTGGGGGCGCGCCCCCTTCCCAAGGCGCGCCCCTGCCTCGATGCTGCCTCGTGTTGCCCCCGGTGCCCTCCTTCTTCCTATATATATCCACGTACCCCAGAAACTCCATACGCAGAGAGAAAACCCTAATACCACCGCCGTAGCTTCTGTTCCCGTGGAGATCCCATCTTGGAGCCTGTTCCGGAGCTCCACCGGAGGGGGATCCATCACGGAGGCCTTCATCATCATCATCATCATCATCGCCCTCACCATGAGTTATGAGTAGTTTACCATAGACCTTCGGGTCCATAGCTAGTATCTAGATGGCTTCTTCTCTCTCTCTGGATCTCAATACAAAGTTCTCCTCGGTCTTCGAGGAGATCTATTCGATGTAATCTCTTTTTGCGGTGTGTTTGTCGAGATCCGATGAATTGTGAGTTTATGATCAAGGTTATCTATGAAAGATATTTGGTTCTTCTCTGAACTTCTTATGTGTGCTCATAATATCCTTGCAAGTCTCTTCGAATTATTGGTTTGGTTTGGCCTACTAGATCTATAGTTCTTGCAATGGGAGAAGTGCTTGGCTTTGGGTTCTATCTTGCGATGTCCTTTCCCAGTGATAGTAGGGGCAGCAAGGCACGTATTGTATTGTGGCCATCGAGGATAAAAAGATGGGGTTTACATCATATTGCTTGAGTTTATCCCTCTACATCATGTCATCTTGCTTAAGGCGTTACTCTGTTCGTATGAACTCAATACACTAGATGCATGCTGGATAGCGGTCGATGTGTGGAATAATAGTAGTAGATGCAGGCAGGAGTCGGACTACTTGTCTCGGACGTGATGCCTATATACAATGATCATGCCTAGATAGTCTCATAATTATTCACTTTTCTATCAATTGCTCGACAGTAATTTGTTTACCCGCCGTAGAATATCGCTATCATGAGAGAAGCCACTAGAGAAAACTATGGCCCCCGGGTCTATTCTCAACATATCAATCTACATCTACATTACTTTTACCGCTTTTATTTGCTGTTTTATTAAACCAAAAATACCAAAAATATAAACTATCATCTCTATCAGATCTCACTCTCGCAAGTGACCGTAAAGGGATTGACAACCCCTTATTGCGTTGGCTGCGAAGTTCTTATTTGTTTATGCAGGTGCGAGGGACTCGCGCGTGGTCTCCTACTGGATTGATACCTTGGTTCTCAAAAACTGAGGAAAATACTTACGCTACTGTGCTGCATCTACCTTTCCTCTTCGAGGGAATACAACGCAAGCTCAAGAGGTAGGAGGCTCCCTGCTGCTCGGTGTGTTTCGCCATGGACGACAGCTCCCTCCTGAAGGTTTGTCCTTGACGGAGATTTGGTGCTCTTCCCCGACATCCTCCTGCATACGTGCGTGGCTGAGGTTCGTCTCCTCTTCCCCGTCCCAATCCCAATCCCAATCCCCATCCCCATCACAATGCCGTGCTCTGCTTGCATCTCTACATACATAAAGTATGATGCTGTTAAAAACAACTAGCATATTCTCCACTTACACATCAATATGCACCACGATTTGCTTCAGTTTGTATGTGACTGAAGCAAATACTGTATATTGGTTTAGTCAATTTTTTGGTTTAACTTTGACTAAAAATTTATATGAGTGAGAATGCTAGACCAGTTTCTTTGTCTTTGGAGCTTGCCTTTAACAAAGCAAACTACTTGGTAGATACAAACTGTATCCCCGAAGCATCTCTCTGTTGTGGTTCATGCACTAGCACTCTATGTATTATATATGATGAAGAAGCCCGTTTTTTGAGCCTGAATAGGCTAGCTAGGTGCAGGCTAGGATAAAAAACATTGATAGCTCACACCATTGATAACAAAAACAAGTCATGGCAATTTAGGTAACTTGCTTAGTAGACGGTATTTCCCGTGTTTGAGACCCCGTAAAAAAAGTATCTCACTGTTATCTTGGTTCCATAAGTAGAGACATGATGTAATCGCACTCAGTTTATTTTTATTTTTGCTTGTTATTTTCACTTCAATGGAAAATTATGTTTCCTTTCTTGTTATGGCCTGTATGCCTGCCTGCATTTAGATGCGTCCTACCCTATGAATTGTGATTCAGTTTCGTCTCGCCGGCCTATGATTGCTGGCAAATGGAGCATGTGCAGTTCCTTTGACCTGCCTGTTTTGATACCCACAGCTAGCACTTGTGGGTTGTGGCATATAATTGGAGATCATGGAGAGCATGTTGGCAGCAGGGTATGTTTTGTATGATATTGCTGTGGTGTCTGCTGCAATAGGATATGTATCTGGCTGGGTACAATATCTGCCAGTCAGACATGCCACCACTTCTATTTATTTTAAAACTTGGATACACATGCCATTGTTTGTCAATGGGGTACTAAATCTTTTGGGTGGATATGGTCTTATTTGTTGGCTACCACTTGCCAGAAGCATTGCAACGTTGCCTGTCTGATTCAATTCAGAAGATGGCCGGCCAACTGAATTTTTCTGTGTCTAGATTGTTAGGTATTTCAATTCAGAAGATAGCAGGCCAGGCAAATAAACATTGTTCATAAGCATGAAGATTTATTAAAGTAGCTAGCTAGCTAGCACCTTATCTGTGTCTAGATTGTTAGGTATTTCAATAATTTTGTTATCATTTCCATTGTTACTCTCAGTTTGTTATCATCTCCTGCTGTTCACATCGATTGTAGGCTAGCACTAAGCAATTATACATGCTGGAGACAAAAGAATTGGAGTGTGTGGTTACAGTTTACATTGTCGATTCAGTATACAAGCTTAACACCTGGGCTAAAATATCTTGGTGTGTCAGGGATCTGAAACTGTACTTGCAGCTTGTCTACCAGAGCTAATTGTGCGAGCATCCTTGCATGTGTTCTTTGCATTAGAACACAAGGTTGCAGTGTTACCAGCATAAACATTCACAACACGGCCGATCGCATTTGTTGTAGTTCTTGTCTTCCAGATGCAGTCCTTGATTCATATTCTAGTTTGTCCGGGAGCTTTATGTCAGGCCATCTGTTTAGTAGCTGAAAGCTGAATCGAGGTTTACTAATTAAAGATGAAAGTTTGTTAAGAAACACCCAGCAGAAACTGGTGAAAACCAATGATGCCTATATTCATTAGTAGATTAGAAGAGAAACAAAGAAAAAAACTACCGATAGTTTAAAGGTCCTAGATGTCATCAGTCATGGTAGTCTCTATCTGGGTGTCATGCTTGCTTTGAGTCCTCGTCCAACATGCAGACTATAGAGGCATCGAGCTCTCTCTGGTGCGGAGCTAGCTCTCTATTTGTGTCTGTTGATAATTATGACTGCTAAATGAATGCCACCCTTCATCTTGAGCTCTTCTATTTTGAATCACCAGCCATCACTATTTCATTTTCCATGAATTAAAGATCAAGTACCTAGGCTCCCACAAGCATAGTATAGTATTCTTGGTTTTACTGTCAGTCTGGCGAACATCGCCGCAGGAGCACGTGCATGCTCTTAGCCGAGTTATTACTAGCAAATTTGCTTTCTCTGTACCCCGTTTGAGTTGCTCTGGAGCATCTCTAGCACACCATTTTGTTAGGAAACCAAATGCCATCAGAATGCAAAACAGAGTTGCGGTTCTGAAATCACATCACTTCGTTACCCCTTTCTCCTGAAATGTTGATTAATTTCCATTTCGATTGAGATTGGGGCACTCCTAGGATGAAATAACATCACTTCATTTCCCCTTTCTCCTGAAATGCTTTGGCCAAAGAGCCAAATTCGTTTGGGGGCGGGGGACACCACCCCACAAACAACACCGCTAGTCGTGCCGGCGCTAAGCCATGACAAGAGCGCCGCAACGCTACCGCCGTCAGCTGATCCGGACATGCATATAGCACAGGATCCAAACGACGATGACGGTACGTTTACCAACATTGATAAGTACTTCAACGAACATGGGTACGATGACGAATTCTTGGGGCCTCCTTCTCAAGAACCCAACCCTGCAAAAGACGATCACGATCTAGCTGTTACCGCGGAGAAACCCAATTGCAACAGGCGTCGTCTGGCGTTCAGTTCTCAGGAGACGCCTCCAGCTGCCGCGTTCACCGAGCCTCAGATAGCCGAGGTGCGAAATATTATCAGCTCCAACACACTCAAGAAGGTGGTCTCTGAGCAGAACTCGATCCCATTACAGCAGAAGAAGCAGAAGGGACGGAAAAGAAAGAATAACAAGGGTGCGAGCCAGCCGGCATTGAGTACGATCTGTGCTCAGGACGAGCCACCTTCACCTAAGGATATCTCGAGGAGGGTGCATGTGGCGGGTAGGCCTATGCTACCGACTAATCTGCTCAATGTTGCAACCGATGCTATGCGGAGTCTGCATGACAGTGTTCTTTCTTTGGAGAAGCGGCGTCTCTCCGAGAATGATGTGGCATACCCGGTTTACGTGGCCAAGGTGCCAGAGCGCAAGGGTTTTGTGGATAGCGCCATCGGGGGTATGATCGTCCTGCGGTTTGATGACATCTTTGATATGTTTAACCTTCATCCGCTGCACTACACCTTTGTTTGGCTATTTTCGCTGAGTATGGAGATGCGGATCATTAGAGACAAGACCCCGGACATCGTGATAGTTGACCCCTTCTACATGCGTACCAAGATCTTGGGCAGAGCTAGGGACCGGCAAGTCACGAGTTCATACCTCGAAGGCGTCATTTTGTCGAACGCAGATAAGGATAACTTCCTCGTGCCTTACTTTTCTGAGTAAGTCATCCCCTCACTGCCCCGTAACATATGATTTCTTAGATTTCGATCGTTCCTTTTTTTCTAACATTCCGTGTTTTGTGCAGTGACACACATTGCACACTCATCCTATTAAGCCCGCAATATTCCATGGCCACGTATTTCAACTCGGACCGTCAGTAGAAGAAAGACTACTCAAATGTGAAGAAAGTTCTTGATGAAGTTCTCCCCGGCTACGCCAAATCTAGAGGCACCTTCAAGAGGCCATTTTTTAGGTACGTCAGGCACGTGTTCACCCACGTAACGATGTTCCCCTACGCCAAGCAGCCGCCTGGCGGTCAGAAGGATGCCTACTACGCCCTCTATCACATGCGGGTGATCGTACGGAACCATCATCACCTTCTGCTACCAAATAGTCTCAAAGCATGGGCCGCATGCTTGTCGGAAATCCAGGACGCGGACCTCGGACAAGAATTATTTCGCATCCAGTCAGAGTTTTCGGAAATCATCCATGAAGATGTCCTTCGTAACTCGGGGCAGTTCTACCTCAAATATCAACCGTCCAACAGTGAAATGGAAATAACGCTACAAATGCAGGCTGACAACGACCGCACATTCATGACCATCATGAAAGACGGCGGATTAATCCACGCTCCGGTCCCTAAGTCGAGTCGAAAGTAGTAGTGATGCTATGTAGTTGTGAAATATCGATTAGCTCATGTTGTAATTAAACTTTTTAATTAGCCCAGTCCGTGTAATTGCTACCATCATCTTTCAACTTAGCTTTCTCTAGGAATGCATTAAAATTCAAAGGAACCGTAGCATGGGCCATTGATCTACAACAATATAGATATGCAAAAACTATCAGGACTAAGTTCATGATAAATTAAAGTTCAATTAATCATATTACTTAAAGAACTCCCACTTAGATAGACATCCCTCTGGTCATCTAAATGATCACGTGATCCAAATCAACTAAACCATGTCCGATCATCACGTGAGATGGAGTAGTTTCAATGGTGAACATCTTATGTTGAGCATATCTACTATATGATTCACGCTCGACCTTTCGGTCTCCAGTGTTCCGAGGCCATATCTGCATATGCTAGGCTAGTCAAGTTTAACCCGACTATTCTGCGTGTGCAAAACTGGCTTACACCCGTTGTATTTGAACGTAGAGCTTATCACACCCGATCTTCACGTGGTGTCTCGGCACGACGAACTTTCGCAACGGTGCATACTCAGGGAGAACACTTATACCTTGAAATTTAGTAAGGGATCATCTTATAATGCTACCGTCGTTCTAAGCAAAATAAGAAGCATAATAAGATAAACATCACATGCAATCAAAATATGTGACATGATATGGCCATCATCATCTTGTGCTTTTGATCTCCATCTCCAAAGCACCGTCATGATCACCTTCGTCACCGGCGCGACACCTTGATCTCCATCATAGCATCGTTGTCGTCTCGCCAACTATTTCTTCTACGACTATCGCTACCGCTTAGTGATAAAGTAAAGCAATTACATGGCGATTGCATTTCATACAATAAAGCGACAATCATATGGCTCCTGCCAGTTGCCGATAACTTTACAAAACATGATCATCTCATACAAAACCGTATATCTCATCATGTCTTGACCATATCACATCACAACATGTCCTGCAAAAACAAGTTAGACGTCCTCTACTTTGTTGTTGCAAGTTTTACGTGGCTGCTACGGGCTTAGTAAGAACCGTTCTTACCTACGCATACAAAACCACAACGATGTTTCGTCAAGTATGTGCTGTTTTAACCTTCACAAGGACCGGGCGTAGCCACACTTGGTTCAGCTAAAGTGAGAGAGACAGACACCCGCCAGTCACCTTTAAGCAACGAGTGCTCATAACGGTGAAACCAGTCTCGCGTAAGCGTACGCGTAATGTCGGTCCGGGCCGCTTCATCTCACAATACCGCCGAAGCAAAGTATGACATGCTGGTAAGCAGTATGACTAGTATTGCCCACAACTCATTGTGTTCTACTCGTGCATATCATCTACGCATAGACCTGGCTCATGATGCCACTGTTGGGAAACGTAGTATTTTAAAATTTTCCTACGATCACGCAAGATCTATCTACCAGATGCATAGCAACGAGAGGGGAGAGTGTGTCTACGTACCCTCGTAGACCGGGAGCGGAAGCGTCAAGTGACGCGGTTGATGTAGTCGAACTTCTTCGCGATCCAACCGATCAAGCACCGAACTTACAGCACCTCCGCGTTCAGCACACGTTCAGCTTGATGACGTCCCACGAGCTCTTGATCTAGTTGAGCTTCACGAGAGAGTTTCGTCAGCACGACGGCGTGGTGACGGATATGATGTATCTACCGGCGCAGGGCTTCGCCTAAGCACTACAACGGTATGACCGAGGTGTGTTTCTGTGGAGGGGGGCACCGCACACGGCTAAGACAATTCAACTTGTGTGTCTTTGGGTTCCCCCGTATATAAAGGAGCAAGGGGGGAGGCCGGCCGGCCCCTTGTGGCGCGCCTAGGAGGTGCAATCCTACTAGGAATATGATTGCAATCCTATTCCTAGTAGGAACTACCAAAAGGGAGAAGGGGGAAAGGAAGGAGAGGGAGAAGGAGAAGGAAAGGGGTGCCGGCCCCCCTCCCTCCTTGTCCAATCCGGACCAAGGGGTAGGGGGCGCGCGGCCCAGCCCTGGCCCTCCTTCCCTCTTTCTCCTACGGCCCATTAAGGCCCATAGCTTCCACAGGGGTTCCGGTAACCCCCCGGTACTCCTGTAAATTCCGAAACTTTACGGAACACTTCCGGTATCTGAATATAGTCGTCCAATATATCAATCTTTACATCTCGGACATTCCGAGACTCCTCGTCATGTCCGTGACCTCATCCGGGACTCCGAACTACCTTCGGTACATCAATACTAATAAACTCATAATACCGATCGTCATCAAACGTTAAGCGTGCGGACCCTACGGGTTCGAGAACTATGTAGACATGACCGAGACTCATCTCCGGTCAATAACCAATAGCGGAACCTGGATGCTCATATTGGCTCCTACATATTCTACGAAGATCTTTATCGGTCAAACCGCATAACAACATACGTTGTTCCTTTTGTCATCGGTATGTTACTTGCCCGAGATTCGATCGTCGGTATCTCTATACCTAGTTCAATCTCGTTACCGTCAAGTCTCTTTACTCGTTTCGTAATACATCATCTCTTGACTAACTCATTAGTCTTTTGCTTGCAAGGCTTATTATGATGTGCATTACTGAGAGGGCCCAGAGATACCTCTCCGACGCTCGGAGTGACAAATCCTAGTCTTGATATATGCCAACACCACGAACACTTTCGGAGACACCTGTAGAGCATCTTTATTATCACCCAGTTACGTTGTGACGTTTGATAGCACACAAGGTGTTCCTACGGTATTCGGGAGTTGCATAATCTCATAGTCATAGGAACATGTATAAGTCATGAAGAAAGCAATAGCCGTAAAACTAAACGATCATAGTGCTATGCTAACGGATGGGTCTAGTCCATCACATCATTCTCCTAATGATGTGATCCCGTAGATCAAATGACAACTCATGTCTATGGCTAGGAAACATAGCCATCTTTGATCAATGAGCTAGTCTAGTAGAGGCATACTAGGGACATACTATTTTGTCTATGTATTCACACATGCATCAAGTTTCCGGTTAATACAATTCTAGCATGAATAAAAGACATTTATCATGATATAAGGAAATACAAATAACATCTTTATTATTGCCTCTAGGGCATATTTCCTTCAGCTTAACTTGCACACAAACTTGACACTTAGATCCCTTGACAGTGGTGAAACTAGGGATTAAGTTCAATTTGGCTAGTCGCGACATGCAACCAAAGTTAACATGATAGAGATGTGAATGCCACACATTTGATTCACTATTGTTGCAAACATGATTAACAGCTTTATTGCAAACATTTGACAAGGATAAACGGAACAGGCCTCCTGACTCATAGCCTTTACCAACAAATGTTCCATACTTGGATATTACAAATTTATTCGACTCAAAGACAAGCTTGTAGCCATCTCTACACAGAAGAGATCTGCTAACAAGATTTTTATTGACGGAGGGGATATAATGCACGTTCTTCAGCCGCATAATCTTCTCCGAAGTAAACTTCAGATCGACCGTGCCAACACCACGAACAGAAGCATTTGAACCATTGCCCATCAACACGGTGGAAGTCCCTGTGGTCTGATAAGAAAAAAACATCGAAATATCACCGCATACATGCACATTAGCACCCGTGTCAATCAACCAATCAGGAGAATGACATACTGATAGAATAGTGAGAAATATACCATACCCAGCATCCTTCATGTCAGTGTCTCCAATGACAACATTAGCGGTCTTGCCGCCTTTCCCAGGATGATGCTTGTCATTGCGATTAGAGCAACTAGGAGACCAATGATTAGGATCTCCACACACATGATACACACCTTTCTTCTTGTCATTCTTCTTCTTGAAGTTCGTGTGTTGTACAACTTTGTTCTTCCCATCAAACTTTTGCTTTACCATCAAACTTGCCCTTATTCTTGAACTTGTGGGACTGGAGATTCTTCTTCTGTACCAGATTGGCACTAGATCCTCCCTGAATACCTCGATCACGTATGTCTTTTGCGCTCGCCTTTTCTTCCACATCAAGAGTACCAATGAGATCCGGAACGGAAAACTCTTGCCTCTTATGCTTCAATAAGGTAGCAAAGTTCCTCCACGAGGGAGAAGCTTAGTGATGATGCCTCCGGCAACAAACTTATCTGGTAACATACAATTGAAGTGCTCAAGTTCTCTAGCAAATGATTGTATCTCGTGAGCTTGCTCAACCACGGAGCGCTCATCAGCCATCCTGTAATCATAGTATTGTTCCATGATGTACAACTCAGTGCCGGCATCCGAGACCCCAAACTTGGCCTCGAGTGCGTCCCACATATCTTTTTCATTATCAACTAACGCATAAGCATCAACTATGTTCTCACCAAGAACACTTAAGAGAGCAGCCTTAAATAGGGTACCCATTTTCTGAAAAGCTTGTTCCTGTTGAGCATCATAATTTTCTTCATATTTGCCAAGAGTGACGTCATAGCAGCTCATGGTTTGAAACCATATAATGGCTCTCACGCGCCATCTCTTATAGTGGATACCCTAAAACATAAGGGGCCGCCATCTCTTATAGTGGATACCCTAAAACATAAGGGGCCGCCATCTCTTATAGTGGATACCCTAAAACATAAGGGGCCTCATGGGTGCAGCAAAATCATTTGGGGTAAATTGCCTACAATAAAGTTTTTGGATTGTTGAAAATATGAGCAATTTACCAAATGATTTTATTAACAGACATACTAGAAAAAGGCGCGGTGAGGCGGGCGGCAGGAGAGAAGCGCGTGTGAATGTCCCTCTTGTTCTCATACTCATACATATGGGGAAACACCCTCCCTTATAAGGAGGTCCAATTCCCATCAAACTAGCAATGTGGGACTAAACTTTGGTTTCATCTCTTGCATTGCACGTATGGGCTGAGTGGACCTTTAAGATTTATTAAGAATTTCTAAAATTGCTATTGGGCTGGCCCAAAATAGATTAAATTTCCAGCAATGCACATATCTTCTTTATTAACCAAAACAACTTTTCAAAAAAATAGTATCTATTAGAAAAAAAATCACATGTGCAATCACAATTTGCATAAAGAAACCATCCGTGGTAATCTAGTCCTTGTTTGATGTTGTTAAATCTCTGATGTGACATTCTAAATCTAGTCCTTCCATTCCATCGGAGAGGTAGTGCCCGTACTTGTCCGTGAAGATAGCGATCCCCGGACAGCGAAAGCCATCTTGGCCATCGCACTGTGGCGGCAATGGACAGACACTCCATGTTTTTGTCATCTGCCAATCCAGGCGCGGGTGATTCAGGCCCTTTAATTCCGAACTGTAAATCAGACCTGGTTACAGCAACGCCACTATGCGACCTCAGCTGAGAAGGAGGCGATGAGGACTGTTTGTGAGCACGACACGAGCTTTTTGCTGGCTCCTAGGTTTCGATTGGATGAGGAGTTAATCAGTAGCAGTGGGACTCATACACACACACCGGCTCCCGCGCACTGCAGAGCTGCATGCGTGCGCTGCCGAGCTCTGCCGGATCTGGGGCTTGAGCAAATCTCCCCGCGGATTTGCCTTGTGGTGATTTGATGCACTAGCTACCAGTAGATTCAGAAAGATGGACTCAGTAGCGCGGGCGGCCGCCGGGACAGCTCGATAACGCATAGCGGTTGCACGGCTCAGCTGTCGACGAGCGATTGATTGATGGGAGCCAAGTTTGTGGCAACAGCTAAGCACGCCTCGGCTGTCGACGATGATTGACGAGTGAGCGAGCTAGGCACCTCGGTTATCTACCAGATGTGGACGATCTTAGCTCTTCTGTGCGCCACAATTGTACTCCAGCTCAACTGGGGAGCGGCAAGCGCACACGTGACGTGAACAGTTTTACCACAGTAGCGAGGCGTAATTAGACGACCTGCACTTTTTGCACGCGCACCTGCAGTTAGCTATTCTATCCCTGCTAAAACACAATGCGCTTTTGTTTCGTTAAGAAAGGCATTGATCAATAACTACTTCTTCGATATGTGGATTATATGTTATAAAAAACACTATAAAAAAATGGAGAAAGTACTTTCGGAAACGAATATGGTGATGTAAATTTCAAGGCACATAACACCCGTTTGTGTCAAAATAACAATCATTGGCCAAAGTCTTGTCCTCACAAAACAAAACAAAAAACAAATCTCCACCAAAAAAAAAGGTGACTACATTTCGAGGGTTTCCAGCCAAGTGACAGCTCTTCCTTGTACAATCCCAAGTGATAGTTGCTGATTCATTTATGAATAGAATTCATCTGATGAGCGAGGACTTTCTCCGGAGATTCTGCAGGGGTCCTTTGAGTGGAGCTACAGTAGCACTACCAGCTCATCAGTTGCAGTGTCCTGTAATATTAATGCCGCTGCGTGGTTCCATGCTTCATACAGCTCGTGATGATACTGCGGCACCATCTCCTTTCACTGCCATGGCTACAGAAATAATGGTGCAGTATCGATGTGCAAGGTAAATTTCACAGGACACTAGCATCATATCTTGGACAACAGCACAGGACAGGAGCAAGGAGATAAACATAAAGCTGAAACGCTGGCAGGGGACAAGGTCTTTTTATAAATTTGCCACGCACAATATACATACACTAGGCTAAGGGGAAATACCTCAGAAATAAAGCTCTCCACTCAGCACCATTTTGGTACATCATAGTACTAGCTCATTTTCGGGATCTATTGGCCATTGAATAGTCAGGAGTAGGCGGACCAAACAGAGGGTCACCAAAAAAAAAAAGGCTTATGTGGAGCTCACAAGTGTTAGGAAATATGCAACTTAACTTTTCAGGAGACCATAGGTCAGTATATATACATGTACAGGTGTGGAATATATGCAGGAAACCTCTTATACAATAGGGTAAATACAAAAAGTTACATGACTATATATATAATACTCTAACAACAAGGTCTTCCACCTGAGTGTATGCTACACTGCTACAGGTATTTCCTTGCGAGAGCCCTGACCTTGGTGTTGAAATGGGAGGATTTGATGCGAGAACCAGGTAAGTAGAGTGGATTAAGGAATATCTGCACAGCAAAACATGCAGAAATCTAGCACGACTGCACAAGCAAGAAGAATGCTGGAGTGCATGACAACATCCTGATCCTTGTGCGGCTTATGCAATACGGAATCAAGTCATTGGCAGAAATAGTTAACGGCCAATGCCAAGTGACGGGCCAGTTAGCTCTATCACGTATAAAAAGAGCTCATGGACACTATTCAAGTTTTTTCATCCAGGTGCAAATAGTAGGATATGGACAGAGAACATAGGAAACATACCACCATCATCTAAAGATGAAATTTCAATGCGTGTATTTTTTTTAAAAAAACTATTCATATGAATGCCTGACTTAGTTTAGAACAGCAATCAAGAAAAATATAGCTTTCTCACTATACAGCTAAGAGGTTACCTTGATGTAAAGTTCGTGAACTTCCTGAAAGAAGCTTTTTGTGCCATCTCACTCCGTGAATCATGAATCAACATAAATCTAGTATGTGATGAACTGGCTGTTAAGAAAACAAATAGCAAAGTGCCGATGTGTTACAATGGATCCAAAATAGACTAATAGATGTTCACAAACTTTAAACGAAATCTTGTGTAAGGCAGGGAAGGGACGGAGATGGTCTGGGGGACTAAGGGGTTTTCTGCAATGTGGAGCAGAGTGGTCATATCCTTTGCAAAAAAATATCACAACTGGCCTCACAATGTTTTAGATGCAGATCGTATGTTCAGAATGACGGATGGCAGGAACACCATCATCACCTACTGTTTTTTTATATATAGGAGTCAAAGATAATACTACTATGAGGAAATTTTTAAAGAAACGTAGCAAGGGCAATCGCGGTTATGAGTTATCACTCTCACAGGAATTAAAGACATACACAAGACCCCAAATTTACATGTTACGACTATATCTTAAGTCATTTGCAGACAGAATAATGATAATTCTGATCAAAGGAATTATCACTAAATTCTCGCATTTCAAGATTCTTTTTCTGCCAAGACATCACACAAGATCTCGGCTCTCTAAAAAGACACCACATATAAGCACTCAAAAGGATATGACCAGCAGTTACATAAACAGACACCGCAAGATCGTTGAATCTATCTACTGACTTCAGAAACCTGAAAATGGCGAAAAAGAGGAATAGTTATGTGAAGCCAGAAACGAGAAAAACTACAAGGCGGTCTACATTGAATCTTTGGATACACCTGACTGGCTAATGAAAAATCAACAACCACTCACATTGCACTTGTAGCCCATGCATGGTCCTGAACAACATCTAATGCAGCATGCAAAATGAACTGATGCTGATAAGCCTGATCTTCTTTCTACGAGAGGAAGTAAATTGGGTCATCATGAAACAACTGACTGAACATACATTAATAGGATGACCTACAGGGAGAGGTAAATGCAATGCATGCCTCTACTGTCAATCATATACAAAATATAAATATGAGAAGTGGTGCATGCATTCTCAGTTGATCTCACATTTCTAGCATTCGCGGTGAATGACTCACCCTTTCTTTGAACCCTGTCAATGATCGAACAAATTTACAGATATGAACCGGCACCATTTGATTAGTATGATTGTTAGAGGTAGAGGGGTATGTAAAGGAGGAAGTAATGAAAGAGGAAGCCATTGCTAGTACTAACGACTTGTCATGATCATTGGTTCATATAACATCCATGTCCTAGGTATTATACAAATATATTATTTTTGCTAAGCATCTACAATAAAATAGAATTTCGAAGAGGTTACTATTTATGTCTCTATGAGGGGGGAAATAACGTGACAAGATCACAAGAGTGTTAAACACAATATATATCGTGTCACGTATGGAGTGCATTGTGTCACGTATGGAGGAGTCCAAGACTTGGCACAAGATCTAGGATAGATGGTTGGTTCGGTCACATGTAATCTTATCTCCTGTAACTACTTATATCTCTTGTTCTCCAAGTTGTACACCTCCTGCAATATCTCCAACGATGTATGCGCTTTAGGGATGTGCGCCCCTTCCTATAAACACGAAGCACGTCGCCTCAGGTCGAGGTAAGACGTTTCCGCATATCGCACATGGTAATCAGAGCCTCCTCGTCCAAACCCTATCTTTCAATCTCCATTAGTGCTAGCCATGTCTTCCTCCAGTGCCATCCAGTAAAATCTAAGTGGTCAGGTCACGGAGAAGCTCTCTCGGACGAACTACGTCCTATGGCGCACCCAAGTCACGCCGCAGTTGAGGGGAGCAGGGTTCTTTGGCTACGTCGACGGCACCATGCCGGAGCCGCCCCGCCTTCTTGTCACCAAGGACAAGGACGGGAAGGAGACGTCTGACCCCAACCCTCTCCATCCCATCTGGGTCAGGGAGGACCAGCAGGTCCTTGGCTACCTGCTCAACAACCTCACAAAAGAGGTGCTCGTCGCGGTGACCGCGGTCACCACCGCGCACGCCCTCTGGGCGACACTAGCAGGTATGTTCTCGTCGCAGTCCTTGAGCCGCGTCAACAACATTTGCACTGCCTTGATCAATGCATAGAAGGGAAATCAATCAATGGCCGCCTACTTCGCCGCCATGCATGGTCTTGCTGATGAGATCGCCGCCGCTGGTGCAGGACGACGAACTCATCCCCTATCTGCTGCACGGGCTGGACATGGACTACCAGCCTCTCGTCTCTGCCCTGGATGCTCGCATCACGCCGGTGTCCCTCGACGAGCTCTACGCCATGTTGAGCAACTTTGATCGGTGTGTCGCCCAATACCACAACACCAGCGGCGGGTTCAAGTCTTCTGCGAACGTGGTGGGTACTCCTCTGGTCATCGCGGTCCTCCTCGCGCCAAGGGCAAGCACGCTAGTGGCAACACCAACAACTCTGGTTCCCGCGGCGGCCGCCCCATCTCCACCAACAACAGGGGTCGTCGCGGCAGCTCGGGCCGATCACGCCCTGACGCTGCTCGATATCAGATATGCGGGAAACCTGGACACGCCGCCAAGGATTGCTAGTACCGCTGTCACGCGAAGATGCGATTCTATCCCGATCACGTGATGAACTCGTGATTGGGGCACAACCGCATTTAGGACACTTAGGAAGATGGATATCATTACAACGTACCATTACATAAATAGATGGGGATACATACAAGTCATACAACTCCACATGAATACAACATCATCATACACAACACATCCCACTACGGATGCAAACACATGAAAACACAATAACATCCATCCTGCTATCCCAGGCTGCCAACCAGGAACCTATCCCAAGACTGACGAAGAAGAAGGAGAACTCCAACACAAGTAAACATCGCTCCCACGTCAAGTCATCGAAAACCTGTACCTGCAACTGTTGGTGTAGTATCTGTGAGCCACGAGGACTCAGCAATCCCATTACCATGGGTATCAACTCACGCGGTTGGTGTATTTTATCTCGGATCCTCTGTCAAGTTTTCTACAACCGGATATTAACAAATTCCAGTCTGCCACATAACCGCGGCACGGCTTTTGAAAGATCATAACCCTGCAGGGGTGTCCCAACTTAGCCCATCACAAGCTCTCACGATCAGCAGAGGTAAAACCTCTTATCTTAGGGAAGACCCGAGCGTCCTCGGAATCCCGGTGCACAAGTTCTTCGAAGAAATGAAAACTAGCCCAATGAGATCACCCGGTGAGTCAGACCCGTGTCCAGAGCCACACGCTCTCTATCTATGGACTCATCCGTCTATGGAAAGTGGACGATAGCCAGAATACCTCGAGTTGCCCCGAGGCGGCACCACCGACTACTAGGTAGGTGGGCCAACACTCAAGTCAAGCACTGGCCCGGGGGTTGATTAATAAATCCTCGGGTTAATTACTCCCTCAACAAGTTTTAGTTATTAGGCAAATGGTAAGACCAAAGTTGGATCTCCTCGGGAAAGCTTTACTTTAAGCGAAGAAGCAAGGGGGCCCCATAAACCCCAACTATCTTAGGAATGCAAACTCAAGGAACATAACACCGGTTTATCGGTTCTTAAGGCGGCATGAGTGGAACAAAACATCTAGCAAAAGGCCAAGCCTTCCACCCATTTCCAAGTATATAGGTGCATTAATTTAACATAAGATATATTGTGATATGCCAAAATTATCCAAGTTCTGACATGGAGCAATCTTCATCTTCACATGCAACTAACAACGCTATAAGAGGGGCTGAGCAAGCGGTAACATAGCCATACAACGGTTTGCTGGGATGGTGACAAAGGTTATAGGGTGTTTCATGGCATAATGGGAGGCTTGATAAACAAGTGGTGGGTAGCGCAACATATATCGATAGCATCGGGACAACTAGCATAACAATGATAGTAATGGTATCCAAGGTGACGGTCATCTTTCCTGAAATCCCGCAAGGAATAAGAACAAGTTCATGAAGAAGACGAAGCCACGAAGACGAACCAAGCGTAGTCAAACGAATCCTCACGACCGCAACGAAACAGGAACTAACGAGAAGAAGCAAACAACATGGTAAACACACAACACATAAACAAGACATGATGCTCAACCAAGTATGATGCATGACAAGGCTACATGATGCTAATCATGGCAAGATATGAAGCATACAATATCATCACAACAAGCAAGTTTAAATGAGTCCGGAAACAACATATAACAATTCCGGTAAGTCCTCACATGCAAATTTCGAAATTGGTACAGATCTGAACAAACCTTATGTTAAAATTGTTAAACAGCAAGTTAACATGCACCATGATGATCTACACGAAATTCTAGTCAAGTTACATATAAAGTTCATTTAATTCGGAGCTACGGCTTAAAAGATATGAGCAAAACAAGTTACACATGGCATTGATGCAAAATGCATTGAAACATCAAGCACACACTCTCAAAACATGGATGCAACATGACATGATGCATCTACATGCAAAACCAAGCAGTTTTCATATAGAGCATGATCAAAACGGAGCAACGGTTCAACACATACACATGAAACAAGTTTAAAGGACAAACTGTCCAAAACAGCAACTAGGCATCTTACAAGCATCAAAACAACATGCTACAAATACAAGATAGGCACAAGCATGGCATGAACTCAAAGTACAGATCACATGCTTCTAATGTCAACAAGGATCAGGTTCATAGGCATCAAGAGTAATCCAACATGATCAAGGCAACAAACAAACTTTATATTACAGATTATGACTTAGTGGTAAACATAGCATATACATGAGCAGAGTTAATATGATGACATGTTGGAGGCAAGAAATAAATAAGCTACAGTGAAAGATCATGGGAAACAAAAGCATCGCATGCTAGAACATAACATGGAGCTCAATGAACACAACATGACATATACATGGGAGCAACAGGTTCATGGAATCCATCAAAACAAGATGGAAACATGATATAGCAGATTCTCAGACTTCATGAAAATCTGGGAATGCAAAACCAACATTATGATGCTGACTTTGAAGGCACATAACAGCAAGCATGGAAATACTAATAAGCATGTAAATGTCATGAACATGTAGTAGACATGTCATACTCCAAATAACTCCATTGGCACAACTCCATACGATGCATGGATTAATTACAATGAGCTTTGCCAAATTGAACATGCCGTTGACATGCTGACAGATATATTATCAAGCAACTTGAGAGCAAGAAAGAGACATGGTACATCAACTTATTGTCGGATCTGGGGTTCCGGCAAAAACCTTAAGGTTCGAACTCTGGGGTGCTCACGAAGATCTCTTCTTCCGCCCTAGCCCTTCTACTCGACAGTCTAGGCCTAGCTCGTCAGATCCAACGAACAAGAGACACAAGATTTATACTGGTTCGGGCCACCGTTGTGGTGTAACACCCTAATCCAGTGTGTGTGGTGGATTGCCTTGTAGGCAGAGGGAGAACTAGTACATGGATGAACTGCCTCCTGGGGAGAGGTGTTCTTGCGCTCGGATGAGCTTGAGGTGTGTGTGGCCTTCTCCGTGATCAACTCGAGAAGAGATCAGATCTGTCGCTGATGAGGTGATCCCAATGGTGGTGGCTAGTCCTATTTATAGTGGCCAGGGTTCTCTTCCCAAATATTGAGCGGGAAAGAATCCCACAACGGCCAAACTTGAAGGGGAAAAACTAGTACAAGCTATCCTGACAAAAGGTGGTCTTCGCTGCCAAAGGCTCTGGTGGTGACGCCGCCGTGGGCTCCGCGATGACCTCTGTCGTATCGTCCTGCTGGTCTAGGTCTTGTTGCACTGATATGGAAACCTTTGCCTGACGCCTCGGGACTCCACGCCTTCACCGACTCGTTTAGCACCAAAGAGGAAACTGGCGCTCTACGCCCGCTGGTGCCCGCCTGGCTTTAGTCGTCACTGCTTACGTCATGAGGACCTCGCGAGGTGCCCCTTGCCTTGTTATCTCCGATCCTCACGAGCCGTCCTGGCGAGGCCGCCCCAGGGGATGTCCTTCGTCGTCCGCCTTGCGAGGCTTGGCCCCTCGCGAGGGTCTTGAGTGTTTGCTGAAGAAGTTGGGCTACACTAGGCCGCCTTGCGAGCCACGCTCTGGGCCGCAGGCATGCAAGTCTGGGTACCACTATTCCCAGAACGCCGATAGTAGCCCCCGGGCCCAAGGCGCGCTCGGGCTTGGCTTCGCGGCGAAGCCAAGGGCCAAGTGCGGAGCGCCGTGGGCCCCAAAGCCTGCGGTCCTGACTGACGTGTGGAGATTGACGGGACGTGGGTGTCTCCACTTCCCCATATAGCCTCGATTCTCGCCCGGCCGGTGGCCACTGTTACATGCTCGATTCTGCCTCCTCTATCAAAGGCGCGCCCGACAGTTTCCTTCATCTCTTGAACCTTCTTCCCCGGACAGATCCAACACCAAATCCCACCATCGCCATGGCTTCTGGTAGAGAGAAGGAAAGGGGAGCGAAGCCCCGCGCCTCGGCTTCCTCGCCGCCAGTTTTCATGCCCGCCACCGAGCAATCGGTGGTGATTAATGAAGAGATGATGGAGAAGGTGCGCCTGGCGCTCGCCGCCGTCTCCAACGAGTGGGGGCGACGGTGGCTTGGCCTGCTTCTCATGCCGCGATTGACAGGTTCACCACCGAGGTCTCCCTTCATCTCCACGCCCTTTGGGCTAGCTTGATACCTCCCTTCTCCGTCTTCTTCAACACGGTGCTATCACACTACCAAATCAGGGCGCTGCATCCTGACCCTCAGTCCATCATCCTCCTTGCTGTTTTTGCCTTCGTCTGCGAGGCCATGGTGCACATTGCTCCCTCCATGGCCTTGTTCCACCACTTCTTCTCGCTCCATCTGACGGACGCGCTCCAATGCTTTGGATGTGTGTCCTTTCACACCATTGCGGCGATGGCCAGTGCGGGTATAGACTTTGACCTTGAGCCGGTTGCTCGTGGCTTCAGGAAGCAGTGGGTGTTCGTCAACGTCGGGGTGCGCAGCCCCCTGTTGCTCTCACCCCGGAGCCCGGCCACTCCGAGCTCCGGCTGGGGTCATGTGAAGCTTGCCAGCCCAACGCTAGCTACTGTCTGGTTTCGATTCGCCAGGCTGTAGAGGCTTGGGGTAACGGCGCCGATGGTGGTGAGGGAGTTCATCCAGTGCCGCGTCGCTCCGCTCCAGCACCATTCCCGGTTGATGTGGGCCTTCTCCGGTCATGGGGACCGCATGAAGCTTCACGCGCCCGCTCTTCCTCTCGAGGCATGGCGCACAGTGCTCAAGATCCTAACAGGTGATCCGTCGCCGGCACTCCTACCGCAGGAGGGCTGCCTCTTGTACTGTTGTTCGAACAAGATGGAGTTCGTGAGGCAGATGCCCTCTTTCGATGAGTGGGGGCTTCGTCCACCCGGGCTTGTTGGGTCTCGCGAGAACCCAGTCTGTGTGGCTCCCTCACTCGCTACTGTTGAGGCGGTCGCCCCGGAGGTGGGTGCTAGGGGACAACTGCTGCCGAGTGCTGGTGGTACTGCTACCTCTGCTCCGACGCCTCCTGAAGTCCCTGAAGTGCCGCCCTTCGAAGTTCAAGGGAGTCGCCCCGAAGGAACGGTTGGGGTACAGGTGCCACCGGATGCTCCTGGGGCCGAAGCCCCCGTGGGCCCTTCGTGTCGTCCTGAGGGGGGCGCTTGTGCCTTGGGAGGCGCCTCGGTTGCGCCCAATGTTGCCGACCGCTTCCGGGGCTTAGGCCGGCTCCGACCGAATTTTGGAGTTCACCGCAAGAGGGGAAGGGTCCCTGGCGATGGCTCCGCTACCCCACGACCGCTGAAGATGAGGAGGCTCATCGCCATAAAGGAGTGAGTAGCTTGCTCTTTTGGTCTCTTGTGTGTTGCCTTCCTGCCTGACTGTGATTCCTCAGGGTCTCGCCTGCCAAGACTGCGATGCCCACTGAGGAGCGGGCCCCTGCGGCCCCGAGTCTCTCGCCCGCTCAGGGCGCCCCTGGGCGATGCACCTCCCTGGTTGTGAGGCCTCCCATGAGGCCGAGCGCACCAGCTTGGCGCCTCGACCCCGCATTCTCGTCGTTCCTTCATCGCGACCCCGCCTGGGGGCTGGGGAGTGTGCCAAGGGCTCCCCCTTGGTTGTTGAACGCGTCGGGGCCACTTCGACTCTGGCATCTTCTTCAAGCGGTGGGCCCCAGCCCCTCCGGGCCCCGGCTGAGGCCCGAGAAACACCTGGGGCGGAGGAGTCACTGGCTCCACCTCCGGGTGGAGACGGGTCTCCTCAGACTTCTTCAATTGCTCCTGGTGCCGAGGACGGTCCTGGTCTCCTACTCGAGTCGGTGCACAGGCGTGGGGCTGCCCGCCGCGAGCTTCTTCGGGAGGCGGCGGATGTGCTGGGCCGTCTTGGGAAGGAGCTTGAAGGGACTGATGCTTGTCTTGAGGCTGAAGGTCTTCAACTGTTGGATGCGTGGCACCGGCTAAGGGTGGCCATCAACCATGGGCGTCTCCAGCATGAGAGCGCCAGCACGAAGGCTGACGCGTCCCTTGTCGCCTCGTGATAGGCTTGTGCCTGAGCTATGGAAGAGGCCCGGGAAGCCGATGTCCATCGTGAGGCCATGGAGAGGCGCCTCCTGGAGCTCCAGGTTTTAAATGCCAACTTGGAAGACCGCACCAAGGTGCATAGGGCCGCCCTGGCGTCGATGCGGGGGACGCCCCCTGATGAGGCGGAGGTCTTGAGGCGCGAGGGGGCGCTGATGCTGGAGGCCACGGAGCGTAGCCTGGAGCTGGGACGACTGGAGGCGAGAGAGCGCTACGTGACCCTGGCTGAGGATGTCATCTCCGCTCGTGAGTCCATGGTTCAGGAGGAAGTCGATCGGAGGGTGGCGAAGGTCCGCGCGGACCTCACTGAGGGGTATAACTTGAGGTTGGAGTTCCAGCGAGCGGAGGCCGATGGGAGGACCGCCGCCCTCAGGAAGAGGCTGAGGGAGGCAGAGCTGCGTGAGGGGGCCGCTGCGGCCGCCCAGTCTTCTGCCCATGCCGAATTGGCCTCCGCCCAGGCAGAGCTGGCCTTGCTTCAAAGACAGATTGATGAGGCCGCTGCCCTGGCATCACAGCGTGAGGATGAGGTCGATCGACGACTCGTGCTGTAGCATGAGCACGGCCCCATGCTCTGGACCCTTCGGTCGAGGGCGAACCGGGCGCTGGGTACCATCTACGAGGAGAACGCCCCTGACCCCCACATGGAGGACTACGCTGGTCACCTTGTTTTATTCACCGAGATCATGACGCGCCTGGAGAACTGGGTCGTGAGGGCCCGCCATCTTGTCGAGGAGAAACGCCGCAACCTCCTAGGTCGCGCGTTCTCGCGGGTCTTCAGCCACCTCCAGAACATTGATCCTGATTTTGACTTTGATGCTGCCATCGCCCCATGCCCGGAGCTGTCCGAGATAACTTGGCGCACTTGGTGGATGACCACATGGATGCCCTAGTCCAAGCCTTCGCCGTCGATGATGATGATGCCGTAGTCTTGGCGGATGAAGGGGGCGCAGTTGAAGACGCCGGAGATGTGTCCAATGATAGCATTGCTGGCGCATACGAGGGTGGCTTGGGCGGCTCTGCGATTGATATGTTCGATTGAGCTCATATTCTTCTGACCTGTCCCTGCACGTGTAAACTTACAAAGGGCCCCGTGGGGTATGAGAGCATTTTGATGGGGGAGCCCCCTATGCGTGTAAACTAGTATTCCACTTTCTTCCTTTTGTTTGTTGATTGAACTGGAACCTCCGGCGCGTGCACTTAAGCCATTCTATCTTAGTTGTTGTGGTACCTTGTCTAGATCTTCCCCGTCTTTGCGAGGGTTGTGAGGCCGTGGGACCGCCTTCCTCCTGAGATGGTCAGCTGTCGTTCCGCACTGTGCGCCTCTTGAGCAGTGCTTGGCCCTGCTCCGGGGAACAAGGCCAGTGGTGTTCCGCTGGCCTTGGCAGGATGCCTACGTGGCATGATTGCGACGCATCGGCTATCGCCCCGGGAGGGTCCTGCCGAGGTTGCAGCGGCATGCCAAGCGGGATTGGCCCCCAGGCCTGAGGGCTCGGAGTAAGATTTTTGAGACGGCCAGAAGTGGCAAAATCCGGCAGAAATCAAAGAGAACTTCCCCCCGTTTTGGCAATAAGCGAGACTTTAAATTCAACTCGAAAGACACGGCGAATCCAATTACAAAAAGGAAGGCGAGGAAAGCAAATAGCCGCGTCCAGCTCCTATCTAGTCTTCAGTCTTCTCACCAGTGCGGAGCTAAGTGCTGCCACTAGGACGTGGGAGGGAGCCCCCGAGGCTCGAGGGCGGCTCTCCGAAGACTCCGGGGCATGTACAGCCCCACTCATTATTACGTGAGAGTGTCACTGGCGGAGATCTTCACAGGCCTGAGCCTTACTTCATATCGCCAGACGAGGGCCCCGCCTTGCGCCACCCTCGACCTCCGTTGGGGTGACCAGAAACCAGGAGGGAACAAGGAGGCAGAACAATGACGCCAGTGGCGCCCTCGGCGACCATGGGCCCTTTGCCGGGGGGCGGGGGGGGGG
>LR738714.1:411087781-411107308 GCA_902687465.1 Secale cereale
ATCGCGGGGTAGATTTAAAAGGCCTAGGAGGAGATAAAAGACTGCAGTAGGGGTGTTTCCGGGACACGAAGTGAAGGCACTTTGGACCCACACGAACAACGGATGGAAAAGCCAACGGAGTCCAAACGAGACGAGATTTGAGAGGCGGGCTGCACACAACAAAACAACAACACACACAACAACCTCGCGGCACACCGGTAACGTTACACGCCCGAACAACAAAGTAGGCATACGGGACGTCACGGACACGTGAGGGGAGCTCCGGAACGCGAAACGGACAACGGGAAGGAACGCGTGGAACCGGATGCAACCGACAACACAAATGCAATGCGATGCACATGTCTACATGATATGAATGAATGCCACACACTCACACAACAAAATGACGAAAACCTGAAAGACAAAGAACCCGGAATGGAAATAGATGAAGCTGGAGATATATTATATACCCAAAAGGGAAAGTATTACATCCGGGACATTACAAACTCTCCTCAACTACAAAAAGATCTCGTCCCGAGATCTAGGATTGGAAAAAGGAAGGGTACTCGGAACGAAGATGATCTTCTCGTTCCCAGCTAGCTTCACGGTCGGTGTGATGTGACCACTTGACTTTCAGAAATTTGATGGACTTGTTGCGGGTCTTGCGTTCGGTTTCTTCGAGAATGGAAACTGGGTGCTATCGGTAGGACATGTCTTGTTGAAGATCAATCTCTTCAAATGGAATCATGCGCTCAGGTGCCTTGAAGCATTTGCGAAGTTGAGACACATGGAAGACATCATGAACATTTGCGAAGTTGGAAGGGAGCTCGAGTTGATAGGCTAGGTCGCCTCTTTTGCCAAGAATCTTGAAAGGCCCGACATATCTAGGAGCAAGTTTTCCTTTGATACCGAATCTTTGGGTTCCTTTCATCGGAGAAACTCGGAGATAGACATGATCATCGATGTTGAATGCCAAATCCCGATGCTTGCCGTCATAGTAGCTCTTCTGACGCGACTGAGCGGCCTTGAGATTCTCACGTATGACTTTGCACATTTCTTCGGCTTCTGAGATCAAGTCATTGCCAAGAAGTTGACGTTCGCCTGTTTCAGACCAGTTGAGAGGGGTACATCACTTTCTGCCATAGAGAATTTCAAATGGTGCTTTGCCTGCACTTGCTTGAAAGCTGTTGTTGTAAGAGAACTCGGCAAATGGAAGGCAGTCTTCCCATTTCATGCCGAAGGAGATGACACAGGCTCTGAGCATGTCTTCTAGAATCTGATTCACACGCTCGACTTGACCACTAGTCTGAGGGTGAAAAGCAGTGCTGAACCTGATCTTAGTGCCCATGGCGGACTGAAAGGAGTCCCAGAACCTTGATGTGAACAAGCTTCCACGGTCTGAGGATATAACTTGAGGAATGCCATGTAGGGACACAATTCTGGAAGTGTACAGCTCTGCAAGTTGAGCTGCATTGATTGATTCTTTGACTGGAAGAAAGTGAGCGACTTTGGTAAGCTTGTCAATCACCACAAAGATAGCATCATTTCCTCGCTTGGATTTAGGAAAGCCAGTGACGAAGTCCATTTCAATGTGGTCGAACTTCCACTCGGGGATAGGAAGAGGTTGGAGAAGACCGGCTGGACGTTGATGTTCTGCTTTCACTCTTCTGCATACATCACATTCGTTCACGAATTGGGCAATCTCCCTTTTCATGCGTGTCCACCAGTAAGATTGCTTGAGATCTTGATACATCTTGGAACTGCCAGGATGAATGGAAAGGAGAGAATCATGAGCTTCTTCCATTATGAGCTTCCTGAGATCACCTTTGGGAACAACGAGTCTGTCCTCGAAGAACAAGGTATCTCTCTCATCAACACTGAAGCACTTATATTTTGGAGTGCCCTTTGCAATCCCGTGTTTCACTTTCTTCACCATGGTATCACTGAGCTGGGCCTCACGGACTTGATCTTCCAAGGTAGGAGCAATTTGGAGATTTGCAAGAAAACCCTGCGGAACAACTTGAAGGTTGAGCTTCCTGAATGCTTCACAAAGCTCAGGCTGGTACGGCTTGATAAGAAGGCTGTTGCAATATGCCTTTCTGCTCAAAGCATCTGCAATCACATTCGCCTTGCCATGAGTGTATTCAATGCTGGGATTATACTCTTGGATCATTTCGACCCAACGAGTCTGACGGAGGTTCAGATGCGGCTGTGTGAAGATGTACTTCAAGCTCTTGTGATCAGTGAAGATGTCGACCTTTCTGCCCAACAACAGATGTCTCCACGTAATCAGAGCATGTACCACAGCTGCTAGCTCGAGATCATGTGTGGGATAGTTCTTCTCACTTGGCTTGAGCTGACGAGAAGTGTATGCCACAATTCTCTTATCTTGCATAAGCACACCACCAAGACCTTGAAGAGACGCATCACAGAAAACTTCATAGGGCTTGGATTCATCTGGAGGAGTCAGAACTGGAGCAGTGACAAGCTTATCTTTGAGAGTTTTGAATGCCACTTCACACTCTGGAGACAAAAAGTATTTGACATTCTTCTGAAGCAGGTTGGAAAGAGGCTTGGCAATCTTGGAGAAGTTCTCAACAAACCTTCTGCAATAGCTGGCAAGACCCAGAAAACTGCGGAGCTGCTTGACGTTCTGAGGAGCTTCCCAGTTGACAATTGCTTCAACTTTCTCGGGATTAACCGCAATACCGTCAGCTGAGATGATGTGGCCCAGGTACAAAACCTTATCGAGCCAAAACTCGCACTTTGAGAACTTGGCATAGAATTTATGCTCTCGGAGTCGATCAAGAACCAGACGTAAGTGCTTTTCGAGATCTTCTTCATTCTGGGAAAACACCAGAATATCATCCAGATACACAAGCACGAACTCGCCAGTATAGGGGTTGAAGATGTAATGCATCATTCTTGAAAAGGTAGGAGGAGCATTGGCGAGACCGAAGGACATGACGGTATACTCGTATGAACCGTAGCTCGTTCTGAAGGCCGTCTTGGGAATGTCTTCCTCGCGAATGCGAATTTGATGATAGCCCATTCGGAGGTCAAGCTTAGAGAACACTTTAGCTCCTTTGAGCTGCTCAAAGAGTTCGTTGATGTTGGGGAGCGGATACTTGTTCTTAATCGTCTTCTTATTCAATGGCCGGTAGTCAACACAGAGACGCTCCGTGCCATCTTTCTTCTTGACAAACAAGACACCACAGCCCCACGGAGATGTACTAGGCCTGATGAGACCCATACTCTCCTGCTTATCAGGCTGCTTCTTCAATTCCTTCAATTCATCCGGAGAGAGCTTGTACGGACGCTGGCATGCTGGCTCAGTACCCGGCTCGAGTTCAATAACGAATTCCACCTGACGGTGTGGAGGCATGCCTGGAAGTTCTTCAGGAAAGACGTCTTGATATTCGTTCACCACCGGAATTTGAGATATGGCATTAATTTCGCCCTTATCATTAAGAGAGAAAAGCCGGATAGTGTTATCCCTTGAGGCGAAGATAATCACATCTTCATCAGAATGAGTCAACTTGACTTCCTTTTGAGCACAATCAATGTGAGCATCATGCTGAGAAAGCCAATCTATTCCGAGGATGAGGTCGATGTCAGAATTGCCAAGAACCACCGGAGAAGCCAAAAATCGATAAGCACCCATGCGAATAGAAACATCCGGAGCATAAACACTGGAGTGCATTCGTCTCCCCGGAGAAATAACTGTTAACTCCCTATGCAGATTTTTGGTGACAATATCGTGCTTGGATGCAAATGGATATGACATGAAAGAGCAAGAAGCACCCGAATCAAATAACACTTTAGCTGGAAAAGAGTTAACTGGAAGGTTACCCAAAATGACATCAGAAGAATTCTCCGCTTGCGCTGCATTCATCAGATTGACCCTTTCTGCCTTTGGATCATGCCTGACAATAGCTGAACTCACAGGTGAAGGAGGTGGAAGACGCTTCGGATTCGGACATCTGTTGGCATAGTGACCTTTCTGAGTGCATTTGTTACAAGTCACTTCTGAGAGAGGACGGAAATGAGAGCCACTGGACTTGGAGCCTTGAGACTGAAACTACTTCTTCGACTGGTTGCTCGGGTTGGGTGGGTGGGAGAAACCACGTCCACTAGAGTTCTTGTTGTTGGAGTTGTTGTAGTTGTTGGAGTTGTTGTATGGAGCTCGAATCACTGGAGGAGGAGGAAGCCAGAATTTCTGATGCTTCGAGACCAACTGAGACGATGAGGAAGAGTGAACAGCATCTCGAATTCTCTTCTTAGAAGCCTCCATCTTAAGCTGAGCTGCTTCTTGTTTCAAAGCCATGTTATAGAACTTGTCGAATTCATCGGGCTCGAACAAAGTGAGAGCAAGCTGAAGTTCATCTTTGAGACCTCCACGGAACTGGTAGATTTTACTCTTGGCATCAGGAATGTCTTGCTTAGCATAATGAGCGAGGTTTTGGAACTTGACATTATACTGACAGACTGTCATGGAGCCCTGCTTCAGGTTGCGGAATTGCTCACGCATACCCTCGATGACACTTGTAGGAATGTGGTGCAAACGGAAATCCTTGCAGAAATTCTCCCAAGAGATCACTTGACCCGGCCTGGAGTCTTTGTACTGCTGCCACCAGTTAGCTGCTTGATCTTTCAGTTGGAAGGCTGCAAACTTCACATAATCATCTTCCTTCACGTTACTGCACTCAAAATGCTTCTTTATGTCGGTCAACCAATCCTCAGCATCAAGAGGGTCGACACAGTAACTGAAAGCTTTAGGATTGTTAGCCAGGAACTGGTTGAGAGTAGCATGGTGCTGCTGGAAGAAGTTGCCTTGATTCCCTGGAACACCCTGATTAGCTTGCATAGCTTGCATCTGCTGCATCATCTGCATCATCAACTGAGTGTTCTAGGCAGTAGTCTGCATAATTGCTCTCCAAGCCTCAGGCGGAGGAGGAGGGGAAGGAGGATGATCTGGGACCTCTTCCACCTCTGGGTTAGCGTTGGGAACCTTTTTCGGAGCCATCCTGTAAGAGATGACCACGAATCAGTAATTGATTGACAAAAGGAATAAGCTGAATCAATGGCATGAATTGCAACAAGTCTTCACAATAATCATTCGAACAATAGAACGAATGAAATCATCCGAACAAGAGGAACGAATGAAATTCTCAGTTAAATGATAACATCAGTCTTCACGAGAAGCCACATAGGGGACAAAAGGATAAAATAAGAAAACAACAAGGTACAGACGGGAACAAACACAAGAGAGGAGTTTCGTTCTAACATCTTTGTGCTGAAAGCATATGAACGTGTTACGAAAAGGTTTTGCAATCCCCGGATCAGCATAGCCAAGGACCCTTTAAGATGCAACTCCTGATAGTAACATCGGTCATATAACCCCTTCACTCAATGTAGAACCCCGAACTCACTAACCTGCATTCGTTGGAAGAATGCCTACGATCTACTGGATAAACCCACCTATAGTTTTCCGAAAGATTCCAGTTATGCAATCAGGTGTTGGGGATACACGGGAAGCACCGCACAATAAACTCTAAACCTACATCCAGGTGTATCCATCCTTCAACACATAACCAGTCTTTCTCGGAAACTGTGTACCTCGGACCTTCCAAAAGCATCCACTATAACAAGCTATGGCAATACTCCCGAACTACCTCCCCAGTACTGGGTGATGTCGGGGTTATCTTGCCACTGGCCGTATAGGAGAGATTTTCGATGTCGGCCGTCTTAAGTATTTAGTACTGCCGCGATATGCTTATGACAACAATACCCCGAAGCTCAACTCCTCGGTAACAGGAGGCATCGAGAACAATATCCTTGTCACAAGAACATCGAAACAATCCCAGAATACTCGCAGGATTCCTAAAAAAAAATTTGTGCAATTTTTGAATATAGGAGAGACAAGAGTAGTCGTCAGGAATCCTCACCCGAGAGAAAGGGGATGAGAAGCAAAGAAATCCTACTCTCCGATATAATATAGGACTCAAAAAGTTTTTAGTGTGTGCCTAGACTCGACCGTCAACGATTCGATCAAACAGTGGGGGCTCCTAGGTCGGAGAAGGCTCTGAATACCAACTTGTAATGCCCAGGATGGAGTTATACCTCCTACGTGTCGAGGCACGACTTAAAGGCATAAATCCATCCTAGAATGATCTCAAGTTCGGTAATTCTTTGCACATCTCATGTAAAAGAGGGGATTGTAAACAGAAAAAAGTTGGCTTACACTCGCCACGTCACAGAATTACAGTTCAAATCTCAAACATCATACATTAAGAACATCACAACCCTCTAAGGGCAAAAGCCAAATGTCAAAGTACCAAACTTAGATAAATAAACCACAGGCGGATCGAATCCTAGTAGGAGTCTCCACTACTGATCATCCGGGTATCGCACATAGTACCGACTACGCTCCTCGTCGAACTCCCAATCCAGCTCGGTGCCATCACCTGGATAGCTCACAGCTGGACCTGCATCTGGTGTGGTGAAGTAACTGTGAGCCACAGAGGACTCAGCAATCCCGTTCCCGGGTAACAAGACTATTTAAGCCTTTGGGTGAGGATAAGGCTGAAGAAAAGAAACAGTGTCTGCAGCAGCAACTAGCAACTAGCTTACGTGAGTGAGAGCGAGAAGAGAAGCCTCGAACGAGAAGTGATCACGAAGTGATCCTAGCTACAAGCTCCACAATCATAACCCCTCCGTGTTCAACTCCCGAATCCCTATTCGGAAATTGACAGTCACGGAACACACGCTGGTAGTGTATTAGAAACATTGTGTCAAGTTATCTACAACCGGAATTAACAAGCTCCCATCTGCCACATAACCGCGGGCACGGCTTTCGAAAGTTCAAACCCTGCAGGGGTGTTCCAACTTGACCCATTACAAGCCCACGATCCACGGAGTCGCAACTCCAAAGTGGGAAGACCCGAGTATCCTCGGAATCCCGTGCTCAAGATATACCGAACTAAGGTAAGGCTAATCCAGCAAATCCTCCCGGCGTGTCGACACCCTGATAGTAGCCGCGCGTATCTAAGTCTCAGGACACGGCCGGATGGGCGATGCTACAGGTTTTTACCAGACCTTGAGTTTCCTCGAGGTGGCCCTGCAGGACCCCCAGTTCGGACCAACACTCATGTGGAGCACTGGCCCGGGGTTGTTGATTAAGAAAGAGGGTTAATTACTCCCTATGCATGTTTAGTTTGTTATTAGGCAAATAGTACCAATGTTGGGACTTGATGGAAAAGACTTAGCACTTAGCGGTTTATCAAGGGGGTCCCATACACCCCAACCGTGTTAGGAACGCATAATCAAGGAACATAACACCGGTTTATACGGATCCTAACGGCATGAGTGGAACAAATCACCAAGCAAAAGGCTTAGCCTTCCACCCTTGCCAATATATAGATGATTTCATTTTAAGCATTTATATAGTGTGATAAAACCCAACCAAACTTCAACATGAAGCAAGCATCTTCGATCTTCACCTGCAACTAGCAATGCTATAAGAAGGGCTGAGCGAAGCGTACTTAGCCAAGCAACGGTTTGCATAGGTAGGTTGGTTAAACATGGAAATTGGCTACAAGTAAGAGGCTGACAAGAAGATCATGGGCATCGAGGCAAAACTATAGATCGAGACTACTAGCAATAGGCAAAGATAGTAATGTTATCGGGGTTCGGTCATCTTGCCTGAAGAGAAGTCGTTCGGATCGTAAGAAGGGTCCTCGTGCTCAACCTCGTTGGTAACCTCGTGCTCGTACTCGATCTCGGACTCTGCTTCCGGCTCTAAACAAAACAATCCCACCAAGCACCAATCAACAAGATGCAATGCGCACTCGAAAAAGATGAATGCATGATGGATGCACTAAGGATGCACACGGAGCACGGAAAATATCACTCAAGCAAATCACCTCAAAACATGATAACAATCTGATATTATTAATCTACAAAGAAAATCAATCAAGTTTGATATAAGATTCGCTGAAATCGGAGTTACGGGCTAAAAGTTATGCCCGAAACAAGAATTGAGCGAAAGCTGAAAATTACAGCAACATAGCAACTTCGGAGCTCAAAATAATTGAGCTACAACATTCAAATAACATGACAAAGGGCATGAACACAAACTAGACATATACTACAGCAACTAAGTCCAAAGGTGCACCCCCAACGGAGCCACGGATCAATAGCAATGATCTTGGACATATTGAACTTGACAATAAAATTCTGGCAGCAGAATTTTATTGAAACTTTGGAGCAAAAGATAAACATGCTACAGCCACTTAAATGGACATGTGAGGACATGAATGGAAAGACAACAATATATACTACAAGGAACAATCAAAATCCACTCCAAAACTACCATGCTTTGTCCTAGAACATCACACGAACATGGCATCGGAACGTTACAGATTTCAGACTTAGTGAAAATCCACTAAGTCCTAAAACAGCAATTTCATCATGTCATATAAAAGAGCATGTTTAAGTCACCTCGAAACTAAACATGGAAAGAGGTAAGCACCTCATCAAAGTACACATGAAGGTGATCCCAAAACACACAAGCATGCATCATAGAGGTAAACACAACGATAGCAACGAGCTCAACAAGATGGCATTTCATAACAAGTGAAACAACATCACAGCCACATGGCACTTTGCAACGATGATAACAAGGAAATAATAAATCTATCATGCAACCTATCACATACAACATGTAGAGCATGGCAAGACGAACACGTGGACATGTCATTTGCATCATTCGGACAAACGAGCTAAAAGATATCACATGGCAAAGATGGCATAAAAACATCACATAGCAGCAGTTTATATCATGATGCACTCTTGCAACAGCAAAACAAGCACCTAAATGATCTCTAACATGCATGACAACTAGAGATGAAACATAGAGCAAGTCTCCACGAACGTCTGGACATATTATATGCGCGAATCGGAGCAACAGACAAAAATTTAGAGCAGGTCAAACATTGCATCTCAGAACAAAATTAACAGGGACTTAGGAGTGGGGAGTCAACCTCAAAACAGATCTAGAGAAAAAATCAACTCGGGCTTCGGGCCCGCGCGGCGGATCTGGCCCAGGGAAAAAGTGGCGCGGCGGCGGAGCTGGGCTCTGGGCGGCGGCTGTTTCGGACCGCGGGAGGCGGTGCGGCCCGGGCTCGGGCGAGGGAGGCCCGGATCTGTGGAGCAAAAGGGGCCGGCCCGATGCGGCGCGAGGCAAGGCCGGGAGGCGGACGGGCCAGCGGGCGCCTTGGCGTGTCGGTGAAGGCGGTGCGCAGCGGGGCGGGAGCTGGCGATGCGCTCGCAGGCGATGCGGCCCGGGAAGGAGCGAAGCGATGGGCCGCGGGGAAGGACGGAGGCGATGTGGGGACCGGGCCTTCGGGCCGGAGGAGAAACGGCGAAGTGGGGACCTGGGCTCGGCGGTGTACGGGCCAGGAGGAGGGAGGCCTGGGCCCGATGCGGCGACGCAGGAGGCGCTGCGGCGATGCGCCGAGCTTGGCGCAGCGATCGATCGGCGAAGGGGATCGAGCGGCCGTTGACCCCGGCGCCCGGGTCGCTCGAGGAAGATTTCCAGGCAGTTTTTTTTTCCTTCGGGAGGAAATCTGCCAAGTGGAAGAGGGGGTTTGTGGATCTGAAAAATGGAGGGGGAGTGGGTGGAGAAGAAGCTAGATGCTAAAAAAATAGACTAGGGTCTATATAAAGCAGTTTAGCTAGGGTTTGGAGACTGGGGGGGGTGTTAGGAGCCCTCCGATCGAGATCCGACGGATCCGATCGCGGGGTAGATTTAAAAGGCCTAGGAGGAGATAAAAGACTGCAGTAGGGGTGTTTCCGGGACACGAAGTGAAGGCACTTTGGACCCACACGAACAACGGATGGAAAAGCCAACGGAGTCCAAACGAGACGAGATTTGAGAGGCGGGCTGCACACAACAAAACAACAACACACACAACAACCTCGCGGCACACCGGTAACGTTACACGCCCGAACAACAAAGTAGGCCTACGGGACGTCACGGACACGTGAGGGGAGCTCCGGAACGCGAAACGGACAACGGGAAGGAACGCGTGGAACCGGATGCAACCGACAACACAAATGCAATGCGATGCACATGTCTACATGATATGAATGAATGCCACACACTCACACAACAAAATGACGAAAACCTGAAAGACAAAGAACCCGGAATGGAAATAGATGAAGCTGGAGATATATTATATACCCAAAAGGGAAAGTATTACATCCGGGGCATTACAAACTCCCCTCAACTACAAAAAGATCTCGTCCCGAGATCTAGGACTGGAAAAAGGAAGGGTACTCGGAACGAAGATGATCTTCTCGTTCCCAGCTAGCTTCACGGTCGGTATGATGTGACCACTTGACTTTCAAAAATTTGATGGACTTGTTGCGGGTCTTGCGTTCGGTTTCTTCGAGAATGGCAACTGGGTGCTATTGGTAGGACATGTCTTGTTGAAGATCAATCTCTTCAAATGGAATCATGCGCTCAGGTGCCTTGAAGCATTTGCGAAGTTGAGACACATGGAAGACATCATGAACATTTGCGAAGTTGGAAGGGAGCTCGAGTTGATAGGCTAGGTCGCCTCTTTTGCCAAGAATCTTGAAAGGCCCGACGTATCTAGGAGCAAGTTTTCCTTTGATACCGAATCTTTGGGTTCCTTTCATCGGAGAAACTCGGAGATAGACATGATCATCGATGTTGAATGCCAAATCCCGATGCTTGCCGTCATAGTAGCTCTTCTGACGCGACTGAGGGGCCTTGAGATTCTCACGTATGACTTTGCACATTTCTTCGGCTTCTGAGATCAAGTCATTGCCAAGAAGTTGACGTTCGCCTGTTTCAGACCAGTTGAGAGGGGTACATCACTTTCTGCCATAGAGAATTTCAAATGGTGCTTTGCCTGCACTTGCTTGAAAGCTGTTGTTGTAAGAGAACTCGGCAAATGGAAGGCAGTCTTCCCATTTCATGCCGAAGGAGATGACACAGGCTCTGAGCATGTCTTCTAGAATCTGATTCACACGCTCGACTTGACCACTAGTCTGAGGGTGAAAAGCAGTGCTGAACCTGATCTTAGTGCCCATGGCAGACTGAAAGGAGTCCCAGAACCTTGATGTGAACAAGCTTCCACGGTATGAGGATATAACTTGAGGAATGCCATGTAGGGACACAATTCTGGAAGTGTACAGCTCTGCAAGTTGAGCTGCATTGATTGATTCTTTGACTGGAAGAAAGTGAGCGACTTTGGTAAGCTTGTCAATCACCACAAAGATAGCATCATTTCCTCGCTTGGATTTAGGAAAGCCAGTGACGAAGTCCATTTCAATGTGGTCGAACTTCCACTCGGGGATAGGAAGAGGTTGGAGAAGACCGGCTGGACGTTGATGTTCTGCTTTCACTCTTCTGCATACATCACATTCGTTCACGAATTGGGCAATCTCCCTTTTCATGCGTGTCCACCAGTAAGATTGCTTGAGATCTTGATACATCTTGGAACTGCCAGGATGAATGGAAAGGAGAGAATCATGAGCTTCTTCCATTATGAGCTTCCTGAGATCACCTTTGGGAACAACGAGTCTGTCCTCGAAGAACAAGGTATCTCTCTCATCAACACGGAAGCACTTATATTTTGGAGTGCCCTTTGCAATCCCGTGTTTCACTTTCTTCACCATGGTATCACTGAGCTGGGCCTCACGGACTTGATCTTCCAAGGTAGGAGCAATTTGGAGATTTGCAAGAAAACCCTGCGGAACAACTTGAAGGTTGAGCTTCCTGAATGCTTCACAAAGCTCAGGCTGGTACGGCTTGATAAGAAGGCTGTTGCAATATGCCTTTCTGCTCAAAGCATCTGCAATCACATTCGCCTTGCCATGAGTGTATTCAATGCTGGGATTATACTCTTGGATCATTTCGACCCAACGAGTCTGACGGAGGTTCAGATGCGGCTGTGTGAAGATGTACTTCAAGCTCTTGTGATCAGTGAAGATGTCGACCTTTCTGCCCAACAACAGATGTCTCCACGTAATCAGAGCATGTACCACAGCTGCTAGCTCGAGATCATGTGTGGGATAGTTCTTCTCACTTGGCTTGAGCTGACGAGAAGTGTATGCCACAATTCTCTTATCTTGCATAAGCACACCACCAAGACCTTGAAGAGACGCATCACAGAAAACTTCATAGGGCTTGGATTCATCTGGAGGAGTCAGAACTGGAGCAGTGACAAGCTTATCTTTGAGAGTTTTGAATGCCACTTCACACTCTGGAGACAAAAAGTATTTGACATTCTTCTGAAGCAGGTTGGAAAGAGGCTTGGCAATCTTGGAGAAGTTCTCAACAAACCTTCTGCAATAGCTGGCAAGACCCAGAAAACTGCGGAGCTGCTTGACGTTCTGAGGAGCTTCCCAGTTGACAATTGCTTCAACTTTCTCGGGATTAACCGCAATACCGTCAGCTGAGATGATGTGGCCCAGGTACAAAACCTTATCGAGCCAAAACTCGCACTTTGAGAACTTGGCATAGAATTTATGCTCTCGGAGTCGATCAAGAACCAGACGTAAGTGCTTTTCGAGATGTTCTTCATTCTTGGAAAACACCAGAATATCATCCAGATACACAAGCACGAACTCGCCAGTATAGGGGTTGAAGATGTAATGCATCATCCTTGAAAAGGTAGGAGGAGCATTGGCGAGACCGAAGGACATGACGGTATACTCGTATGAACCGTAGCTCGTTCTGAAGGCCGTCTTGGGAATGTCTTCCTCGCGAATGCGAATTTGATGATAGCCCATTCGGAGGTCAAGCTTAGAGAACACTTTAGCTCCTTTGAGCTGCTCAAAGAGTTCGTTGATGTTGGGGAGCGGATACTTGTTCTTAATCGTCTTCTTATTCAATGGCCGGTAGTCAACACAGAGACGCTCCGTGCCATCTTTCTTCTTGACAAACAAGACACCACAGCCCCACGGAGATGTACTAGGCCTGATGAGACCCATACTCTCCTGCTTATCAGGCTGCTTCTTCAATTCCTTCAATTCATCCGGAGAGAGCTTGTACGGACGCCGGCATGCTGGCTCAGTACCCGGCTCGAGTTCAATAACGAATTCCACCTGACGGTGTGGAGGCATGCCTGGAAGTTCTTCAGGAAAGACGTCTTGATATTCGTTCACCACCGGAATTTGAGATATGGCATTAATTTCGCCCTTATCATTAAGAGAGAAAAGCCGGATAGTGTTATCCCTTGAGGCGAAGATAACCACATCTTCATCAGAATGAGTCAACTTGACTTCCTTTTGAGCACAATCAATGTGAGCATCATGCTGAGAAAGCCAATCCATTCCGAGGATGAGGTCGATGTCAGAATTGCCAAGAACCACCGGAGAAGCCAAAAATCGATAAGCACCCATGCGAATAGAAACATCCGGAGCATAAACACTGGAGTGCATTCGTCTCCCCGGAGAAATAACTGTTAACTCCCTATGCAGATTTTTGGTGACAATATCGTGCTTGGATGCAAATGGATATGACATGAAAGAGCAAGAAGCACCCGAATCAAATAACACTTTAGCTGGAAAAGAGTTAACTGGAAGGTTACCCAAAATGACATCAGAAGAATTCTCCGCTTGCGCTGCATTCATCAGATTGACCCTTGCTGCCTTTGGATCATGCCTGACAATATCTGAACTCACAGGTGGAGGAGGTGGAAGACGCTTCGGATTCGGACATCTGTTGGCATAGTGACTTTTCTGAGTGCATTTGTTACAAGTCACTTCTGAGAGAGGACGGAAATGAGAGCCACTGGACTTGTAGCCTTGAGACTGAAACTACTTCTTCGACTGGTTGCTCGGGTTGGGTGGGTGGGAGAAACCACGTCCACTAGAGTTCTTGTTGTTGGAGTTGTTGTAGTTGTTGGAGTTGTTGTATGGAGCTCGAATCACTGGAGGAGGAGGAAGCCATAATTTCTGATGCTTCGAGACCAACTGAGACGATGAGGAAGAGTGAACAGCATCTCGAATTCTCTTCTTAGAAGCCTCCATCTTAAGCTGAGCTGCTTCTTGTTTCAAAGCCATGTTATAGAACTTGTCGAATTCATCGGGCTCGAACAAAGTGAGAGCAAGCTGAAGTTCATCTTTGAGACCTCCACGGAACTGGTAGATTTTACTCTTGGCATCAGGAATGTCTTGCTTAGCATAATGAGCGAGGTTTTGGAACTTGACATTATACTGACAGACTGTCATGGAGCCCTGCTTCAGGTTGCGGAATTGCTCACGCATACCCTCGATGACACTTGTAGGAATGTGGTGCGAACGGAAATCCTTGCAGAAATTCTCCCAAGAGATCACTTGACCCGGCCTGGAGTCTTTGTACTGCTGCCACCAGTCAGCTGCTTGATCTTTCAGTTGGAAGGCTGCAAACTTCACATAATCATCTTCCTTCACGTTACTGCACTCAAAATGCTTCTTTATGTCGGTCAACCAATCCTCAGCATCAAGAGGGTCGACACAGTAACTGAAAGCTTTAGGATTGTTAGCCAGGAACTGGTTGAGAGTAGCATGGTGCTGCTGGAAGAAGTTGCCTTGATTCCCTGGAACACCCTGATTAGCTTGCATAGCTTGCATCTACTGCATCATCTGCATCATCAACTGAGTGTTCTAGGCAGTAGTCTGCATAATTGCTCTCCAAGCCTCAGGCGGAGGAGGAGGGGAAGGAGGATGATCTGGGACCTCTTCCACCTCTGGGTTAGCGTTGGGAACCTTTTTCGGAGCCATCCTGTAAGAGATGACCACGAATCAGTAATTGATTGACAAAAGGAATAAGCTGAATCAATGCATGAATTGCAACAAGTCTTCACAATAATCTTTCGAACAATAGAACGAATGAAATCATCCGAACAAGAGGAACGAATGAAATTCTCAGTTAAATGATAACATCAGTCTTCACGAGAAGCCACATAGGGGACAAAAGGATAAAATAAGAAAACAACAAGGTACAGACGGGGACAAACACAAGAGAGGAGTTTCGTTCTAACATCTTTGTGCTGAAAGCATATGAACGTGTTACGAAAAGGTTTTGCAATCCCCGGATCAGCATAGCCAAGGACCCTTTAAGATGCAACTCCTGATAGTAACATCGGTCATATAACCCCTTCACTCAATGTAGAACCCCGAACTCACTAACCTGCATTCGTTGGAAGAATGCCTACGATCTACTGGATAAACCCACCTATAGTTTTCCGAAAGATTCCAGTTATGCAATCAGGTGTTGGGGATACACGGGAAGCACCGCGCAATAAACTCTAAACCTACATCCAGGTGTATCCATCCTTCAACACATAACCAGTCTTTCTCGGAAACTGTGTACCTCGGACCTTCCAAAAGCATCCACTATAACAAGCTATGGCAATACTCCCGAACTACCTCCCCAGTACTGGGTGATGTCGGGGTTATCTTGCCACTGGCCGTATAGGAGAGATTTTCGATGTCGGCCGTCTTAAGTATTTAGTACTGCCGCGACATGCTTATGACAACAATACCCCGAAGCTCAACTCCTCGGTAACAGGAGGCATCGAGAACAATATCCTTGTCACAAGAACATCGAAACAATCCCAGAATACTCGCAGGATTCCTAAAAAAAAATTTGTGCAATTTTTGAATATAGGAGAGACAAGAGTAGTCGTCAGGAATCCTCACCCGAGAGAAAGGGGATGAGAAGCAAAGAAATCCTACTCTCTGATATAATATAGGACTCAAAAAGTTTTTAGTGTGTGCCTAGACTCGACCGTCAACGATTCGATCAAACAGTGGGGGCTCCTAGGTCGGAGAAGGCTCTGAATACCAACTTGTAATGCCCAGGATGGAGTTATACCTCCTACGTGTCGAGGCATGACTTAAAGGCATAAATCCATCCTAGAATGATCTCAAGTTCGGTAATTCTTTGCACATCTCATGTAAAAGAGGGGATTGTAAACAGAAAAAAGTTGGCTTACACTCGCCACGTCACAGAATTACAGTTCAAATCTCAAACATCATACATTAAGAACATCACAACCCTCTAAGGGCAAAAGCCAAATGTCAAAGTACCAAACTTAGATAAATAAACCACAGGCGGATCGAATCCTAGTAGGAGTCTCCACTACTGATCATCCGGGTATCGCACATAGTACCGACTACGCTCCTCGTCGAACTCCCAATCCAGCTCGGTGCCATCACCTGGATAGCTAACAGCTGGACCTGCATCTGGTGTGGTGAAGTAACTGTGAGCCACAGAGGACTCAGCAATCCCGTTCCCGGGTAACAAGACTATTTAAGCCTTTGGGTGAGGATAAGGCTGAAGAAAAGAAACAGTGTCTGCAGCAGCAACTAGCAACTAGCTTACGTGAGTGAGAGCGAGAAGAGAAGCCTCGAACGAGAAGTGATCACGAAGTGATCCTAGCTACAAGCTCCACAATCATAACCCCTCCGTGTTCAACTCCCGAATCCCTATTCGGAAATTGACAGTCACGGAACACACGCTGGTAGTGTATTAGAAACATTGTGTCAAGTTATCTACAACCGGAATTAACAAGCTCCCATCTGCCACATAACCGCGGGCATGGCTTTCGAAAGTTCAAACCCTGCAGGGGTGTTCCAACTTGACCCATTACAAGCCCACGATCCGCGGAGTCGCAACTCCAAAGTGGGAAGACCCGAGTATCCTCGGAATCCCGTGCTCAAGATATACCGAACTAAGGTAAGGCTAATCCAGCAAATCCTCCCGGCGTGTCGACACCCTGATAGTAGCCGCGCGTATCTAAGTCTCAGGACACGGCCGGATGGGCGATGCTACAGGTTTTTACCAGACCTTGAGTTTCCTCGAGGTGGCCCTGCAGGACCCCCAGTTCGGACCAACACTCATGTGGAGCACTGGCCCGGGGTTGTTGATTAAGAAAGAGGGTTAATTACTCCCTATGCATGTTTAGTTTGTTATTAGGCAAATAGTACCAATGTTGGGACTTGATGGAAAAGACTTAGCACTTAGCGGTTTATCAAGGGGGTCCCATACACCCCAACCGTGTT
Source organism: Secale cereale (assembly GCA_902687465.1). Classification (NCBI taxonomy): domain Eukaryota; kingdom Viridiplantae; phylum Streptophyta; class Magnoliopsida; order Poales; family Poaceae; genus Secale; species Secale cereale. The sequence goes on from LR738714.1 coordinate 411,104,849, forward strand.
AGGAACGCATAATCAAGGAACATAACACCGGTTTATACGGATCCTAACGGCATGAGTGGAACAAATCACCAAGCAAAAGGCTTAGCCTTCCACCCTTGCCAATATATAGATGATTTCATTTTAAGCATTTATATAGTGTGATAAAACCCAACCAAACTTCAACATGAAGCAAGCATCTTCGATCTTCACCTGCAACTAGCAATGCTATAAGAAGGGCTGAGCGAAGCGTACTTAGCCAAGCAACGGTTTGCATAGGTAGGTTGGTTAAACATGGCAATTGGCTACAAGTAGGAGGCTGACAAGAAGATCATGGGCATCGAGGCAAAACTATAGATCGAGACTACTAGCAATAGGCAAAGATAGTAATGTTATCGGGGTTCGGTCATCTTGCCTGAAGAGAAGTCGTTCGGATCGTAAGAAGGGTCCTCGTGCTCAACCTCGTTGGTAACCTCGTGCTCGTACTCGAACTCAGACTCTGCTTCCGGCTCTAAACAAAACAATCCCACCAAGCACCAATCAACAAGATGCAATGCGCACTCGAAAAAGATGAATGCATGATGGATGCACTAAGGATGCACACGGAGCACGGAAAATATCACTCAAGCAAATCACCTCAAAACATGATAACAATCTGATATTATTAATCTACAAAGAAAATCAATCAAGTTTGATATAAGATTCGCTGATATCGGAGTTACGGGCTAAAAGTTATGCCCGAAACAAGAATTGAGGGAAAGCTGAAAATTACAGCAACATAGCAACTTCGGAGCTCAAAATAATTGAGCTACAACATTCAAATAACATGACAAAGGGCATGAACACAAACTAGACATATACTACAGCAACTAAGTCCAAAGGTGCACCCCCAACGGAGCCACGGATCAATAGCAATGATCTTGGACATATTGAACTTGACAATAAAATTCTGGCAGCAGAATTTTATTGAAACTTTGGAGCAAAAGATAAACATGCTACAGCCACTTAAATGGACATGTGAGGACATGAATGGAAAGACAACAATATATACTACAAGGAACAATCAAAATCCACTCCACAACTATCATGCTTTGTCCTAGAACATCACACGAACATGGCATCGGAACGTTACAGATTTCAGACTTAGTGAAAATCCACTAAGTCCTAAAACAGCAATTTCATCATGTCATATAAAAGAGCATGTTTAAGTCACCTCGAAACTAAACATGGCAAGAGGTAAGCACCTCATCAAAGTACACATGAAGGTGATTCCGAAACACACAAGCATGCATCATAGAGGTAAACACAACGATAGCAACGAGCTCAACAAGATGGCATTTCATAACAAGTGAAACAACATCACAGCCACATGGCACTTTGCAACGATGATAACAAGGCAATAATAAATCTATCATGCAACCTATCACATACAACATGTAGAGCATGGCAAGACGAACACGTGGACATGTCATTTGCATTCATTCGGACAAACGAGCTAAAATATATCACATGGCAAAGATGGCATAAAAACATCACATAGCAGCAGTTTATATCATGATGCACTCTTGCAACAGCAAAACAAGCACCTAGATGATCTCTAACATGCATGACAACTACAGATGAAACGTAGCAAGTCTCCACGAACGTCTGGACATATTATATGCGCGAATCGGAGCAACAGACAAAAAGTTAGAGCAGGTCAAACATTGCATCTCAGAACAAAATTAACAGGGACTTAGGAGTGGGGAGTGAACCTCAAAATAGATCTGGAGAAAAAATCAACTCGGGCTTCGGGCCCGCGCGGCGGATCTGGCCCAGGGAAAAAGTGGCGCGGCGGCGGAGCTGGGCTCTGGACGGCGGCTGTTTCGGACCGCGGGAGGCGGTGCGGCCTGGCTGTGCGGCCCGGGCTCGGGCGAGGGAGGCCCGGATCTGTGGAGCAAAAGGGGCCGGCCCGATGCGGCGCGAGGCGAGGCCGGGAGGCGGACGGGCCAGCGAGCGCCTTGGCGTGTCGGTGAAGGCGGTGCGCAGCGGGGCGGGAGCTGGCGATGCGCTCGCAGGCGATGCGGCCCGGGAAGGAGCGAAGCGATGGGCCGCGGGGAAGGACGGAGGCGATGTGGGGACCGGGCCTTCGGGCCGGAGGAGAAACGGCGAAGTGGGGACCTGGGCTCGGCGGTGTACGGGCCAGGAGGAGGGAGGCCTGGGCCCGATGCGGCGACGCAGGAGGCGCTGCGGCGATGCGCCGAGCCTGGCGCAGCGATCGATCGGCGAAGGGGATCGAGCGGCCGTTGACCCCGGCGCCTGGGTCGCTCGAGGAAGATTTCCAGGCAGGTTTTTTTTTCCTTCGGGAGGAAATCTGCCAAGTGGAAGAGGGGGTTGGTGGATCTGAAAAATGGAGGGGGAGTGGATGGAGAAGAAGCTAGATGCTAAAAAAAATAGACTAGGGTCTATATAAAGCAGTTTAGCTAGGGTTTGGAGACTTGGGGG
>LR738714.1:411108296-411177847 GCA_902687465.1 Secale cereale
GGTGTTTTGCACCCTCCGATGACGATCGGACGACACCGGTCGCAAGGGGGGGGTTAGGTGGGCTTAGATGAGGTTAGTGGGCTGTGTAGGAGAGGTCCTGGGCTGAGAGGAGAGAAGGGAAGAGAGGCCAGGCGGAAGTTCCGAAGACCGAAACGTCTGACTATAGTGCCGACAATGGTACCTCACTATGTTCAACGGTTGGGCTATCAAACGAACTCTGAATGCGACGAAATTTGGCAAGTGGTCTACCTACACTATAACAAGACCGCACGTCAACTTTCAACCCATTTTGAGAACATTTTCTGGCCACTTATAATATAATTTTTTGGAGGTGCCGCGGGTGCGTGCAAGTGTGTCTAGGCTCAGAACGGACAACAGAGAATACTCGGAGACGAGCAACTACAAACGGATGCAAGTTTTGAAAACTCTGCAGACGCAATGCACATTGTAACATGGCAAAATGCAACACGTAAGCAAATGACATGGCAAGGACGACAAATAACTGGAAGACACCTGGCTGATGGCTTCTCGCCCCTCGTTGGTTACCCCAAGTGGAAGGTTTGAGATGTAGTGTAGCGGAAGTTTTCCCTTGGCAAAGCAACCAAGGATCGATTTCCCTGAGACTCCCAGTTTCAACAAGAAGGTGTCAACTGCTAACGGCGCCAGATATATTAGCAATCAACGTGGACCTGCACACAGATACAAATAACTTTGCTCCCAACGAGTACAGAGAGGTTGTCAATCTCTCCGGCCTTGTAGTTTACAAAGGATCAAACGCAAGTGATAATAGTGATAGGTAATGCTGCAATAGTAAGTAAAAGCGTAAAGTAAATAGCGGATGTGATCAATGATGGTAATATGGACCGGGGTCCCATGATGTTCACTAGTGATGTCTCTCTCCCAAAAGACGATAAAACAGCTATGTGAGGTAAACGAATTACAGCTGGGCAATTGACAGAATTATGTGCGCAAACCAATGCTAACTATGTTACAAGAAAGGTAGAGGTTCAAAGCATGGGCGGTACACCAAGGCAAGTAGACCGAAATCCATCTGCATCTACTACTAATCATCCACCTTGAGATATCTATCCAGAACATCTCGTTGGTATTAAGTTGCGAGTCCAACCCATAGTGTATACTCAAAGCAACAGACAACTGCATTAAAAGAACTTTGCGTAAAGTAAACAATCCTTGCACCCGCGGGCACAAGCATCGTTGTTTTCCCCCTTGTGGCAACAGCACATCCCCTAGACTCATGTTTCTGTCACTCAAGCTAGTCATCGAGGGGCATGAACCCACAATCAAGCATAACGTTCCCTCTTGGAGTCACTACCTACTACTTGGCCAAAGCAATAAATAACAACGGAGAACATGCAAGAATTACTTACGAACATAAATATAAAAGAGGTAGATCAAATATATTACTCAAACACAATTTGAACGTAATCTCACAATCCATCGGATCCCAGCAAACTCATCATAGCAACAGCATAAGGATTACATATGTGCCTCGATCATGTAGGGCAGCTCACGAGGACTAATTAGTGAAGCACAAGCACGGGAGGAGAACATCACATAGCTTCTGGTCATGGACCCATGGTCCAAGGAAGACTACTCACAACTCATCCGGGAGTTGTCCATGGTGGTGGAGAAGCTCCCGGTGGTGATCCTCCTCTCCGGCAGGGTGCCGGGAAGAGTTCTACTGGTGCTCCCGATCTTGGAAGCGGCGGCGGCGGCGGAACAGAGATGAGATCGCGAAAAAGGGTTCCCGTCTCGAGGGTTTCGGGACACGATATAAATATATGCCAAAGGGGGGCATCAGCGGAGGCTCGGGGGGCCCAGGCGCCCCCCCGGCGCGGCTAGGGGGGGGCCCGCGCCACCAGGGTGCCTGGAGCCCTGGTGGCCCCCCTCCGGCTGTCCTTTGGCAGCTGGGAAGCTTCTGGAACGCTGATTTTTTATATAAATTTTCCGGGATTTTTCTGGCAGTTCTCGTAATGTGAAAACCTGAAATACAAAAACAGCAGAAAACAGAAACTGGCACTGGGGTGCACTAAGTTAATAGGTTAGTCCAAATATGATCAAAAGTGTATGGAAGTGTATAAATATCATAGCAATATCACCCAAAAGAGGCATGGAGCAAGCAGAAATTATAGATACATTTTGGACATATCAACATCCCCAAGCTTAATTCCTGCTCGTCCTCGAGTAGGTAAATGATAACAAGAATAATTTCTGTGGTGAGATGCTATTTACCATATAAGGATTTTTCATAGTCATATGACAAAAGCTTACCGAGACAATGAATCTGTAGTAATTAAGTTGCCTCATGAGAAAATCACAAAGAACTGAAAGTTTTACAATATGGTATTGAAACATCAAATAGATTTGTAATGAGCATGGTGTGCAAATATGATAAAGTGATATCTCGCTTGCCCCCTTTAGTGAAGCAAAACATAAATGCAGGGGCACCTCCAAGGTTTAAGTGATGACTAGATACAATGATTTCAAAATAAACGATATCATAATCATGCAAAGGACAATGCTACTTTGGGACAATGCACATTACACTCAGAATGACAATCATGCTCTCAGTAGTTGGTGCTTTAAAAGAAGGTGGAGACTCTGGGACCGTGGATTTTGTTGGTAAGGTTGAAAATCCGTAGTCGGAAACAAAGACAAAACATGTACCAGAGCTCTTGGTTTTTAAAACAGAGGTAATCTTATTTTTTTTTTTCTTATATCATGCATGTTTCGTCAACGAATGCTAGCAGATAACTCAATTACTTTTTGAGAGGAACAAGTTTCGAGGAACGGCTCCCGAATGAGGACGATCACATCCTCTTAATCTCCTTTGTTTATCACTGCCAAAGTTTTCTGATTTCTCATGAACAAAGCGTGAAGGAGGGTTTGTTTGTTATATTAATTTTGAGCCGGGCGCACTCAATGCCAGTTCCTTCTCGTATTATGGGTTTGCACATTATACATGCAATCCCGGGGTGAAGCTTGTCCAACTTAAAAAGATCATGAATTAACTACTACTTCCTCATGGACTTAAAACAGAGGCACAAAATAGGAATGCATTTTTTTTCTTTTTGAATAATTTCGAGATGGTACATGAAAGTATTCGTTAGGAATGACAGGTAAATACCATGTAGGAAGGTATGGTGGACTCATATGGCATAACTGGTTTAAAGGAATTTGGATGCACAAGCAGTCAGTCCGCTTAGTACAGGCGAAGGTTAGCAAAAGACTAGGAGCGACCAACTAAGAGAGCAATGACGGTCATAATCATGCAGAGCGACAAAGCAACATTGAATCAGGCATGGTCGTTATATTGCTACTCAGAAATAAAAGATCATCAAGGCTTGACAGACTTTCTTTACAGTCTTAAATATGCGTGAGCATACGCCAAGTCAATCAAAGTAAATTCTTGAAGAAAGATATTACTAAACCATACCACATCATAGGAAAACAAATCATGTTGGTACTCCAATAACACATTGGAAACCCTCCAGCTATATGAGACTAACCATAAGAAAACATGAACTACTAAGCACCATTATGCACGTAGCATCTTTATCATAGACATACCAACCAATGCAACGGAAGCAAACTCTCTTAATAAGATAATCGTGATAAATAAAGAGAGTTCAAGCAACCAACTAAACGAAAGCTCTTTTAAAAAGATAAGCATGAAAACTAAAAGCTAAGCATGATAGTAGCTATTGAAAGACAAAGAACACACACAACAAAGATAGACATGAAAATTCTATGTTATGTTCTAGGTAGAAGTGGAGTGTGTTTCTCTCCCACATAAAGAAAGCTGAGTTCCGACTCGTTATGAAAAGCTAAAGGAAACTAAAAAGGAAAACTAAAAGCAAGACGCTCCAAGCATAGCACATAACACATGAAGTGATAAAAATATAGTGGAACGAAAGACGAACTGATAATGTTGATGGAGAAGGGGATGCACGGGGGCATCCCCAAGCTTAGACGCTTGAGTCTCCTTGAATATTTCTTGGGGGTGCATGGGAGCATCCCCAAGCTTGAGCGCTTGACACTCCTGAATCTTTTTATCATCTTCCCTCGCACACTTGAAAACTCCCTTCATACATAACCTATCATAATCTGATTAGCGAGGTTAGTACCCATAATAAAATAATTGTTCCTTGCTGGAAATAAGGATATTCTTGAAGATCTACTATTTCTCAAGATTTCAAAAGGTTTTTGCAAAGAAAAAGCAAGCTCTAGGTTTGCAAAATGAAGGAAAGGCAAAACAAGACAGAATCTGTGAAAAACAGAACAACAGGTAGTAAATGATTTTTTCGGGGCACTTCTGCAACTCTAATAAAAAAACTCAAAACAGACGCACGAAAGAAAATTACATAGAGCATGCTTTCGAAAAAATTCAGACCAAAAAGATGATCTGGTGATTTTATACGATTTTTTCTATCCAAGGACATAATCTGTTTCCTGGACAGCACGTCACAACTTTTGAACTTTCTTGCAATCAGAGGCTACACTTGGCACAAAATTGAAAAGCAAAGATACAATGATGATGCTACTGTAGTAAACAACATCATGACACAACAAAAGCAAAATAAAATTTTATTCATGTGGGCTGCCTCCCAAAAGCGCTTTCTTTTATGCCTTTAAGCTAGGCATAATGCATAGAGATCAAGTTTTATCAAGAGTAAAAGAATAGCTAGCCCGTATAACGGACTCAAAAGGTAACTTAATCTTATTTCGAGGGAAGTGTTACATCCCTTTCTTGAGAGGAAACTGGAATTTTATATTCCCCTCTTTCATGTCAATGATAGCACCAATGGTGCGTAGAAAAGGACGTCCCAAAATAATTGGACACTAAGGTTCACATTCAATATCCATAATAGTAAAATCAACGGGAACGTAGTTGTCATTGACAATGATAAGAACATCGTCGATCCTCCCCAAAGGTTTCTTTATGGAAGAATCAACGAGACGAACACCAAAAGAACAAGAATCAAAAGGTTTCAATTTAAGCATATCATATAGTCTTTTGGGCATAATGGAGGTACTAGCTACAACATCACATAAAGCATAGCAAGAGAAGTTAGTCAACTTAATTTTATCATAGGATCCCAACCATCTTCTAGCTTTCTAGGTATGGAGGCTTCTACTCTAAGTTTCTCCTCCCTAGCTTTGATGAGAGCATTAGTGATATGCTCTGTGAAGGCAAGATTAAGCGTGCTAGTGCGGGGATCTCTAGACATCTTGTGAAGGAAATCAATAACTTCGGTAAGAGTGGAATTATCAAAATCAAGGTCACTACTATCAAGTAAGGTGGTAGTGGTGTCCTTTAGGTTCACTTGTTTGGTAGTTTCAGTCATAGCATCACCATTAATAGGTCCAATGGGACCAGGAGCGCATTGGGTGCTAAGAGTTTGGATATCCTCAACAACTTGGATAGTAGCAACAGTATGGTGGGTAGGAAGGCTCTTAATTCTATCTTCTTCCTCCCTTTCTCTAGCCCATCTCTCTTTAAGTTTAGCCAACATCCTAATATTTTCATTAATTTGCACTTAAATAGCATTCATAGGAGTGACCTTCCTCTCCTCAAGAGGAGAAGTTTTAATTTTAAGCAATTCTACCTCGTTGGCTAAATTGTCTACCTTCAAAGAGAGATCAACTAGTTTGTTTAGTTTTTCTCCTACACTCTTATTAAAGGCTTTTTGGGTAGTGATGAAATCTTTAAGCATAATCTCTAGTTCAGTAGTGGAGTGTTTGGTAATAGGATAAGCATTGTCGTTCCCATAAGAATTAGAGGGGAACGGTCTAGGATTGCTACCAAAGTTACTCCTATAAGCATTGTTATTAAAATTGTTTCTAGAGATAAAGTTCACATCTACTTGTTCTTGAGCAATCAAAGAATTTAAGGGAACATCACGAGGATCAACAGAAGATTCCTTCGAAAGTAGAGACATGATCAAGTCAACCTTTTCATTTAGGGAGGAAATCTCCTCGACAGAGTTTACCTTCCTACCTGTTGGAGCGCGTTCGGTGTGCCATTGGGAATAGTTGGTCATCATCTCATCGAGAAGCTTTGTGGCAGCACCAAGTGTAGTTGACATAAAGGTTCCTCCCGTGGCCGAATCTAACAAGTTCCGCGAGGTAAAGTTCAAGCCTGCATAAAAAGTTTGGATAACCATCCAAGTAGTCAAACCGTGAGTAGGGCAGTTCTTGATAAGAGATTTCATACGTTCCCAAGCTTGGGCAACGTGTTCATTATCCAATTGTTTAAAATTCATTATGTTACTTGTTAGTTGGATAATTTTAGCAGGTGGATAGTATTTTCCAATAAAAGCATCTTTGCACTTGTCCCAAGAATCTATGATATTTCTAGGCAAAGACTAAAACCAAATTTTAGCTCCTCCTCTCAAGGAGAAAGGAAAAAGCTTAAGCTTAACAATATTACCATCTATTTCTTGGTACTTTTGCATATCACAGAGTTCAACAAAATTGTTTAAGTGTAAAGCAGCATCATCTCCAGCACCGGAGAATTGATCTTTCATAACTAGATTCAGTAAAGCAGGTTTAATTTCATAGGAAGGTGCTGAAGTGGCAGGTGTAGTGATAGGTGTGCAGATAAAGTCATCGTTGTTGTGACTAGTGAAGTCACACAACTTGGTGTTCTCGGTGGAACCCATAGTAGCAAGCAAGCAAGATAACTATTTTTGTGATTTTCGATAAAAGATACTAAAACAAAAAACTGAAAGGTAAACTAACAAGACTAAAAGCAAAGGTAAAAGATAGCGTGCAACTCCCCTATCCTGAAGAGTGGAGTCCCCGGCAACGGCGCCAGAAAACTTTGCTTGATGGCTTCTCGCCCCTCGTTGGTTACCCCAAGTGGAAGGTTTGAGATGCAGTGTAGCGGAAGTTTTCCCTTGGCAAAGATACCAAGGATCGATTTCCCTGAGACTCCCAGTTTCAACAAGAAGGTGTCAACTGCTAACGGCGCCAGATATATTAGCAATCAACGTGGACCTGCACACAGATACAAATAACTTTGCTCCCAACGAGTACAGAGAGGTTGTCAATCTCTCCGGCCTTCTAGTTTACAAAGGATCAAACGCAAGTGATAATAGTGATAGGTAATGCTGCAATAGTAAGTAAAAGCGTAAAGTAAATAGCGGATGTGATCAATGATGGTAATATGGACCGGGGTCCCATGATGTTCACTAGTGATGTCTCTCTCCCAAAAGACGATAAAACAACTATGTGAGGTAAACGAATTACAGCTGGGCAATTGACAGAATTATGTGCGCAAACCAATGCTAACTATGTTACAAGAAAGGTAGAGGTTCAAAGCATGGGCGGTACGCCAAGGCAAGTAGACCGAAATCCATCTGCATCTACTACTAATCATCCACCTTGAGATATCTATCCAGAACATCTCGCTGGTATTAAGTTGTGAGTCCCACCCATAGTGTAAACTCAATGCAACAGACAACTGCATTAAAAGAACTTTGCGTAAAGTAAACAATCCTTGCACCCGCGGGCACAAGCACCATTGTTTTCTCCCTTGTGGCAACAGCACATCCCCTAGACTCATGTTTTTGTCACTCAAGCTAGTCATCGAGGGGCATGAACCCACAATCAAGCATAACGTTCCCTCTTGGAGTCACTACCTACTACTTGGCCAAAGCAATAAATAACAACGGAGAACATGCAAGAATTACTTACGAACATAAATATAAAAGAGGTAGATCAAATATATTACTCAAACACAATCTGAACGTAATCTCACAATCCATCGGATCACAGCAAACTCATCATAGCAACAGCATAAGGATTACATATGTGCCTCGATCATGTAGGGCAGCTCACGAGGACTAGTTAGTGAAGCACAAGAACGGGAGGAGAACATCACATAGCTACTGGTCATGGACCCATGGTCCAAGGGAGACTACTCACAGCTCATCCGGGAGGCGTCCATGGTGGTGGAGAAGCTCCCGGTGGTGATCCTCCCCTCCGGCAGGGTGCCGGGAAGAGTTCTCCGGGTGCTCCCAATCTTGGAAGCGGCGGCGGCGGCGGAACAGAGATGAGACCGCGAAAAAGGGTTCCCGTCTCGAGGGTTTCGGAACACGATATAAATATATGCCAAAGGGGGGCATCAGCCGAGGCTCGGGGGGCCCAGGCGCCCCCCCCGGCGCGGCCAGGGGGGGCCCGCGCCACCAGGGCGCCTGGAGCCCTGGTGGCCCCCCTTCGGGTGTCCTTTGGCAGCTGGGAAGCTTCTGGAACGCTGATTTTTTGTATAATTTTTCCGGGATTTTTCTGGCAGTTCTCGTAATGTGAAAACCTGAAATACAAAAACAGCAGAAAACAGAAACTGGCACTGGGGTGCACCAAGTTAATAGGTTAGTCCAAATATGATCAAAAGTGTATGGAAGTGTATAAATATCATAGCAATATCACCCAAAAGAGGCATGAAGCAAGCAGAAATTATAGATACGTTTTGGACGTATCACTGTGTCGGTGTACTAAGGTAGGGGTACCTCAGTACCCCAACTTGTGCACGGGCAGTTGCAGCTTCCCGCGGCAGGGCTTACCACGCGCTCGCCGGGGACCTTCCTGCTCCATATCAAACCATTCAAAAACAAAGTATGCAAAACAGAAGATCGAGACCCCGGCAAGTGGAGCTTGCCGGGAAGGCCGTACCAGGCTCAAGATTACCTCACCGGCACAAGGCCCTGGCAAGAGGAGCTTGCCAGGAAGACTAGAAGATTCCATCGTAGAAGACCCGGCGAGGGCCCGGGGAGCGACAAGCTTCAGAGCCTGGCAAGCTCCCGGGCCCGGCAAGATCAAGGCCCCGGCAAGGTGCTTGCCGGGAAGGTTGCGCTGTGTGCCCGCGCTCCAGCTCATCGGCCCACGCGTCGCCCTGGGGCCTATCCAGGGACGCGTGGCGGATGGCTGTGCAGCCTGGGGGACACGGTGGCACTCCACGATGGTGGATCCATCGCCGTGGCAGACGGAGACGCAAGGGCGGGAGCTTTTGGGGTCGACGGCGACGGGCATTAAATGCCCTTGTCCCCCACTGTCAAAGTAGGTAGCTACCAGTGTTCACGCACTGTAGCTCCACTGTTCCCGCACTGTTACAACTACCACCTCTTTTACGTTTTTACCCCTTTCTCCTACGTTGACACCTGTCGGTGACCCCTTGCACTATAAAAGGAGGCCCATGCACAACGTGGAGGGGGTTCGGAACCTAGATCACTCATACGCTCGGTGTAGCTGCTTCTTTAAGCTCTCGAGCACTCCAACTCAATACACAACTAAGCAGGAGTAGGGTTTTACGCGTCTACCGCGGCCCGAACCTGGGTAAAACTGCCCGCGTGCTCGCTACGATCAGCTCTTCGTGCTCCCTCCGCCCTCGTACCGCACAGACAAGGGGCTCCGGTCCCATAGGTGTTCGTGGCGGACAGTTTCCCCCGACATCTTTGGCGCGCCAGGTAGGGGGCGTCGAGGTTGTGCGAATCTGATCCGGCGTTCGCGCGGGCGCATTCTCCATCAACCTCTCCAGTTTCATCAGCAACTTCATCAGCAACAGCTCCATGGCTTCGAAGAAGAAGGCTTCGGAGGTCGGAGGCCCGTCCGCGTCTCATCCGCCGCCGCCGGAGCCAACGGTGGGCGGGGGAGACGCCGTCGGAAGGGTGGTCGCCGGCGAGGACACTCACGGCGCCACCAGATCCAAGAACAGGACGGACGACCGAACCTCGGTCTCCGTGGACGCACCGCGTCCATCTCAGCACACAACAACCCAGCAGCGCCATGTCACAGGAGGTGGCATCCGTTTGCTGGGCCAAGGACAAACCGGAGGCTCGCGGGACGCCCCGGACCCCCGTCCGGGCACAAGCAAAGCGAAGGCGCCGGCGCGGGACCCTGCTCCTTCTAACGCCGTTAGAAGTCCGAGCATATCCCGCTCCTCGCACCGCTCGCCCGCGTTCCCCTCCACTCCAGCAGAAGCGCTCGCGAGAGCGCAACTGCTCCTCGACTTCCCTCCAGCGGCAGACAAGGCCGACGACTGGAGGGCTACCATCCAGAGCCTGATAGCCTTCGCCAACAACGATTCTCCACAACAGCCGACGGCCTTGCGGCCGCGGCAAGCTGAGAAGACGAAGGCCGACGGCGACAAGACCGCCGGGGGTGCGACAAGCGTGCACTCCCCGCCGCGGAAGCAGAAGACGCCACCCCGCCGGAACAACGCCGACGATGGCTCCACGGCCTCGTCGGACCCGCGGGCTCGTCGGGACCAGCGCCAGGTCCTCGACGACCGGCGCCAAGAAGACGCTCGAACAAGAATCGAGCGCCGCCGAGAAGCTCGGCGACAATCAGACCAGAGGGCTGAGGACGCTGTCGACGCGCGCGCGCCCGGTGAACCAGGCAACTTGCCGTACGCGGCAGGCTGCCCTGCGTTTACCCGTGAGCTGCGGCGCGTCCAGTGGCCCAGCATGAAGAATTTTAAACCCGACGTACCGGAGAAGTACGACGGCAAGACGCACCCCTCGGAGTTTCTCAGCGTCTACACCATCGCGGTGCAGGCTGCCGGGGGGCGCGACGAGAAGATCTTGGCAAACTACTTCCCGCTCGTGCTAAAGCCGAACGTCCGTTCGTGGCTTATGCACTTGCCGGAAGGTTCCATCTCTTCTTGGGCCGACCTTTGCCACCAGTTTGTTGGCGCCTTCTCCGGCGGCCACAAACCCCACGGCCAGGAGAGCGATCTCCACATTTTGGCCCAAAAGGAAGGAGAGTCCCTGCGCAAGTACATCCAACGCTTCAGCCGTGTGCAGCACAACATCCCTGATGTCCACCCTGCCGCGGTTATCAGCGCGTTCCATCAGAACGTGCGTAACCGCCGCATGCGTGAAGAAATGGCGATGACCAAGATTCGGGATGTCAGCAAGCTCTATGCTCTTGCTGACAAGTGCGCACGTGCAGAAGAGGGGAGGAGACTCCCCGGCGAGGATGCTGGCGCAGGAGGAAGCGACAGCGACGACGCCGCCCCGGCAAAGAAGAGCCGGCGGCGGAATAACAGAAGGAAAGGCAAGAAGGAAGTGCTTGCCGTCGAGAAGTCCGGCAAGGAGGCTCCCGCCAAGCAAACACAGGCTGGCGGCTCCGGTAAGGAGCCTGCCCCCGTAGCGGCAGCCGACAAGCAGGACGGCTCCGACAAGCAATTATGTAAAATCCACCGCACCAAGGGCCACGACCTCTCCAACTGCAAGCGCGTCGAGTACCTCGTCGAGCAGCAGAAAGGTGAGTACGAGAGGCGCGACAAGGAGAGGGCCCAAGGTGGCGGGGAAGAGCCAAGCAAGAAGCGGCCGTTCAACGGCCGGGGAGGACGCCGCGGCAAGGCCAAGCAGCGGCAAGGAGATCGACCTCCCCGGGGCCGCGACAAGGACGAAGAGGACGATGATGAAGACATGGAGGACGAGGATAACAGCGGACAGGAGTTCCAGAAGGCCACGGAGGTCCTGTGCGTCGACGGTGGCACCTCTCTGCACACCTCCCACCGCCAGCTCAAGCAGTGGGTGCGTGAGGTGAATGCAGCAGAGCCGCCCGTGGAGTCGCGCAGGCTCCTCAAATGGTCCAGCACGCCCATCATTTTTGATCTTGAGGATCACCCTGACCGCACCACTGCGGTCGGGTGCTTGCCGATGCTGGTTTCTCCCACCATCCGCAACCTCAAGGTCACCAAAATGTTGGTTGACGGCGGGGCCGGGCTGAACTTGATCTCCTCTGCTGTGATCAAGAAACTCCAAATTCCAGATGGTGAGCTCGAAGAGACCGGTTCTTTCCAAGGAATCAACCCGGGAAGGAGCAAGCCCAAGGGAAAGATCACTCTGCCGGTGACCTTTGGCGGGGAGCTCAACTTCAGAACTGAGCGCATCACTTTTGACGTCGCCGATATTCCATTGCCCTACAATGGAATACTTGGCCGTCCTGCCCTCGCCAAGTTCATGGCAGCTTCCCATTATGCTTACAACGTACTCAAGATGCCGGGGCCGATAAGCGTCATCACTGTCCACGGCGACAAGAAGGATGCGCTTGTCTGCGCCGACAAGATCTACCGGGATGCGGCAGCTGCGGCAGAAAAGGACACACTTACCGCTGAAGCTCCCGGGGGGAAGAAGACGAAGACCAAGTCCGGCAAGTGCTCTGGGACCCACTCCGGCAACCGCACCTCTTCGGAGTGCTGCGCTGCCGTCGAGGACGTTCCATCGAGCTCCACCGGCAAGTGTAAGAAGGGAATGGCCGCTCCTCCGGCAACCAAGAAGGTGTCCGCCAAGGAGGACGGCACTGGTGGTACCTTCACCATCAGTGCCACACTTGACAGCAAATAGGAAAGCGCGCTCGTTGCCTTCCTGCGGGCGAATGTCGATGTGTTTGCCTGGCAACCATCTGACATCCCCGGTGTTCCCAGGAAGGTGATTGAGCACAAGCTTGCTGTCCGTCCTCATGCGCGGCCCATCAAGCAGAAAGTGAGGAAGCAAGCCGTGGAGCGCCAAGAATTCATCAACGAAGAAATCAAGAAACTAGAGGCGGCAGGCCTAGTTAGGGGTGTGATCCATCCAACGTGGTTGGCAAATCCGGTCGTCGTGCGCAAGGCCAACGGGAAGTGGAGACTGTGTATGGACTTCACCGATGTGAATAAAGCATGTCCCAAGGACCCATTCCCTTTGCCTCGCATTGACCAGATCGTTGACTCCACTGCCGGATGTGAGCTACTCTGTTTTCTTGATGCATACTCAGGCTATCATCAGATTTTCATGGCCAAAGAGGATGAAGAGAAGACTGCATTTAGCACTCCATGTGGCACTTATTGCTTCATACGCATGCCATTTGGATTGAAGAATGCAGGCTCAACCTTTGCAAGGGTAGTGTACACTGCTTTTGAGCCACAGATCCACAGAAATGTATAAGCTTACATGGATGACATCGTGGTGAAGAGCAAGAGCAAGGAAACCCTGATCCAGGATTTGGAGGAGACATTTCAGAACCTGCGCAGAATACAGATTAAGTTGAACCCCGAGAAGTGCGTCTTTGGAGTTCCCTCCGGCAAGCTTCTCGGATTCTTTGTATCACAGAGGGGGATTGAAGCCAACCCCGACAAGATTAAAGCCATCGAGCAGATAGAGGCCCCAAAGCGCGTCAAGGATGTCAGAAGGCTTGCAGGTTGTGTGGCTGCCCTCAGTAGGTTCATTTCGAAGTCTGCAGAACGCGCCCTACCTTTCTTCAAAATCTTGAAGAAGGCAGGTCCCATGAAGTGGACTCCGGAAGCGGAGGCAGCGCTGCAGGATTTGAAACGGTACCTGTCCTCCACTCCAATACTTGTCGCACCTAGACCACAGGAAAAGTTGTTGTTATACCTAGCGGCAACCAACCAGGTGGTTAGTGCTGCGTTGGTAGCGGAGAGGGAGTCCGACGAGGAGTCAGCACCACCGGCAAGCGAATCCAGCGACAAGCAGGGGGCTGCTCCGGCAAGCTCTGGCCCCGACAAGGATGACTCTGCGCAGGAACAGGATGAAGCGCGGAAGAAAATGGTGCAGCGCCCAGTGTATTTTGTGAGTTCCCTTCTCCAGGGGGCTAGATCAAGATACTCTGGTGTGCAAAAGTTGCTTTTCGGCCTCCTCATGGCCTCGAGAAAGCTGCGCCATTACTTCCAAGCACATGAAATAACAGTGGTCACTCGCTTTCCGCTGAAGAGGATATTGCACAACCCGGAAGCAACAGGCAGGATCGTTGAGTGGGCACTGGAGCTGTCAAGCTTTGGACTCAAGTTTGAAAGTACTTCAACCATACAGAGCCGAGCTTTGGCAGAATTCATAGCTGAGTGGACCCCAACGCCCGATGAAGAAGTACAAGAAACAAGTGCACCCGTACAAGAAGCGACAAGTGAATGGGTAATGTATTTTGACGGTGCCTTCTCGCTACAAGGCGCCGGTGCTGGCGTGGTACTCATCGCGCCCACCGGAGAGCACCTCAAATATGTTATCCAGATGCACTTTCCCAGGGAGCAAGCGACAAACAACACTGCTGAATATGAAGGCTTGCTTGCCGGCCTCAGGATTGCGGCCGAACTTGGGATCAGGAAGCTGATTGTGCGGGGAGACTCTCAGTTGGTGGTCCGGCAAGTTAACAAGAGCTATCAGAGCCCTTTGATGGAAGCTTATGTCGATGAAGTGAGGAAGCTTGAGGAGCACTTTGAAGGTTTGCAAATGGAGCACGTCCCGAGAGCTCAGAATGAAATTGCAGATGGCCTTTCAAAGTGTGCTTCGATGAAGTTACCTGTGGAACCAGGGACCTTCTTGCTCAAGCTGACTCAACCATCCGTTACACCATCAATTGGGCAGTCCAAGAAGAGAAAGTTGGTCTCCGGCGACTACTTGCCGGCGGATCTTCCAGAAACCGCCGCCAAGGTCCCCAAGATCAACAACCACAACGCTGAGGAACAGTTTGCTCCTGCAGATCTTCGGGTCTGTACAGTTGAAGCAAGCGTTCCCGACAAGCCTCGCCCCGGCGAGCTTGCCAGGGGACCATCAGCTCCGGCAGAACCAGAGGTCCTCGCCGTAGAAGCTGAGGTTCCCGCAGCGGCCCTCATGCCTTTAGTCCTTGCCGTCGAGCCTCAGGCCCCGGCATGGGCGCAGCAGATCGTCCGTTTTCTTCAAACTGGAGAACTTCCCTACGACCCAGAAGAAATAGAGAAGATAACCAGGCAGTCAAGTATGTACCAGTTCGTGGATAACGAGCTGTACAGAAGAAGACTCAATGGTGTCAGGTTGAAATGCATCTCCAGGGAAGATGGACAGAAGCTGTTGGCGGAAATACACGGAGGCATATGCGGCCACCACATTGGCGCAAGGGCGCTTGCCGGGAAAGCTTTCCGGCAAGGGTTCTTTTGGCAAGAAGCCCTCCAAGATGCAACTGCACTAGTAACCAAGTGTGAAGCGTGCCAGTTCCATGCGAAGCAGATTCATCAGCCAGCTCAAGCTCTCCAAACAATCCCTTTGTCCTGGCCCTTCTCGGTCTGGGGGCTCGATATCCTCGGCCCCTTCCCCCGAGCCGTCGGGGGCTTTGAGTACTTGTACGTTGCAATCGACAAGTTCACAAAGTGGCCAGAAGTGGAGCCAGTGAGAAAGGTGACAGCACAGTCAGCAGTCAGGTTCTTCAGGTCGATTGTTTGCCGTTTCGGGATCCCTAACAGGATCATCACCGACAACGGTACACAATTTACTAGTCGCACCTTCATGCAGTACGTCCAAGACCTTGGCGCCAAGGTCTGTTTCGCTTCTGTTGCTCACCCGAGGAGCAACGGTCAAGCGGAGAGGGCCAATG
This sequence comes from Secale cereale, assembly GCA_902687465.1. Lineage (NCBI taxonomy): Eukaryota > Viridiplantae > Streptophyta > Magnoliopsida > Poales > Poaceae > Secale > Secale cereale. Next base: position 411,123,666 of record LR738714.1, read on the forward strand.
CTGAAGTGCTGCGCGGACTCAAGACAAGGACCTTTGACAGGCTGCGCAAGTGCGGAAGAAATTGGATAGAGGAGCTACCGGCGGCTCTTTGGTCAATCAGAACGACACCAAGTCGAGCCACCGGACAGACACCCTTTGCTCTAGTCTATGGAGCAGAGGCAGTTCTCCCCACGGAACTCGTATACGGATCTCCTCGAGTGCTCGCTTACGATGAGCTCGAGCAAGAGCAACTGCGGCAAGATGATGCATTGCTCCTTGAGGAGAGACGTCTCCAGGCTGCGGTACGAGCTGCTCGATACCAGCAAGCCTTGCGTCGCTACCATAGCCGCAAGGTCAAGGCCAGGAGTCTCGAGGAAGGCGACCTTGTTCTTCGGCGTGTTCAGTCCGCCAAGAATTCCGACAAGTTGACGCCGAAGTGGGAAGGCCCTTATCGGGTGAGACAAGTCACGAGGCCCGGCGCTGTCCGCCTCGAGACCGAAGAAGGCTTACCGGTGAGCAACTCCTGGAACATAGAGCATCTTCGCAAGTTTCACCCATAAGGCGCGGTTGCCGTGATCCGCTCCGGCAACCACCTTTTGTACAAGCTTTGCCGCTGTTGCATGTAACCCTTTGTACAAAGCCGGGCGCAGACCCCGTGCATCAGTAAAGTTTTTGTGTTTTGCGCCGATTGCCTTTTGCATGCTTTTCTTTGCTATTTGCATGTCTTGTTTGGCTTTTGGTGCAACACTCAAGAATCAGGTAAGCATTAGCACGCCGAAAGGCCATATATTTCTTCCCCTTTTCTATTTCCTTGCCTCCTAAGCAGAAGGAACGTTCCTCGCGCACAAGTTTGCCGGGGGGAAGGAGGTGGAGGAGGAACCAAGTGCTGTTCAAGAAAGAGAAGCCTTACCGGGAAGCAAGCAATATATGAAAGCTAAGTTATTAGAATTTGACCAGTTCAAATTTTTAAAATTTTAGTTGCCTTCCTTGAACAATCACACTTTGTATGGAAAACCTGTGCGCGGAGGAACCTACCCGTAGCTTGCCGCACCCTTATCTTGTTTTCGAGTCCGCTCAACGATTTAAGTGAGCTGCGACAAGTGTCGCGCCCTTGCTTCGTTTCCGAGTACGCTCAGCAAGTTAAGTGCGTCGCGACTAGCCGCGGCGAGGTTGCTTGCCGGTGAGACCTTGGCCAGCAGGCTGCTCAGAGTCCAGCACTCAGCGCTCGCGGCAAGGGCCCCTTGCCGGCAAGCTCCCCGGGAGCGTAGGGTGAAAAACATACAAAGCAAAGGACTGAGACAAGGAAGATAACATTGCACTGATTGATCAAAATAAGTTAAATATCTTACAAAAGATAACTTGTCGCAATGGACTAATGGGTTCATAACAACTCAGTGCAGCAACAAAAAGAGATAAAGATAATGGAGGCCTAATCTACGCGGTCGCCCTCAATCCTGGAGATCTTAGCCACCTTGGCTATGATGTGGGCGACCTGCTCCTTCAGAGCCTCCATGTTCGCGTCAGCCGGCAAGCTGCGAAGAACGTTGGTGAGATTTATACCGGGATTGCGGTATACGATCTTCGTCAGCACGCGCTCCAGAGTTCCCGTGCAGAGTAGGCGCGTCTCCTCGGCCCGCTGCGCGGGGATCTTCTTCCGCAGATCTGCAAGGGCCGGCGCGATTCCCCTGAAGAAGAGGCTGAGCTTGGCGCTGTGAGGAAGGTTTGGATCCGGGGAGTAGATGAGGTGCTCCAGCTTCAACGCCAGCAGCTCCTGGTCGATGTTGGACGCGCAAGATACTAAGTCCTCGGTCCATACCTCAACGGTTTTGCGGAAGAGCTCAGCCGCTTGGTTGGCACTGTCCACCAAGGTCCGCTCCTTGCGGAGCTCCTCCTTCAGCTTGGTCTCCCGAGCCCGGGCAGCGTCGAGTGAATCCTTCAATGTAGAGACCTTCAACTCCAAGTCCTCGATGGAGTCCTTGGCGGCCTTCAACTCGTCGCCCCTCTCAGAAAGACGCACCTGGAGTTTTGAATTGGTGTGGGCGTCCTTCTCGCGCTCTGTGATGAGCGCGGCGACCTTCTCCGCGCTCACCTTCAGCGACTTCTCCAGCTGCGCGACCTTGGCGGCAAGCTCCTTCTTGGCGGTCTCCGCGGCAGCCGCGGCGGCTTTTGCCTCCTTCAGTTCCCCGCCAAGGGCCTCCTCCCGAGCGGCAAGGTCCTCCTCGTGGGAGTCGAGGTTAACCTTACGCTGGGCAAGTTCTCCCTCTCGCCGGGACAGTTCCACCCCGGCGAGCCGCTGCTGTTCCTCGGCCTCGGCCTTCTCCAGCACCCACTCCTGGTATTCGCCGGCGAGTCGCTCACGCTCCTCCGCCACCTCGCGGAGGGCCGCCTGGTTGGCGGCGCTGAGCTCCGCCGCGCGCTTCTCCATCTCCGCGGTGGCCTTGGCGGCAAGGGCTTCTCGGGAAGCAAGCTTCGCCTGCCTGGCCCGGTAAAGGGCCAGGAGCTGGTGAAGCAGCTTCTCCTCCTCGGGCCCTTCACTTCCGCCGGGCGCTTCGACGATCTTCAAGCCCGCGGAGGCGAGGACTTCCCCATCAAATGCCTCGCCCTCCGCGGGAGCTCGCGACGAAGAACCCCACGGCACCTGGATGAAGACGCCGTTGGGGGCTTCAAGATAGTAGCCCTGCTCCTTGCCGGCGGAGGGGTCGGCGGCCGGCGCAGCACTTGATGCTCCCGCCGCGGTGCGGTCGCCGTTCCCCTCCCCGGCCGCTGCGTCTGCGGCCGGAGCGGTCTCCTGCGCGGTCGGCTCGGCGGCTTCCGCCGTGTCCTCGGCGACAGGGGCGTCACCGCCGCCGCCCTGCGCGCCCTCCTCCTCGAGGTTGATGACCTCCGTCTCCATCGGCTCGGGGGGAGGAAGATCTAGAAGAAGAAGAAGCAAAACCGAGTTCAAGCAAAAATCCAAAAAGAGACGACGCCAAGAAGACGAAATTACAAGACATACCTTGGCGGACGTCGTCAGCGGCGGGCTCCCTTGCCGGGGAGCTCTGCCTTGGCGGAGTAGCCACCCTCGCCGGGCTGCTCGCCCTTGGCGGGGTACTCGCCCTTGGCGGAGTACCCGCCCTTGCCGGAGCGCTCTCCCTTGCCGGGGAGTTCGGCCTTGGCGGGGACGGCGGGGCCTGCAGCTCCTCGGGGGCGGCCTCCGGACGCTCCTGCGGCTGTGGCTCCACCTCTGCACAAGTCAAGACAAAGACATCAAGATATTAAGACAAGATAAAATCCCCAAGCGCGCCCCGACAAACGAAAGGATAGAACCCAGACTTACGCTGGGGGCTGCGCTGGGGGCTGCTCCTCGGAGCAGCGCTCGGGTCCGGCACGTCCCCAGTTGCCGCGGTGGCCGAGTCTTCCGTGACCTCGACCACAGGCGCCTTGGCTTTCTTCGCCACGCGCTGAACCAAGGTCCTGAAATCAAAGCAACAAACAGAATTAGCATCAACAATAATCAAGACGAAACTTGAGAAGGTGTAAGATCTCGGATTCTTACTCCTGGTCCTCCTCGTCGTCCTCGCTCAAGGCGGAGAAGTCATACTCCACCTGGGGCGCGTCTGCACGAGGAGCGGAAGACGAAGATTCCCTCGGGCGCTTGGCGGTCCCTTGGGCTGGGGGCTGCGAAGACCCAGCCCCGGTGGTAGCCGGAGCCCGAGGAGCGGGCGGAGCCGCTGCTCCGCTCCGAGAAGACCCCTGTCGGCTCGACGCCTGCTTGCGGGGCGCCTCCGTCGTGGCCCGCGCACGGGCCGCCTCCGCTGTGGCTGGTGCGCCGGTCGCCCCCGGCGCAGCTTGGCTCCCCCGGGGAGCTGCCCGGCGAGCTGGTTGTTGCCGGGGCGCCTGCGCCCTCTCTCCCGTCGCCGTCTTGCGGAGACGCTTCGGCGGAGACCGCCTTGGGCTTGCCGGGGGCGGGGAGGTCTCCGACGAGGAGAGGTCGTCGGCGTAGAGCTCCGTAGATCCGTCGGAGTCCTCGGCCTCCTCCTCCTCCTCCTCCCCGGCTGGCTCGCTAGGCCCAGCGCCCTGCGCTGCGGCCTCTTTTCCTTTGGCGCCTCCGCTCCCCGCGGCGCCTCTGTTCACTCCGGTAGCGCCATCCCTTGCCGCGGCCTCGGCCACGATTCCGTGGATCCCGGAGTGCCTCAGAGAGGGGACCCCGGTGAGCGCGTCGGGAGGAAGTTGCAGCAGTCTGCGGATCTCCGCCTCCTCCGCCTGGCTGGACGCATCCGCAGCCTCCGCCTCTTCAGGCGTATATCCAAAATCTCCTGCCGCTGCAGCTGCAGCGGCCTCTTCAGCCCGAGAAGCCATGTATGCAAGCTCCTGTTCGGTGGTGTCCCGCGTGTGCTCCTTGATGTCATCCTTGTTCTTCGCCACCTCCACGAGGTTGTCGAAGAAGCTGAGGACGTCTATGGGCTTGGGCGGAATCCACGTGCGGTCCACGCCGTGCGAATCACACGCGGGCATCATGGCGCAGAGACGGTCCCGGACTGTGCTGTTGCAGAGGGGCACCACTCCCCGGGGAGGTCTGAACCACTCAGGGTGGGCCGGGTCATACTTGAATAGTTCCCGGACCATCCCCTTTAGCTCCAGCGTCGTGAAGTTGAAGTTCAGCCCGGGGCGCAGCCTCATTATATCCGCCGGGCCGCCGTACTCCCAGGCCGGCCTTTTCCTGTCTTGGAGAGGGGCGATGCGGCGGCGGAGGAAATCTGCGCCTACCTCTGCAATGGACAGCCTGGCGGTCCGAAGACGAAGAATCCGGACGAGGGCGACGTCGAGCTTGATGTCGTCCGAGTCCAGCTCGCTCCAATCCCCGCCGCGCACGATGGGCGTTGTGCGCGGCGCGGTGAAGGGCTGCGGCTCGTCCTCAACAATCCAGCACCACTCCGCACGCCATTCCTCCCACTTGCCGCGGAGCTCCCCCGGCAAGTAGGACCCCTTCTTGTTCAGACGGAAAACCCAAGAAATTCCTCCGGAGAGGGGGGTGCCGGCCTCTGCTCTAGGAGTGAAGAAGTGCCTAAACAGCGCTACGTTTGGGTGTATTCCTATGAAGTTTTCGCACATATGTGCGAAAACCGCCATTGTGAGGATGGCGTTGGGGGTGAAGTCAAGAAGGTGGAGGCCATAGGTGTGCATGACGTCGCAGAAGAAATCAGAGAAAGGAGGGCAAAGACCGCAGTGAAAGAAGGCTGCGAAGAAATAGTACCCGCCGGGGTAGATGTCCTTGGCGGCGGCCGGATAAGCTTGAGTGCGGGGGTGCGCCTTGGTTTCCTTGGCCCAGAACAAGTAATACTTGTTCAAGAGCTCGCGCGCGCCGAGCTTCGGCGGGAAGACGAGGTTCCGCTTCCGGTACGCGGTAAGCTTCGCTGCTTGCTCCGACTTCTCCCTCTTGGCTTTCTCCGCTTTCACTTTCTCGGTCTTCGGGGCCATGGCGGAGGCGGCGAAGGAAGTGGGGAACGGCGGCGGCGGAGGTCCGGAGGCGGAGCGCAAAGGGGATTTCTGGAGGAAGAAGAAGATGCAATGAAAGCGCAAGGAGGGGAATCGCTCCTGCTTCCTCTGCTTTTATGGGGAAGTGGGGGGCGTTTCGCCCTTTCCATTAAGAGAACGTGGGCACGTCCCATCCCACGACGCCGCAATCGACGCGTGCTGTTACGGGGGGATGCGGCGGATACGGAAGTGGATTCGGCGCGCCGTGGGCCGCGTGTGCCCGTGCACTGTTTTGGGCCTGGCCCAACAGCGCTCAGCACCGTGTGTGGCCCAGGCCCGGGGGCTCCTGTCGGTGTACTAAGGTAGGGGTACCTCAGTACCCCAACTTGTGCACGGGCAGTTGCAGCTTCCCGCGGCAGGGCTTACCACGCGCTCGCCGGGGACCTTCCTGCTCCATATCAAACCATTCAAAAACAAAGTATGCAAAACAGAAGATCGAGACCCCGGCAAGTGGAGCTTGCCGGGAAGGCCGTACCAGGCTCAGGATTACCTCACCGGCACAAGGCCCTGGCAAGAGGAGCTTGCCAGGAAGACTAGAAGATTCCATCGTAGAAGACCCGGCGAGGGCCCGGGGAGCGACAAGCTTCAGAGCCCGGCAAACTCCCGGGCCCGGCAAGATCAAGGCCCCGGCAAGGTGCTTGCCGGGAAGGTTGCGCTGTGTGCCCGCGCTCCAGCTCATCGGCCCACGCGTCGCCCTGGGGCCTATCCAGGGACGCGTGGCGGATGGCTGTGCAGCCTGGGGGACACGGTGGCACTCCACGGTGGTGGATCCATCGCCGTGGCAGACGGAGACGCAAGGGCGGGAGCTTTTGGGGTCGACGGCGACGGGCATTAAATGCCCTTGTCCCCCACTGTCAAAGTAGGTAGCTACCACTGTTCACGCACTGTAGCTCCACTGTTCCCGCACTGTTACAACTACCACCTCTTTTACGTTTTTACCCCTTTCTCCTACGTTGACACCTGTCGGTGACCCCTTGCACTATAAAAGGAGGCCCATGCACAACGTGGAGGGGGTTCGGAACCTAGATCACTCATACGCTCGGTGTAGCTGCTTCTTTAAGCTCTCGAGCACTCCAACGCAATACACAACTAAGCAGGAGTAGGGTTTTACGCGTCTACCGCGGCCCGAACCTGGGTAAAACTGCCCGCGTGCTCGCTACGATCTGCTCTTCGTGCTCCCTCCGCCCTCGTACCGCACAGACAAGGGGCTCCGGTCCCATAGGTGTTCGTGGCGGACAGTTTCCCCCGACACACTGGCGCATCGGTCTCGGGGCGTCACAATCACTTTGATGAAGATGATGTCTCTTCTGAAGATGATGACAAGGTCGCTCCTACTGCTGATGGATCCTATGGCGTCGATACCAATGGCTATCTTGACAGCTGCGCAACCAATCACCTCACAGGGGAACTAGAGAAGGTGACCCTCCGCGAGAAGTATCATGGGAAGGACCAGATTCACACCGCCAGTGGTGGAGGTATGAGCATACGTCACATTGGTCATTCGGTTATACGTACCCCTTCTCGTAAAATTCATCTTCGATTTTTTTTGCATGTTCCTAGTGCCAACAAAAAAATCATATCAGTTCATCGCATTACCATTGACAATCACGTTTTTATTAAATTCCATCCTTTTTTCTTTTCGATAAAGGATCAGGCCACGAAGAAGGTACTATATCAATGTTGATGTGTTCGAGGGCTTTACCCGTTGATACCGGAGCTTATGAGATTCAATAAACAAGCCTACGGTGTTGTCAAACTTTCCTCAACATGTTGGCATGATCGTTTAGGGCATGCTTCTTTTTCTCTTGTTGAACGTTTGCTTAGGAAAAATAAGCTCCCGTTTGTTGGTGAGCGCAATATTGAAACTATTTGTGATTCTTTCCAAAGAGCAAAATGTCATCAATTACCTTATCCCAGTTCTACAAGTGTTTCTACTCAACCGTTGCAATTAATATTTTATGATGTCTGGGGTCCTGCCCCTAGTTCTGTTGGTAGACACACATAGTACATCAGCTTCATTGATGACTATAGCAAATTTTCTTGGCTCTATCTGCTTAAGAAAAGATCCGATGTTTTCCAAGTCTTCAAAAAATTCCAAGCACTTGTTGAACGCCAGTTGGATAGTAAGATCATTGATGTCCAATCCGAATGGGGAGGGGAATACGAGAAAGTAAATTCCTTCTTCCAAACACTTGGCATCTCACAACATGTGTTGTGCCCCCATGCTCACCAACAAAATGGTTCTGTCGAACGCAAGCATAGGCATATAGTTGAAGTTGGTCTAGCTCTTCTAGCAGGTGCTTCCATGCCCCTCAAATTTTGGGATGAAGAGTTTTCACCGTTGTTCACATCATCAGTATGCTCCCTAGCCGTGTCATAAACAATGAAACTCCCATTGTATGGCTTCTTCACGTCAAGCCTAATTATACATCCCTACGTGTCTTTCGTTGTGCGTGTTGGTCCAATCTCCGTCCATACAATTCTTGCAAACTCATATTCCGATCCAAACAATATGTCTTTCTTGACTATAATGCCCAACACACGGGGGTTTAGTGCCTAGATGTCTCTACCGGGCATGTTTATATTTCTCACGATGTCGTGTTTGACGAGACCAAATTTCCCTTTGTCGATCTTCATCCAAACGCTGGTGCTTTAATTTGTAAAGAAATCCTTCTTCTACCACTTTCTCTCACCAGCCTTGATGAAGGGGAACGTAACTGTGATGATCATGTGTTGAGTAACCCTCAAACCACTATGCATGAGTTGTATGATGTTGCAGAAGAAAACAAAACGGAAAATGGTGAAGAAAGTGATGTGACAGGACCATATTTCATGTGTCGCGGCCCAGGGAATAGATCCGCTTCGGGATCAGTTCCCGCAGCAGCGGTGGACCTGCTCAGCGAATCGGCCTCGGGATCAGTAGTTGCTACCAGGGTAGCAGAATCCCCTCAAGAATCCACACCATCAGCTGCGCGTGTAGCCGCTGACTGTGCGCCCGCCCGCGTCTGCCACGCGCCCCCTGCGATTCGTGGAGGCGCCTCCATCAACCCGAGTGAACCGCATGCCGCCCCTTGCCCACCTCTCATTGGGCATACGGGGGCCCGGTTCCCGGACCAACCCAAGTGCTACAAGCAACGTGACATGTGCCAGCTGACAGGCGAGGGACCCACCTCTGGCGCAACGAATGCTGGCCCCTCATCACGACGTCATGATGAGTCCCGCCCACTGGGATCTTCTGCGGAGCTGCGATGTTGCACGTCTTCATCCGCAGCCACAAAAGATTCGGTCGCAGATCCTGCCGGCGAATCTGCTGTTGCTTCGCCACGATCCGCCTGGAAATATGTTCCTGCTGCAACTTCCACATGTTGCATGGGATCTTCTGTGCCACCCATGCAGACCACTTCATCACCACATCGTACATGGTTGCAACAAGGGGTAATACAACTAGTTAATTATAAGCATATTACAAAATATGGTATGGTGTGTTCTACAGGTGAACTAGGTGAACTACACACACTTGATGAAGCCCTAGCCGATGAACATTGGAAGAAGGCCATGCATGAAGAGTACATGGCATTGAAAAGAAACAAAACATGGCACTTGGTTCCTCACAGCAAGGTAAACACCTTATTGATTGCAAGTGGGTGTTCAAGATCAAGAGAAAATCTGATGGCACCATTGATTGCTACAAGGCAAGACTTGTGGCAAAAGGTTTCAAACAACGGTATGGTATAGATTATGAGGACACCTTTATTCCAGTTGTCTTGTTTTGTCTATTGCTGTGTCCAGGGGCTGGAGTCTCAGACATCTAGATGTATAGAATGCGTTCCTTCATGGTGTTCTAGAAGAGGAAGTATACATGAAACAACCTCTTGGGTTTGTCTTGTTTTGTCTATTGCTGTGTCCAGGGGCTGGAGTCTCAGATAGCTAGATGTACAGAATGCGTTCCTACATGGTGTTCTGGAAGAGGAAGTATACATGAAACAACCTCCTGGGTTTGAAAACCAACATGCACTGTTGCACGTGTGCAGGCTTGACAAAGCGTTATATGGGCTAAAGCAGGCTCCAAAGGCGTCGTATTCATGTCTCAGTCAAAAGATGCAAACCCTTGGCTTTGTCCCTTCCAAGTCTGACACTTCACTGTTTATTTACAACAAGCGCAATACTCACATCTTCATTCTTATCTATGTTGATGATATTATTGTCACAAGTTCATCTGATGAAGCCATCACAGGACCATTGAAGGATCTCAGTACAGAGTTTGCTCTTAAGGATCTTGGAGATTTGCACTATTTCTTAGGGATAGAAGTGAAGAAACATGATGATGGACTTCATTTATCCCAAGAAAAATATGCAAACGATCTGGTAAAGAAGGCTGGCTTGCAAGGTTGTGAACCCTCACCTATTCCATTATCCAGTTCAGAAAAATTGTCTCTCGTAGAATGGCAAGCCTTGTGTTAAGAAGACAACACCAAATACTGGAGTCTAGTAGGTGCATTTCAATATCTCACCCTTACAATACCTGATATCTCATTCGCTGTTAGCAAAGTCTGTCAGATTCTTCACGCACCCACCACTGTTCATTTGACTGCTGCTGAAAGAATAGCTAGATATGTCAAGAACACTCTTAGCATTGGTCTCAATTTCAGCAAGTCATCATCCACACTTCTTAGTGCTTTCTCAGACTCTGAATGGGCAAGTTGTTTGGATGAAAGACGTTCCACTGGGGATTTGCAGTGTTCTTTGGTCCTAACTTGATTTCATGGTGTGCAAGGAAACATGCTACTGTCTCCAAGTCTAGTACTGAGGCAGAATGCAAAGCATTAGCAAATGCTACAGGTGAGATCATATGGGTGCAATCTTTATTGAAAGTGCTCCGCGCAAAAAGTAAACAAGCTCCATGTCTATGGTGTGACAATCTAGGTGCTACTTACTTCTTTGCTAATCCTGTTTTCCATGCCAGGATGAAACACATTGAAATTGACTTTCACTTTGTCAGAGAACGAGTGGCTCAAAAACAACTTGATATACGTTTTGTGCATTCCAAGGATCAGATTGCAGATGGATTCACCAAGGCTCTACCCACTAGAAGTTTTGCAGACTTCAAGCATAATCTCAACTTGATGAAGTTGTGATTAAGGGAGGGTGTTAAACATAATATATATTGTGTCACGTATGGAATGCATTGTGTCACGTATGGTGGAGTCCAAGACTTGGAGCAGGATCTAGGATAGATGGTTGGTTCGGTCACATGTAATCTTATCTCCTGTAACTACTTCCGTCTCTTGTTCTCTAAGTTGTACACCTCCTGTAATATCTGCAATGATGTATGCGCTTCAGGGATGTGCGCCCTTGCCTATAAACATGAAGCACGTCGCCTCAGGTCGAGGTAAGACGTTTTCGCATATCACACAAAGAGTTGCAAGTTTTCATCATTTGGTTATCTTAGAAAATAACTGTAAAGCTACATTTGATGTTTATAATACATATGAACAAATTATTCTTGCTCGAGATGGGATGGACAGTAGATGTCCCATAAAGTAAGGTTGCAAACCAGTGATAATAATGAATAATACATGTGAACACTAATACATGATCTACTTACGGATACAAAATTACGTGCATCGTTTATTCCATTAGTAGCAAAGGAATATGGCAACAAAACTACAATGAATATTTAACAAAGGCACGTATAAAAATACCACAAATGTAAGAAGTGGAGTAGAACATACATTAATTACTAAAGGGAGTAAAATGAACGAATCATAGTTTTGGAGCGGATCCAACTTCAGCATCATAGATTAGGATATCATTCTTACTAACAATCACAAAGCATGCTGTGCTCGCCATATCTGACAGGAAAATTGAAATTTGTTTATCTGAAAGTAGTTTAAAATTGTCACAGCCACTGAAACACAAATGTCATGACTACACAGCTAAAGAAAATTCAGTTTTGAAATATTTAAAAATCACATAAGCATGAGACCTGAGTAAAACAACCCACCACACCATGATACTATTATACATCAAGACATTAAGAAGCAGGAACATCCAAATAGTTGAAGTGTGTCATAATAGTAAGTAGCAGCATGATAAATATTAGAGCATTCACTTAGCTAATATCAGATATATGATACAATATACATGCCAAGTAAGTAAGAACAATATAGGGTTTAGACAATTCAATTCATTCTATCCACGAAACATTTGGGTTATGTAGTTTGCAAATACAAAGCTACAAGCACCAATAGAGCTAAAGCTAAAGCAAAAATCAGGGAAGGACACCTATTTGTATGAAAAGATAGAAAATTGGAATTTTGACCATAAATACTCTTAGCTTTTTTAAAAGAATATTTTTTGGTAAAAATAATTACCATAAATACCCCTAGTTGCTTAGCATCCAACATAGCACAGTCGTCTTCATAAAAAAATATTTTTTAGGTAAAACTATGCATCACACTTTTAATTGCCGACTTAGTAAGAATGACAAGGCGTTATCCTTTAACTAATCCGTCAGGTGAAAATTCCCCAATCATACAACCGGTGACGACACCTGTGCACACTTCTGGGCGACTACACATCTTTTTGGTTGCCTGCACGAAGAGAGCTAAAATTGGTGAACACCATGATGCATTCACTAGTTGAAGGGATCTACGAGTTGATGGATGGCTAAAATTGTCTTGATGTCTACTACGCAATTTTATTCTTGTAGACACGTGTTGGTCCTCCAAGCGTAGAGATTTGTAGGACAGTAGCAATTTTCCCTCAAGTGGATGACCTAAGGTTTATCAATCCATATGAGGTGTAGGATGAAGATGGTCTCTCTCAAACAACCCTGCAACAGAATAATAAAACATCTCTTGTGTCCCCAACACACCAAATACAATGGGAAATTGTATAGGTGCACTAGTTCGGCGAAGAGATGGTGACAAGTGTAATATGGATAGTAGATATTGATTTTTGTAGTAGTAACAACAAAAATCAACAAGGTAGCAATAGATAAAACAGAGCATGGACGACATTGCAATGCTTGAAAATGAGGCCTAGGGTCCGTACTTTCGCTAGTGCAATCTCTCAACAATACTAATATAATTGGATCACATAGCCACCCCTCAAAGTGCGATGAAGAATCACTCCAAAGTTCCTATCTAGCGAAGAACATAAGAATAAATTGTTTGTAGGGTACGAAACCACCTTAAAGCTACTCTTTGCGTTCGATCTATTCAAGAGTTCGTACTAAAATAACACAAAGCTATTCTTTCCGTTCGATCTATCCTAGAGTTTGTACTAAAATAACACAATGCATTCTTTATGATCGGTCTATCAAGAGTTCGTACTAAAATAACACAAGTTATTCTTTCCGATCGATCTATCAAGAGTTCATACTAAAATAACACCAAATGAAATTCATATTCATAATACGCAACCCACACAACGAACTTCAAAGAGTGCCCCAAGATTTCTAACGGAGAAACAAAGACAAGAACGTGCATCAACCCCTATGCATAGATTACCCCAATGTCACCTCGGGAATCCGCAAGTTGAGTGCCAAAATATATATCAAGTGAATCAATACGATACCCAATTGTCACCTCGGGTATTCAATTGCAAGACATATATCAAGTGTTCTCAAATACATAAAAGTATTCAATCCAAAGAAATATCAAAGGGAAAACTCAATTCATCACAACAAGATAGAGAGGGGAAAACACCATATGATCCGACTGTATTAACCAACGCCCGTGATACATCAAGATTGTGTATCTCAAGAACACAAGAGAGAAAGAGATTAAACACATAGCTACTGGTACAAACCCTCAGCCCCGAGGGTGGACTACTCCCTCCTCACCATGGTGGCCGCTGGGATGATGAAGATGGCCACCGGTGATGTTTTCCCCCTCCGACGGAGTGCCGGAAAGGGCTCTAGGTTGGAACTCGTGGACTACAGAGCCTTGCAGCGGCAGAACTTCTGATATAGGTCTACCCCGAAGGATTTCGGAATATTTGTGAATTTACAAGGTAAAGATGCGATGCGGGAGGTCATCGAGGTGGGCACAACCCACCTGGGCGCGCCAGGGTGGCCTGGCGTGCCCTGGTGAGTTTCCCCCTTGAGGCACGCCCCAGGTGCAGCTCTGGCCCATTGGGTGTCTTCTCGCCCATAAATAATCTCCCAAAATTTTCGCGGTGTTTGGACTCCGTTTGATATTGATTTCCTGCGATGTAAAAAACATGCAGAAAACAACAACTGACACTTGGCACTATGTCAATAGGTTAGTAGCAAAAAATGATGCAAAATGATTATAAAATGGTTGTAAAACATCCAAGAATGATAATATAACAGCATGGAAAAATCAAAAATTAGAGACACGTTGGAGACGTATCAGCATCCCCAAGCTTAATTCCTGCTCGTCCTCGAGTAGGTAAATGATAAAACAAAATTTTTGATGTGGAATGCTGCCTATCATGTCATATCTTATTCTTTTCTTTATAGCATGGACATTTGGACTTTTATATGGTTCAAAGCAATAGTCTAGTTTTGAAATGAGATTTAAATACTCAAACATATCAACAAGCAACCATGTCTTTCAGAATATCAAATGCTAAAGAACGTTATCCCTACAAAATAATATAGTCTTGTCATGCTTTGTCTTCCCAGCTCAAAGTATAAATCATATACTACCACGGTGTCAGTCAAGCAATTGTTTCATACCTTTTAACGCGCTTAAATTATTTCAACTCTCAAGCAATACATGAGCGCAAGCCATGGATATAGCAATATAGGTGGAATAGAATGCGGTGGTAGTAGAAAAAAGAAGGGAAGAAAGACTCACATCAAGTAGGCAAACTAATGGACTCACTACAAAAAAAACCATACATCAACGCATATGTACCGACGATACCAAAACATTCGTTGTTTGTTCAACCTCCCACCTCCCGCACTTACAGCAACCTCCACGTAGCCACCTCCTATGCATCAAAACATCAGGCGCCAAATTGTAGAAAAAATGTAACTTTTCTATCCACCATCCCCCTCTCGCCTAATTCCTATCTCTCTCAGTCTCGCCAAACCTCCACCACGACGCTACCGCCGCCACCTCCAATTTTTTTGACGGCTGCCTATCGGCGCCAACGCCACCGCGAGGCCCCAGCCTCCATGATGGCCGCTCAGGTCATGATGCTGCCGCCTAGCAGCCGTCGCCGCCCAACTGCCGCGCCCAGATCTGGGTCGAAGCGCACATGAGATTAACAGCTCACCACCGGCCACCACCTCAACCTCTCCGCTGCAAGCAGGCACCACCGTCGGGCCCCCGGAGGAGCCACCCTGGCACCACAACCGCCTTGAACCCCACCGCACAGACTACCACCGACCACCAGGTCCCCCAACTCGTGAGCGCGACACTTGACTCCGGGAGAAACGGATCCTGCCGCCGTCGGCTCTGCGTGTGATTTGCCCGCCGGAGGCTGGTGACGGTGAGAGGGAGGAGGAGGTGGAGCCGGCAATATCGTAGCACCGGTAAAAAGTTCCTCTTAATCCTTATATTATACAGTAATGTAAGACAAATGTTCCAAGATAGCTATTCCAGCATGCTCTCTAACTTTTTATTCTTTAAGAGCACGTTGTAGAAGAAATATTGATCTGCATATCATAGGTTTGGCTGTAACACACCTTTAGTTCAAACCAACAACAACGATAATGAAGTGTACCATGCTGATTGATTCGGAGCACACACAGATGAATCGTGGTGCGCACACTCCCATTGCAAGGTGTCAAAGTATGGATTATAGCCATAGTACCATACCTTCCTGTTATATATACATGTAATTTATTCTTAACCCTAGTGCCACGTTTGAACGTCCACTACCTCGAGTCTACACACGCGCTGCTGCACGCTCGGGCCTGACGATGCTGTGCCTCCCCCACTACCTTGTGTCGACACTAATCTGGACTGTAGGTTGGATCTGAAATCGCTTTATAGGCGCGCAATGTAGATATGATTCAGTTGTTGCTGCTTTCCCCCTTGTATTTTCAAGATAAAACATGCATTGAACCTATGATGAACTCTACTGACATCGTCAGGTCAGTTCTGGAGGATATGGAGGAGGTCCACTATGCCTCAACATTGGCTTCTGGTTGTCATACCATGAATTCACCAAGCCCTGTAAATCACTTCCGTGTTGGAGTTGTACTACCCCGTGATAGGGGGTTAGTAGCACAACTTTGCTGGCCACCAATAAGATTTGTGTCGACTGTATCTAATTATATTTTCCACCTGTATATCATCATGTTATTTTACTAGATCTCAGCTAACAGTTTGTCAGTCTCTAAACACTTGCAGTAGCCATGATTTTAGTACAAAATTGTCCTACATGTCTTGTTTCAAACAGTTGATAATAGATGCACAAATAAATAAGATTATGTATCTTAGCTTGCCTTTCCAAATTTGTAGGGGATTACCTCGCTTTAATGGCGTGCAGCTTCAGGGAAGATGGATATGTACAGCTTACCACATCATCAGGGAATGTGAGGCAAACCAATATCTTCCTTGATTATGTATTTTGCACATTCCCATTCCCATATTTCCCTAGTCCAACATTTTGACAGTCCTATATGTATTGATGATCAGTTATTCAATGACATGACAAATGATAATAGATTAGGAAGCTTAAAGGTCACAAAGAACAAATTCTCTTCATAAATGTTATGCCACATTTGCATTGCTGGATGGTTGGTAGTGTTTCTTAAAACTGGTAAAATACTAACAAAAACTATTCAGCCTTGGTCTTCTTTCATTCAGACTGTTCAGCCATTACATAGGCCAGTCACCTCTGATGCACTTTCAAAAATATATATTCAACTTTTGTAATAGGTTGGTCCTGTAGAGTTAAATAGTGGCACATCAATTTCCTTTTTTCTGTAAACATATTGGATCCCACCTTCACTATTAACAAATCTCCCCTACTTTTTCCTACAGAAGCGCAAACCAATTCACGCTTCCATCTATGGCGGACAAGACGAGGGTCATGCATCATCTCTTCTAAATCTCTGTTTGTGGCTCATGTCCTCATCTTAGATTGGGGTGGTGCTTTGGTAAGAGGGAAACTGGACTTTCTATAGCAGCTCAGTCTGGTATGGTACCCCCGATTTATCTTTCCCAACTTCTAATAGATTATTCACTCATGTCCTGTCTTCTATACTAATTTGGGCACTATCTTGTCTGTAATAATTAGATCATGCTATCCAGCAAGGCCAAGGCAGGGGCTCAGGCCAGGTATATGATGGCAAGCAAAATGGATGAGATAGTTGTCCTACAACTCCCCTTTTCCGTTTCAAAGTTCATTATGCATGTATTGGTCTTTTTTTGCATGAGTTGACAACGCCAACCGTCCCAAATCTGATGATGCATTTTTTGTTGCTTATACAGGTTCTGAGAATGTTAATCATGGATTGAAAAATTCTAACATGTGACATTCTAGTTCTTAGGTAACTACAAAGTTTTGTGTGCTGGTTTTCGAGCTACTGGTATTCATAGTTTTTCTCCTAATATATCATAGCAAGCAAAAAATTAATGCATTTGAGACGGTTGGCGTTGTCAAAGCAAACAAAATGCATTTCCTCAAAAAAAAAAAACAAATTAATGCAGAATCCTTTGGAAGATGGAAATATCCAGTTCTGTATAGTCGATATTATTGTTACCTACTTGCCATTTAGTCGGTAGTTGAATTCATCTCATTATTTATATAATATAATCTTTGGATAATTTTTAGTAGTAAATACATGCTGATGGTTGTTTATAGTGAACTTTCACATTTGATTGATCAAAGGTGCTACGTGTTTTAATATGTACTCTTCTAAGTTATCTGTAAGACATACATAAGCTTATGTCTTTTCTCCCAACCTTCTTTTCTTGACACTTGGTAATTTTTATGTGGATCCATTTTGGTACAATGCATAGCATGTATATTTGAAAACTTCAAATTTCAAATTTATGCCTAAATAGTATTATTGTTTTTTCCTTTGTAGGTTGAGGAGTTCAACACTAGATGATTACTTTGGATCCTTGGATAATATATGCTGATGTTTGGCACTTGGACGAGAACGAAGACAATTCATAGAATTTTAGAACTTTATATCTTGTAAAATGTTTTATTTTTTAAGAAATTGATGTACTCCTAAATGATGATACTTGCATTGCAATGTAACAGATCGTGCCATTGAATCAATATATTAGTTTCATTTCTACTCTATGGAATCTTCCTAGAGTTATCACAAGTTGATAAAATGTGCCATGTACTGCTACTTGAATAAACTACTATTATAATTAATTATAATTGGAGCTTATTCTATTTGCGCACATAGAAATGCATAGAAGCGTTGGATGTATCTATTGTTGGCTTGCATAGCATTATTCCTTAGATTACCAACGAATCAATATACGTTGTTGTAGACCTTTCCAACGCCGCCAATGGCAACAGATAATAATCCGTTGGTGTAGCCCTTAGAAACGCTTATATGGATAAAAGGCAATGCATCGATGCGTTGCTGAAGGGGGGTTTCTGTTGTAGTGACTATGGAGATGTCCATCAATCGATATCAATGTGAGGAGTACGGATTGCCCGGCAACGGATGCACTAAGAGCTATAAGTGTATGACATCTCAATATGAAACTAAGTGGGTATGCATCAAACTCTAATATAGAAAGTTCCCACTAGTATATGAAAGTGACAACATAGGAGACTCTCTGCATGAAAAACATGGTGCTACTTTGAAGCATACGTGTGCTATTTGCATGCCCCTTCTCATTTTTCTTTCATTCATCATTTTTTTCTTTTTTTTCTTTTTTTCTTTTAGTCCGGAGTCTCATCCCGACTTGTGGGGGAATCATGGTCTCCATCATCCTACCATCATTGGGGCATGCTCTAATAATGGATAATGATGATCATCACACTTCTATTTACTTATAACTCAAAACAAATAAAAATTACAACTCGATACCTACAACATAGTATGACTATATATGATGAAAAATGAATGCTCAAGTCAACTATATGATGGAAGTGCATGGCAATATATCTGGGAATGGCTATGAAAATGCCATAATAGGTACGTATGGTGGCTGTTTTGAGGAGGGTTTAATAAAGTTTATGCACCTACGAAAAATGCATGGTACAAGAGAGGCTAGCAATTATGAAAGGGTGAGAGTGCGTATAATCCATGGACTCACATTAGTCATAAAGAACTCACATACTTATTGCAAAAGTTTATTAGCCCTTGAGCATAGTAATACTACACACACTCCTAGGGGGGAGGTTGGTAGGAGTTAACCATCGTGCGCCCCCGACCTTCACACAAAGATAGACAATCAAGGATGAATTGTGCTCGAACTTCCCAGCATAACGATAGACTATACGTGCATGCTTCGGGAATCACAAACCTTAACACCAATATCTTACTAAAGCACAATTACACATCAACATGACTCACATATCACATCATCATGTCTCAAAACTATTAAAAGGAATCAAGTTTATTTTTTCCAATGATCTTCATGAAAGTTTTTATTATATTCTTCTTTTATATCCATCACTTTGGAACTAATTTTCATGTGTTGCTTATGATAAGCTGAAACAAATATAAGTGAAGTTCATGAGCATACAATTTTCTTCTCTCAAATTAATCTAAGTGAAGCAAGATATAATTTCTTCAAAAATACTAAAATACACCATGCTCAAAAATATATAAGTGAAGCACTAGAGCAACGGCGCTAGAAAAGAGCTTCGTTGACGGGATGTGAATGCTGTTTACCTAGCCTCCCTGGCAACTATTTGGGGGTTCTTTTTTATTTAAAACTTTTAGATCTAAGTATTTTATTAAAACAACAAGCAAACAAAATAAAATGACATTTCAAGAATAGCACATGTCATGTGAAGAAGCAAAAACTTAGGATCAACTGATACTATCTGATAATTGTTGATGAAGAAAGGTGGGATGCCTATCGGGGCATCCCCAAGCTTAGGTGCTTGAGAATTCTTGCAATATCATCTTGGGGTGCCTTGGGCATCCCCAAGCTTGAGCTATTGTGTCTCCTTAATTCTTCTCATATCATGGTTTTCCTAAATCTCAAAAGCTTCATCCGCACAAAATTCTATAAGAACTCGTGAGATAAGTTAGTATAAACAAATGCAAAACCTTATCATCCTCTTCTGGAGAAAATTACTAAAATTATTATTCAACATTGCATACTAAATTCCTCTGCATATTTAATACTCCTATCCTCAAATCGAACCATTAAACAAGCAAACATATGAAAACAATGCAAAGATATCAGCAATCTGCCAAAACAATACAGTTTGTAAAGAATGGAATTGTTCTCATACTTCCATAGCTCTTAAATTTTGAAAACTTACCACGTTATAGAGAACTTATTCATGCTAACTTTGTAAAAATTTGAAGAATTTATCACGTTCTGACTATCAAGAAGAATTCAGACAATAATAGAAAACTTTGGTTTTCAAACAACAACATGTAGAGTTGCAAAATAAGCATGGTAAAGGCTATTCTTGACACTTTTATTGAAATAAAAGATGCAAAACATTATTATAAATAACAGCAAGCAAATCCTAAAAAAATATAATTACGCTCCAAGCAAAACACATATCATGTGATAAATAAAAATATAGCTTCAAGTGAGGTTACCGATAATGTTGGAGACGAAAGAGGTGATGCCTTCCGGGGCATCCCCAAGCTTAGTTGATTGGATCTTCCTTGAATATTACCTTGGGGTTCCTCGGGCATCCCCAAGATTTGGGTCTTCTCACTCCTTATTCTCCTCATATCGACATCTCACCCAAAACTTGAAAACTTCTATCACACAGAACTTAACAAAATTTCGGGAGATGGGTTTTAGTATGATAAGACAAATCATTCACTTTGGGTACTGTCAAAGACAAGATTCATAATTGTTCTCACACAATGCCTACTATAGATATCATTTCTACAATTTATATTGATCAATATAAGCCATCGAAACTAGAAAACAAGCAAACTATGCATTGAAAAAAGAATCTGTAAAAAAACTAAATAGTCTGTAATGATCTGAACATTCACCATACTTCTACAACTTTAAAAATCATGAAAAAAATTTGTTACCACACGAGCAATTTGTATATTAATCTTTTGCAAAAAAGAATCAACTCAAAAGCACTCTTCTGTGAAAAATGAGAATTTTTCTCGTGAGCACAAAAGTTTCTGTTTTTCAGCAACATCAAATCTATTATCACCCAACATGATCCTAAGGCTTTGCTTGGAACTTTATTGAAACAAAAGCTATAAAACATGATTACTACAGTAGCATAACCATGCAAACACACAAAAACAGTAGGTATAAGTATTGGGTTGTCTCCCAACAAGCGCTTCTCTTTAATGCCTTTTAGCTAGGTATGATGTTTTCAAGGATGCTCACATATAAGATAAGAATTGTAACATGAAAGAGAGCATCATGAATCACATGGAAAGCACATTTAAGTCTAACCCACTTCCTATGCATAGGGATTTTGTGAGCAAATAATTTATGGGAGCAAGAGTCAACTAGCATAGGAAGGCAAAACAAGCATGACTTCAAACTTTTCAACACATAGAGAGGATACTTGATATTATTGCAATATGAAAAAGCATATGTTCCTCTCTCATGATAATATTCAGTAGCTTCATGAATGAACTCAACGATATAGCCATCACACAAATCATTCTTTTCACGATGCAAAAGCATATTTTTTTTGCTACTCTCCACATACGCAAATTTATTCTCATGAATAGTGGTGGGAGAAAACTCAACAAAATAACTATCATGAGCTTGAAAATTAAAGTCACGATGACAAGTTTCATGGTTATCATTATTCAATATAGCATACTTGTCATCACCATAATCATCATAGATAGCAACTTTGTTATCATAGTCAATTGAAACATCCTCCAAAGTAGTGGATTCATCACTAAATAAAGTCATGACCTCTCCAAATCCACTTTTATCAATATAATCATCGTAAATAGGAGGCATGCTATCTCATAATAAATATTCTCATCAAAATGGGGGGGACTAAAAATATCATATTCATCAAATATAGCATCCCCAAGCTTATGGCTTTGCATATCATTAGCATCATAGATATTCAGAGAATTTCTAATAACAACATTGCAATCATGCTCATCATTCAAATATTTTGTGCCAAACATTATATTGACTTCTTCTTCTAACAATTGAGCACAATTTTCCTATGCATCATTTTCAAGAAAGATTTTTAAAGATGATCAATAATATGATGCAACTTCAATTCCATTTTTAGTTTTCTTTCACAAAACCAAACTAGTGATAAAACAAGAAACTAAAAGATTCGATTGCAAGATCTAAAGATATACCTTCAAGCACTCACCTCCCCAGCAACGGTGCCAGAAAAGAGCGTGATGTCTACTATGCAACTTTATACTTGTAGACACGTGTTGGGCCTCCAAGCGCAGAGTTTTGTAGGACAGTAGCAATTTTCCCTCAAGTGGATGACCTCTAAGGTTTATTAATCCGTAGGAGGTGTAGGATGAACATGGTCTCTCTCAAACAACCCTGTAACCAAATAATAAAACATCTCTTGTGTCCCCAACACACCAAATACAATGGGAAATTGCATAGGTGCACTAGTTCGGCGAAGAGATGGTGACACGAGTGTAATATGGATAGTATATATTGATTTTTGTAGTAGGAACAATAAAAAACAACAATGTAGCAATTGATAAAACGGAGCACGAACGGCATTGCAATGCATGAAAATGAGGCCTAGGGTCCATACTTTCGCTAGTGCAATCTCTCAACAATACTAATATAATTGGATGACATAAACACCCTCAAAGTGCGATGAAGAATCACTCCAAAGTTCCTATCTAGTGGAGAACATAAGAATAAATTGTTTGTAGGGTATGAAACCACCTTAAAGCTATTCTTTGTGTTCAATCTATTCAAGAGTTCATACTGAAATAACACAAAGCTATTCTTTCCGTTCGATCTATCCTAGAGTTCTTACTAAAATAACACAAGGCATTCTTTCCGATCGATCTATCAAGAGTTTGTAATAAAATAACATAAGTTATTCTTTCTGATCGATCTATCAAGAGTTCGTATTAAAATAAGAGCAAAACAAATTCATATTCATAATACTCAATCCAACACCACAGACTTCAAAGAGTGCCCCAAGATTTCTACCGGAGAAACAGAGACAAGATCGTGCATAAACCCCTATGCATAGATTACCCCAATGTCACCTCAGGAATCCGCTAGTTGAGTGCCAAAACATATATCAAGTGAATCAATACGATACCCAATAGTCACCATGAGTATTCAATTGCAAGACGTATATCGAGTGTTCTCAAATCCATAAAAGTATTCAATCCAAAGAAATATCAAAGGGAAAACTCAATTCATCACAACAAGATAGAGAGGGGAAAACACCATATGATTCGACTATATTAACAAAGCCCGCGATACATCAAGATTGTGCATCTCAAAAACACGAGAGAGAAGGAGATATTCAACACATAGTTACTGGTACAAACCCTCAGCCCCGAGGGTGGACTACTCCCTCCTCACCATGGTGGCCGCCGGGATGATGAGGATGGCCATTGGTGATGGTTTCCCTCTTCGGCGGAGTGCCGGAAAGGGCTCTAGATTGGATCTCGTGGACTACAGAGCCTTGCGGCGGTGGAACTTCTGATATAGGTCTATCCCGAAGGGTTTCAGAATATTTGTGAATTTATAGGGTAAAGAGGCGGTGCGGGAGGCCACCGAGGTGCGCACAACCTACCTGGGTGCGCCAGGGGGGCCTGGCACGCCCTGGTGAGTCCCCCCCCCTGGGGCACCCCCAGGTGCAGCTCTGGCCCATTGGGTGTCTTATGGCCCATAAAAATTCTGCAAAATGTTTCGCGATGTTTGGACTCCGTTAGATATTGATTTCTTGCGATGTAAAAAACATGGAGAAAACAACAACTGACACTTGGCACTATGTCAATATGTTAGTAGCAAAAAAATGATATAAGATGATTACAAAATGGTTGTAAAACATCCAAGAATGATAATATAACAGCATGGAACAAAATCATATAGTCTTGTCATGCTTTGTCTTCCCAGCTCAAAGTAGAAATCATGTACTACCCCGGTGTCAGTCAAGCAATTGGTTCATACTTTTTATTGCGCTTCAACATTTTCAACTCTCAAGCAATACATGACCGCAAGCCATGGATATAGCAATATAGGTGGAATAGAATGCGGTGGTAGTAGACAAAAGAAGGGACGAATGACTCACATCAACTAGGGAAACTAATGGACTATGGAGATGTCCATTAATCGATATCAATGTGAGGAGTAGGGATTGCCATGCAACGGATGCACTAAGATCTATAAGTGTATGAAAGCTCAATATGAAACTAAGTGGGTATGCATCAAACTCTACTATAGAAAATTCCCACTAGTATATGAAAGTGACAACATAGGAGACTCTCCATATGAAAAACATGTTGCTACTTTGAAGCACAAGTGTGGTATTTGCATGCCCCCTCTTTTTTTTCTTTCATTCATTTTTTTCTTTTTTTCTTTTTTTCTTTCTTTTAGTCCGGAGTATCATTCCGACTTGTGGGGGAATCATGGTCTCCATCATCCTATCATCATTGGGGCATTCTCTAATAATGGATAATGATGATCATCACTCTTCTTTTTACTTATAACTCAAAAGAATTAAAGTTTACAACTCGATACCTACAACATAGTATGACTCTATATGATGAAAAATGAATGCTCAAGTCAACTATATGATGGAAGTGCATGGCAATATATCTCGGAATGGCTATGGAAATGCCATAATAGGTAGGTATGGTGGCTGTTTTGAGGAAGGTTTAATAAAGTTTATACACCGGCGAAAAATGCGCGGTACAAGAGAGGCTAGCAATTATGAAAGGGTGAGAGTGCGTATAATCCATGGACTCACATTAGTCATAAAGAACTCACATACTTATTGCAAAAGTTTATTAGCCCTCGAGCAAAGTAATACTGCGCATGCTCCTAGGGGGAGGTTGGTAGGAGTTAACAATCGCGTGCCCCCTACCTTCACACAAAGATAGACAATCAAGGATAAATTGTGCTCCAACTTGCTAGCATAACGAGAGACTATACGTGCATGCTTCGGAAATCACAAACCTTAACACCAATATCTTAGTAAAGCACAATTACTCATCGACATGACTCACATATCACATCATCGTGTCTCCAAATTATTAAAAGGAATCAAGTTTATTTTGTCAAATGATCTTCATGAGAGTTTTTATTGTATCTTTCTTGGATATCCATCACTTTGGAACTAATTTTTATGTGTTGCTTCTGATAAGTCAAACAAATATAAGTGAAGTTCATGAGCATAAAAGTTTCTTCTCTCAAATTAATCTAAGTGCGGCAAGAGATAATTTCTTCAAAAATACTAAAACACACCATGCTCAAAAAGATATAAGTGAAGCACTAGAGCAAGGACGCTAGAAAAGAGCTCCGTTGACGGGATGTGAATGCCGTTTACCTAGCCTCCCTAGCAACTATTTGGGGGTTCTATTTTATTTAAAACTTTCAGATCTAAGTATTTTATTACAACAGCAAGCAAACAAAATAAAATGACATTTCAAGAACAGCACATCTCATGTGAAGAAGCAAAAACTTAGGATCAACCGATACTAACCGATAATTGTTGATGAAGAAAGCGGATGCCTATCAGGGCATCCCCAAGCTGAGATGCTTGAGGCTTCTTGAAATATCATCTTGGGGTTCCTTGGGCATCTCCAAGCTTGAGCTATTGTGTCTCCAGAATTCTTCTCATATCATGGTTTTCCTAAATCTCAAAAGCTTCATCCACACAAAAGTCAACAAGAACTCGTGAGATAAGTTAGTATAAACCAATGCAATCCCTTATCATCCTCCACTATAGCAAATTACTAAAATTATTATTCAACATTGCATACTAAATGCCTCTGGATATTTAATACTCCTATCCTCAAATAGAACAATTAAACAAGCAAACATATGCAAACAATGCAAACATAACATCAATCTGCCAAAACAGTACAATTTGTAAAGAATGGAATTGTTTTCATACTTCCATGCTCTAAAAATTCTGAAAACTTACCACGTTACAGAGAACCTATTCATTCTAAGTTTGTAAAAAATTAAAGAATTTATCATGTTTTGACTATTAAGAAGAATTCAGACAATGATAGAAAACTTTGGTTTTCACACAACAACATGTAGACTTGCAAAATAAGCACGGTAAGGCTATCCTTGACACTTTTATTGAAATAAAAGTTGCAAAACATTATTATAAATAAAAGCAAGCAAATCCTAACAAAATAAAATTACGCTCCAAGCAAAACACATATTATGTGATGAATAAAATATAGCTTCAAGTGAGGTTACCGATAATGTTTGAGGCAAAAGAGGGGATGCCTTCGGGGCATCCCCAAGCTTAGTTGCTTGGATCTTCCTTGAATATTACATTGTGATGCCTTGGGCATCCCCAAGATTTGGTTCTTATCACTCCTTATTCTCCTCATATCGACATCTCACCCAAAACTTGAAAACTTCAATCACACAAAACTTAACAAAAACTTCGGGAGATTGGTTAGTATGATAAGGCAAATCATTCACTTTGGGTACTGTCAAAGACAAGATTCATAATTGTTCTCACACAATGCCTACTGTAGAATATAATTTATAAAATTTATATTGATCAATATATGACATAGAAACTAGTAAACAAGCAAACTATGCATTGAAAAAAGAATCTGTAAAAAACTGAATAGTTTGTAATGATCTGAACATTCACCATACTTCTACAACTTTAAAAATCTTGAAAAAAAATATGACCACGTGAGCAATTTGTATACTAATCTTCTGCAAAAAGAATCAGCTCAAAAGCACTCTTATGTTAAAAATGATAATTTTTCTCGTGAGCGCAAAAGTTTGTGTTTTTCAGCAAGATCAAATCTACTAGCACCCAACATGATCCTAAGGCTTTGCTTGGAACTTTATTGAAACAAAATCTATAAAACATGATTACTACAGTAGCATAACCATGTGAAGACACAAAAACAGTAGGTATAAGTGTTGGGTTGTCTCCCAACAAGCGCTTCTCTTTAATGCCTTTTAGCTAGGCATGATGATTTCAATGATGCTCACATAAAAGATAAGAATTGTAACATGAAAGAGAGCATCATGAATCACATGGCAAGCACATTTAAGTCTAACCCACTTCCTATGCATAGGTATTTTGTGAGCAAATAATTTATGGGAGCAAGAGTAAACTAGCATAGGAAGGCAAAACAAGCATGACTTCAAAATATTCAACACATAGAGAGGATACTTGATATTATTGCAATATGAAATAGCATTTGTTCCTCTCTCATAATAATTTTCAGTAGCTTCATGAATGAACTCAACAATATAGCCATCACATAAATCATTATTTTCATGATGCAAAAGCATATTTTTTTTGCTACTCTCCACATACGCAAATTTATTCGCATGAATAGTGGTGGGAGCAACCTCAACAAAGTAACTATCATGAAATTGAAAATTAAAGTCATGATGACAAGTTTCATGGTTATCATTATTCAATATAGCATACATGTCATCACCATAATCATCATAGATAGCAAATTTGTTATCATAGTCAATTGAAACATCCTCCAAAGTAGTGGATTCATCACTAAATAAAGTCATGACCTCTCCAAATCCACTTTTATCAATATAATCATCATAAATAGGAGGCATGCTATCATCATAATAAATTTTCTCATCAAAATTTGGGGGACTAAAAATATCATATTCATCAAATATAGTATCCCCAAGCTTATGGCTTTGCATATCATTAGCATCACGAATATTCAAAGAATTCCTACTAACAACATTGAAATCATTCTCATCATTCAAATATTTTGTGCCAAACATTTTATTGACTTCTTCATCTAACAATTGAGCACAATTTTCTGATCCATCATTTTCAAGAAAGATATTAGAAAGATGATCAATAATATGATGCAACCACAATTCCATTTTTAGTTTTCTTTTACAAAACCAAACTAGTGATAAAACAAGAAACTAAAAGATTCGATTGCAAGATCTAAAGATATACCTTCAAGCACTCACCTCCCCAGCAACGGTGCCGGAAAAGAGCTTGATGTCTACTATGCAACTTTATTCTTGTAGACACGTGTTGGGTCTCCAACCGCACAGTTTTGTAGGACGATAGAAATTTTCCCTCAAGTGGATGACCTAAGGCTTATCAATTCATAGGAGGTGTAGGATGAAGATGGTCTCTCTCAAACAACCCTGCAACCAAATAATAAAACATCACTTGTGTCCCCAACACACCAAATACAATGGGAAATTATATAGGTGCACTAGTTCGGCGAAGACATGGTGATACAAGTGTAATATGGATAGTCGATATTGATTTTTCTAGTAGGAACAATACAAAACAGCAAGGTAGCAATTGACAAAACGGAGCACAAATGGCATTGCAATGCTTGAAAATGAGGCGTAGGGTCCGTACTTTTGCTAGTGCAATCTCTCAACAATACTAATATAATTGGATCACATAACCACCCCTCAAAGTGCGATGAAGAATCACTTCAAAGTTTCTATCTAGCGGAGAACATAAGAATAAATTGTTTGTAGGGTATGAAACCACCTTAAAGCTATTCTTTGCGTTCGATCTATTCAAGAGTTCGTACTGAAATAACACAAGTATATTCTTTCCGTTCGATCTATCCTAGAGTTCGTACTAAAATAACACAAGGCTTCTTTCCGATTGATCTATCAAGAGTTCATACTAAAATAACACAAGTTATTCTTTCCGATAGATCTATCAAGAGTTCGTACTAAAATAACACCAAAACAAATTCTTATTCATAATACTCAATCCAACACAACGAACTTCAAAGAGTGCCCCAAGATTTCTACTGGAGAAACGAAGACAAGAACATGCATCAACCCCTATGCATAGATTACCCCAATGGCACCTCGGGAATCCAAAAGTTGAGTGCCAAGATATATATCAAGTGAATCAATATGATACACCATCGTCACCATGATTATTCAATTGTAAGACATATATCAAGTGTTCTCAAATCCATAAAAGTATTCAATCCAAAGAAATATCAAAGGGAAAACTCAATTCATCACAACAAGATAGAGAGGGGAAAAGACCATATGATCCGACTATATTAACAAAGACCGCGATACATCAAGATTCTGCATCTCAAGAACACGAGAGAGAGAGAGAGAGAGAGAGAGAGAGAGAGAGAGAGAGAGAGAGAGAGAGAGAGAGAGAGAGATATTCAACACATAGCTACTGGTACAAACCCTTAGCCCCGAGGGTGGACTACTGCCTCCTCACCATGGTGCCCGCTGGGATGATGAAGATGGCCACCAGTGATGGTTTCCCCCTCCGGCTATCGGGGTTTTGGGTGACATATGCCAATGGATGGCTTATCATGCATGGGGACAATAGAGCGTCACAGGGCCCTGGAAGCGGGATAAGGCGAAACTTAGGACGCCTACGGATCTTACCCAGGTTCGCGGCTCTCCGTGGAGATAACACCCCTAGTCCTGCTCTGCGGGTACTCCGCGTCATGACTAATGTCAATAGGTAGCTAGAAGGTTGCTCCTCGAGCTGCATCGTCTAGAGGAGGAAGATGAGCAAGGCTAGCTCACTACCTTCGCTCTATGGAATCGGGGTGGTAGCTAGGCTTTCTCTCTCTCTCTCTCTAGGTGACTCTCTTTCTTCTAGAATTCAATCTTGCAAACCCTCCTCATGGAGGACCCCGGGGGGTTTATATAGGCCTACCCCCCAGAGGTACAGTTGTAATCTCGACGGAGTGGCCCCCGGCTGTCAGCGTCCTCCGGCGCCGGCCTCACCGTCTGTCTGCTGGGGCCCGCCGCCTGCGGGCCCAGGTGATTGCCTTTCACTGTAGGTGTGCTTCTGCTGACGGCAGCATCGTCAGGAGGGAAGTGGCTACAGTGCCGCCGTCTCCTACCGTACACTGCCACCACGCCTTGTCTTGTCATCTTGATGAGGTTCAGACTTCTAGGGCAGGATTCGCTGTCTATTACCAGGCGGCTGCCTCCCCTGGCCGCCTGCTAGGGGCGGCTTGCTTAGACTTACCCACTGGTCGGTGGGGCCAGCCGCCTGCTGGCCCCGCCGTCTGCGGGTAGTGGGATCGTGGCTTCCTCGGACCAAAGCTTGGTCACTGGCAGCGTGGCTACAATGACTCGCCGCTTAAGAGACGTCCACAAGGTACACAGTCACTGTAGCTACGCCCTTATAGATTCTTTAAGGACGTGCTCAACTGTAGCCATGCCTCAGCTGCGCGGTGGTCCCCCAGTACGCATCCCGAGGGAGAGACGTAGGACCGTCTGCTAGCAGCTGGCTGTGGAGCTGCCGCTTGTTTGGGCCCCTGCCGCCTGCTTGCAGCCGGCTCCAAGGGTAAGCTGTCCTAGGAGGCGGCCTGATGAGCAGACGGCTGGGGAGTAACAGGCGGCCCCAATTTGTCTTGAAATGCCATGGGTGGTCGATGGGGACACCCGTGGTCAATATCTCCGACAGTAGTCCCCGAGGCTGGTGGAACTCTGTGGTTGGTGTCTGAGGGCTGCGGGGTTCCAGCAGCTTCACCCCCTAAGCAGGACTAGCGTCCTTTGTCCGTCTTCCGAAAAGATCTGTCTGCTGGCGGCCGGGCCTTCGCAAAGGGGGCCGGCTCCTGGCAGTCGGACCTCCGTCTTCAAATCTTCGATGGGAAGGCACCGCCTGGTCGGCAGGCAGCCGTGCAGGTCTGCCGACCGTTGGCGGATCCCCACGCGTCGCCGCCCCATCGCGTCAGCCTGCCAGCCCACGCGTGTGATGGGACGTAACAGTGGGTCGAGGCCTGCCACTATAGGGCCTCGGTCCGCGCCCGGATCCAGTGTGGCAGGGGCAATCGATTGCCATCCCCACGTGGATTTAATGTGCGCGGATTTGGCACGCAAAAGGCGGGGGTTGGCGTATTTGGATCGACACCTATGGGATCACAAGAATCCCTACTACAGTTGCGGGGTGCGGGGTTGAGAGAAGAGCGGATCTAACAGTCAGCACAGGGTTCCTTTACCCAGGTTCGGGCCGCAAAGGTGCGTAAAACCCTACTCCTGGTTTGGTGGATTATATGTTTGTGTTCTTCAGCTAGTGAGGAGCTCCAAAAGAGTCGTGAAGAGTTCTAAAAAGCTGAATCCTTCTCCTGGCCCCCTCGGGCCTCCTTTTATAGGAAAAAGGGGTTGCCACAGTGGCATACATGAGGTGGAAAGGGTACAGTGATGCGAGGTTATCCCTCGTATTACAGGACAAGGCGTATTTAATGCGCTTAGCTTAGGTGTCCTCGCTTTATCGGGGACAAGGGTAGACGTCCGTCTTGTCGCCGCTCCTCCTTGTGTTGACACGCGCCCCGGCCAGCGGTGCCTGAGGCGCCATGTAGGCAGGCAGGTAGCTGAGGTGGCGCAACGATGGGTCTCCACGGAGATCTGCATGTTGCCACGCAGGAGCCTGCCCAGCTGGTTGGGTCGGCAGCTGCATGGGCGGTGGAAACTCAGTTGGTGCGGGCCTGACGGTGGCCCCGCGGGCGTCCTCGGCAAGGGCCTTGCCGGGGCCCCGGCAAGGGTCTTGCCGCGGTGCCTGCTGTCATCCCCGGCAAGGTGCTTGCCGGATGCCTTGTGATTCTCTCTGGTTGGGATCCCGCCAAGGGTCGTCGTCCTCTTAGTGTGTGTATCTGTCCTTGAATGTCTTCACAAAGATCTGCATGCCACCACGGGGATATCTCCCGAATCCTTGTCCCATGGGGGCAGTGGACTCAAGGGTGATCCGCTTCGTAGGCGTGGGGCGTGCTGCCGCGGCAAGGGTCTTGTCGGGGTTGCCAGAGCCGGCCCCGACAAGGGTCTTGCCAGGGCTGCTGAAACCGGCTCCCGGCAAGGACCTTGCCGGGGGAAGCCGCTTCATCCGTTTGCTCTTTGTGGTCTTGTTCTTGGCGTTGCTCTAATTCCATCGAGCTTTGGTATTACCTTGGCTCATCTCCCCTACTGTGCTTGGTGTGGTGGTGCCCATGGCTCACACTGCCCGTGCACAGTCATAGGGGTACAAAAAGTGTGCCCCTCTTTTTGTACACCGACAGGAGCCCCGGGCCTGGGCCACACATGAGCGCGACGCGTTGTTGGGCCAGGCCCAGAACAGTGCGTGGGCAGGCGGGGCGGTTTTCACCGTGGTAAAATTTTCCGCGCGCTGTGCCTCCCACGATCCGCGCGCACGACGCAGGGTGGAGGGGCGTGCGTGACGTGGGCGGCATGCGTTGGGCGGTTCCCCCACGCATGCATCACGTCACAGTAAATGCGAAAGGAGGCGGCTCGCGTTTTCCCCGTAAACGGGGGGAGGTATGGAGGCGCGGCCCATTTACTGAACGGGGCCAAGGCGCGGTCGTCAAGGCGTCCACTCCCCACGATAACGGGGTGGGGAGAGGTCGCCTCACCCGTCCCCTCGGTTCTGCACGTCTGCCACGTGTCCTTCATGCGCCTGAGGTGGCGAACGGTGGAGGCGGAAAACCGAGCCGTTGCTGGTTGGGGCGGTGGGTCGGCCCCGGCTCCCTCACCTTCCGTGTCTTGATTGGCCGAGCGGGGCGGTCGAGCCTCAGCTTCGCCCCTTTATAAAGAGCGGGAGGGAAGGGACGGCGCCCCGCACTCCCCCATCTTCTTTCTCCTTCAGCTTCTGCTTCTCTCTTCTGTTCGCCATGAAGAGAGGAAATCCCGGCTCTTCAACGGTGGTGGCGGGGGTCGCTGCTCGACAACGCGTCCCTCCTTCTCCTGCACCTGCAGTGGCTGAACCAGCCACGAGGGGAAGAGGGAGGGGCGAGGCCGTGGGCGAGGCCGGGGCGCTCGGGGAAGAGGAGGACGGGGCGGCCCGCCGGCCTCGCCCCTGCCAGCAACCCCTCCTCCAATGGAAGGCCATATTGGGGATGACCCTTGTGTGTTCTTTGTAAGGATGCGGGGGCCGCCGCGCCGTCGGCTTCGTTTCCCGACTCAATTTGCGCAGGAGATGGAGGTGGATCCGCCGGAGTCGTTTCGGCTGCACATGAGGGGTTGCGGGATCAGTGGCACGCGAGTCCGCGTCGACTTCCCTACCCCTCACGTGATGTATCTTCGTCAAGGATGGAAGACGTTCGCTCGCATCCATAGCCTGACGGATGGGCTCACCCTCCATTTCAAGTTGATGGAGGATGGCCATCTCTCCGTCAAGGTCTTCGGGCACCTCGGTACTCGTGCGAGGTGCTGTGTGGAGAGCTCTTTTGATGACGAAGACTCCTCCTCGAACGAGGGTGACGAGGAGGACAGCGGCAGCGACAACGAGAGCGGTGGACGGCAGGACGACGGGTCCAACTAGGTGTCGGGCGCCGCTCATGGTGGCACCGGCGACCCCATCATCCGCGTCGCCGGCTCCTTGAACTTCTCGGGGCCGTCTCCTTGGCGGCTGGTGTAGGGAGGCTGCGGAAGAGGAAGATGAAGAAGGCGGGCGACAAGGTCGTCATGTCGGAGTACATGGGCACCGACGCCTTCGGCGCGTACTGACGTCCTGCCGCCTCGTCTTCGAGCTCTGCCTCCGGCGCCGTCATCACCATCCAGCCCTTGGGCGGCCACCGAGATGTCCTCTTGGTGTCTTCTGCCACACGTAGCTCGCCTAGGCACCCCTTTTGCCCTTCTCGCCTTCCTGACCTACCTCCTGAGGAGAGGGACAAGAAAGGCATTACGGGCATCTTATGTCTTTTTAGTTTGTAAGCCTTCGGGCATCTGTTAACTTTAAAACTTGTAATCTCCTTGTTCATGTTTTTCATTCCCTATGGACTGTACCTGAATGGAATGTTTTTCATGAAAAAGGAATGTTTGCCGGGTCATTTGTTCGTAGGTAGAACCCACAACAGGGAATAAATCCCTGATATCTCTAAGATAAATATTTTCTTGCCCGGCAACAGGCCTTGCCGCCCCCTACTTCGCTCGACCTTTCTCACGCCCTTGGCGGATGCAGGGATGAAGTGGTCTTAGGCTCCTCGTCTCACCTTTTCGCTGCCGCGACTATGACGAAACTTAGTCCCAGGAACGAGCCCTAGGACCTAAAGTTATGGGAGCACGGTAGCTTAAGGAAAAGAACGAGATTTCACATACCCCAGTCCATAATGGAATGCATGATAGGGGATGAAGAACTTATCTGAAGTCGCAGCCCCCGGCGATCCTGATTCTCCGTGGGTGAATCTTTGCTCTTCTAGCCCCTGGCAACACTGGCTCGCCGGGGCCTTGATGCTGATCTGTTCCTCTTTATTCTCCCAAATGGCCTCGGCAAGGATGTCTGTGCGTCCTGTGAACCAAAGGAGGTAGAGGAAATACAAAGAGATGCAAACTCGTCCTCTAAGCTAGGGGTTAGCCGCCGCTAAGCACTATCAACCCTAACCAAGGATGAGACTCGACTCAGCATGCATGCTATAACTTAGGGCGCCAGCGCTTCATTTATTTATGTTCAGGGTCTGCGCCTGGCTATGTACAAAGGGATACATGCCTTGCCGGCAAGGCTTGTACAAAAGGGTGGCTTGCCGGGGGGCCCGGCAAGCCGCGCCTTATGGGTAAAACTTGCGAAGATGCTCAATGTTCCAGGAATTGCTCACCGGAATGGCAACCTCGGTCTCTAGGCGGACTGTGGCGTCAACTTGTTCGTATTCCTGGCCGATTGAACGCGCCGGAGAAGAAGGTCGCCTTCCTCAAAGCTTCAGGCACGGACCTTGCGGCTATGGTAGCGGCACAAGGCTTGCTGGTAGCATGCTGCTCTCATAGCCGCCCGAAGACGATCTCCCTTAAGGAGCATTGCGTCGTCCTGCCGCAGTTGCTCTTGCTCAAGCTCGTCATAAGCGAGCACGCGAGGTGACCCGTATATGAGTTCAGTGGGGAGAAATGCTTATGCCCCGTATATCAGGGCAAAGGGCGTCTGACTGGTGGCTCGATTTGGCGTTGTTCTGATCGACCAAAGAACCGCCGGCAAATCATCAATCCAGCGCCTCCCGCTCTTGTGCAGCCTGTCAAAGGTCTTTGTCCTTAATCCTCGCAGCACTTCAGCATTTGCCCTCTCAGCTTGACCATTGCTTCGGGGGTGAGCAATGGAAGCGAAACAGACTTTGCTGCCGAGGTCTTGGGTATATTGCATGAAGGTGCGGCTTGTAAACTGTGTGCCGTTGTCGGTGATGATCCTGTTGGGCACACGAAATCGGCACACTAGTCCCTTGAAGAACTTGACGGCTGACTGAGCTGTGACCTTCCTTACTGCTTCCACCTCTGGCCACTTTGTGAACTTGTCGATTGCAATGTACAAGTACTCAAATCCCCTGACGGCGCGGGGGAAAGGGCCCAGTATGTCGAGCCCCCAGACCGAGAAGGGCCAGGAGAGAGGAATGGTTTGAAGGGCTTGAGCTGGTTGATGGAGTTTCTTTGAATGGAACTGGCATGCTTCACACCTGGTGACCAGTGCCGTCGCATCCTGGAGGGCGGTGGGCCAGAAGAAGCCTTGCCGGCAAGGGCTCTTGACCTTATGTGGGATCCACACATGCCTCCATGTATCTCTGCCAACAGCTCCAGTCTTTCCTCTCGAGGGATGCACTTCAATTTCACGCCGTTCGGTCTCTTTCTGTACAGGACGTCATCGACGAACTGGTACATAGCAAAACCGACGGGCTACTTTCTCCGCTTCTTCCTGCTCCTCAGGAAGTTCCCCAGTCTGGAGGAATCAGACGGTATGCTGCGCCCACGCTGGAGCCTGGGGCTCGACGGCGGGGGACCAAAGGCCTTTCCTCCGCCAAGGGAGTGGCTGTCTCGACGGCAAGAGCTTGACGCTCCGCCGGAGCTAGTCGTCCTGTGGCAGGCTCAGTGTCTCCGGCAACATCCTTGCCGGTGGCTCCGGGGAGCTCGGCGGGAAAGTACTTGCCGGGTCCTGATTCACTCCTCTTGTTCTGCTCTGTTGATGGATCAACGGATGGCTGAGAAAGCTGAAGCACAAAGGTACCTGGTTCCACAGGTAGCTTGAGGGCAGCGCGCTTTGACAGGTGATCGGCGATGTCGTTCTACGCTTGGGGAACGTGCTCCGCCCGTATACCACCAAAGTGCTCTTCCAATTTTCTCACTTCATCGACGTAGGCCTTCATCAACGGGCTTTGGTAATCCTTATTGACTTGTTTGACGACAAGCTGCGAGTCGCCCCTAACAATGAGCTTCTTGATCCCGAGGTTTGCCGTGATCCTAAGGCCAGCAAGCAGCCCTTCGTACTCAGCAGTGTTGTTCGTTGATACCTCCCTGGGGAAGTGCATCTGGAATACGTACTTGAGGTGCTCTTCAGTGAGCGCGACCAGCAGTACGCCAGCCCCGGTGCCCTGCAAGGAGAAAGCTCCATCAAAGTACATGATCCAGTTGCAACTCGCCTCTTTGTCGGGGAGAGCAGTTTCCTCGATTTCTTCATCAGGCGTTGCGGTCCAATCTGCGACGAACTCTGCCAGGACTCGGCTCTGAATCGTCGAGGTACTTTCAAACTTGAGGCCAAAGCTGGACAGCTCCAGTGCCCACTCTACAATCCTTCTCGTTGCATGTGGATTGTGCAATATCCGTTGTAGAGGGAGGCGAATGACGACAGTGATCTCGTGCGCCTGGAAGTAGTGATGCAGCTTCCTCGAGGCCATGAGAAGGCCGAAGAGCAATTTCTGCACACCGGAGTACCTTGATCTAGCCCCCTGCAAGAGGGAGCTAACAAAGTAGACCGGGTGCTGCATCATTTTCTTCCTTGGCTGCACTTCAACCGGTCGTGTCGTCTCTACGCCAGCGGCACCAGGCTCTGTCGCTGTTATGACCCTGTCGTCAATTTCTCTCCGCACCACTAGTGTGGCGCTGACCACCTGGTTCGTCGCCGCTAAGTATAGAAGCAACGGTTCTTGTGGCCTAGGCGCAACTAGTATTGGCGTGGAGGAAAGATACCTCTTCAGATCTTGTAACGCTGCTTCAGCTTCTGCCGTCCACTCCATCGGCCCTGCCTTTTTCAAAATCTTGAAGAAGGGGAGGGCGCGCTCGGCAGACTTGGAAATGAATCTACTCATGGCGGCAATGCAGCCAGCAAGCCGACGCACGTCCTTGACCCGTTTGGGCGCTTCAATCTGCTCAATAGCTTTGATCTTGTCCGGATTGGCTTCTATCCCACGCTGTGACACAAAGAACCCGAGGAGCTTGCCGGACGAGACGCCGAAGACGCACTTCTCAGGGTTCAGCTTGAGGTTGATCACATGGGGTGATGAATGCTGTCTTCTCTTCGTCTTCTCTCGCCATGAAGATCTGGTGGTAGCCGGAGTAGGCATCGAGGAATGACAGCAGGTCACACCCAGTCGTGGAGTCAAAATTCTGGTCGATGCGCGGCAACGGGAAGGGGTCCTTGGGACAAGCTTTATTGATATCTGTGTAATCAATACACAACCTCCACTTCCCATTTGCCTTGCGCACTACCACTGGATTGGCCAACCACGTTGGATGGAGCACTCCTCTTACCAAACCCGCAACTTCTAATTTCCGGATCTCCTCTGTGATGAACTCTTGCCGTTCCAAAGCTTGCTTCCTGACCTTCTGCTTGATGGGCCGCGCGTGAGGACAGACAGCAAGGTGGTGCTCAATCACCTCCCTGGGAACGCCGGGGATGTCGGACGCTTGCCATGCAAACACATCGACATTCGCCCACAGGAAGGTGACGAGCGCGTTTTCCTATTTGTCGTCAAGGGAGGAGCTTATGGTAAAAGCCCCTCCTTTGCCGTCCTCCTTGACGGAAACCCTCTTGGTTGCCGGTGGAGTGGCCCGAGAATTCTTGTTCCTGCCGGTGGAGTTCTCTGGCACGTCCTCGACGGGAGCGCGACACTCCGAAGAGGTGCGCTTGCCGGAGTGGGTGTCTGAGGTCTCACCGGCCTTCTTCTTTCCAGTGGAGCTCTCTGGCACGTCCTCGACGGGAGCACAACACTGCGAAGAGGTGCGCTTGCCGGAGTGAGTTCCCGAGGTCTCGCCGGTCTTCTTCTTCTTCCCTCTCGGGGCTCCAGTGGCAGGAGCAAGTGCCCTCATAGCGGCAGCTGCTGGAACCGCTTGCTGGTACAGTTGGTCAGCGCAGATCAATGCATCCTTCTTATCGGAGGGGATGGTGATGATCGTCACAGGTCCTAGCATCTTCAGGGTGTTGTAGGCGTAGTGTGACGTCGCCATGAACTTGGCCAGCGCTGCGCGGCCAAGGATCCCGTTGTAGTGCAAGGGGATCTTGGCAACATCGAACACAATCCTCTCTGTCCTATAGTTCAGATCACTTCCGAAAGTCACGTGTAGCGTGACCTTCCCCTTTGGTTGGCTTCTCCCTAGGTTGACCCCCTGAAACATGCCCGTCTCTTCGAGGTCTCCATCAGGAACTTGCAGCTTCTCGATCACGGTGGGCGAGAGTAGGTGCAGACCGGCCCCGCCATCAACTAGCATCTTTGTCACCTTGAGGTTGCGTATTGTTGGTGAAACCAACAATGGCAAGCACCCGACCGCAGTAGTGCGATCAGGGTGGTCCTCAGCGTCAAAGATGATAGGTGTGCTGGACCACTTCAGCGGCTTTTGGGCGCCGGACGACGGCTCCGCCGCTGTAATCTCACGCGCCCACTGTTTAAGTTGGCGGTGAAAAGTATGCAGCGAGGCGCCGCCGTCGACGCACATGGCCTCCGTAGCTTTCTGAAATTCTTGGTCACCGGACTCGTCGTCCTCCTCGCGATTGTCGTCCCCGGGCCTTCTGTCACGGCCCCGGGCGGGCCTCTCCTACTGTTGATCCTTGACGCGACGGCCCGCTTGGTCGTCATGCTTCTTGCCGGATCCTTCAGCCCCATCATGGCCCTTCTCCTTGTCCCGCCTGTCATATTCAGCCCTCTGCTTCTCAGCAAGGAGATCTATCCTCTGTCGGCAGTCCTGGAGATCATGGCCCTTGGTGCGATGGATCTTGCAGTACCGTTTGCTGGAGTTTTCTGGCTTCTCGGCAGCAGCCAAGGCCCGGCAGGCGACACACCCGGCAATTTCCTTGCCAGGGTAACCCGCCTTGGTTTTCTTGGCGGAGCCGGTGTCATCAAATCCCTCGACGGCAAGCACGGTTCTACCCTTACGCTTCCTATTACGGTTCCGGCCCTTCTTCGCCGGGGTGGTAGTATCGTCGCCCGAAGAGTCGGTTTCCGCGCCGGCATCTTCACCGGGGTACTTCCTTCCCTCTTCAGCCCAGGCACATATGTCAGCAAGAACATAGAGCTCTGCCACATCTTTCACCTTGGTCATCGCCAGCTCTTCACGCATCTTGCGGTTACGCATGTTCTGATGGAACGCGCTGATGATGACGGCAGGGTGAACATCGGGGATAATGTACTGTACCCGGCTGAACCTCTGTATGTACTTGCGCAGACTCTCTCCTTCCTTCAGGGGTATGACGTGCAGGTCACTCGCTTGGCCATGGGCCTGGTGACCTCCGGTAAAGGCGCCAACAAACTCATGGCGCAAGTCGGACCAGGAGGAAATGGAGTCTACTGGCAAGTGCATCACCCACGACATGGCGTTAGGTTTAAGAGCCAACGAAAAGTAATTCGCGAGCACCTTATCGTCGCGGGCCCCAGCAGCTTGCATCGCGATGGTGTAGATGCTGAGGAGCTTCGACGGGTGGGTCTTGCCGTTGTACTTCTCGCCAACATCAGGCATGAAGGTGCGGTGAGAGGGCCACTGGATCTACCGCAACTCACTGTTAAAAGCCAGACATCCTACCTCGTAAGGTAGACCTCCATGGCTCTCCGGCGCCGGGCGGTCCACAGCAGGCCCCGCTCGCCTGTCTGACTGGTGACGTGCTCCGCGCCGGCGCACGATGGTGGTTCGAGCTTCTTCATGGGCTCGCTCCTGAAGAACTTGACGCTGGTCGCCGTGGGTCCGCGGGTCGGACGATGCTATGGAGATGGTGTCGCCCGCGACGTCCCGACGACTCGACGCACGCGGCACCGGGCATGGAGGAGGCGAATGCACCGTAGCCATGGCGCTCCCGGCCCTCCCGCCGCCGGTGCGTGGGACTCCATCGGAGCGTCGACCCGGGAGCTACGCTAGGTTTGGTTCATCCTTGTTGGCGACTACGACAAGGCTTCGGATGGTGTCTCTCCATTCGTCGAGTTTCCCCGTAACGGGAGGAAAGTCGAGGAGCAATTGTGCGCGCGCCAAGTCTTCGGCTGGGGTCAACGGTAGCGAAGCCTGTACGGACCGCGACGCGCTTCGACCCCTGACCGTGTCAGGAGGAGCCCCATCACGATCCCGCGGTCGCATGCCGTCTCCACCAGTGCCCCGGCGGGCGGGCAGGTCTTCTACGTCCCAGGAGTGGTGCTCGGGGCTCTTCCCATGGCGACGCCCGGGATCTTCGGGGTGGCGACGCCATTCGTCGGGTGCTGCTTGAGAGGAGCGCGCTGTTGGCACCGGCGTGGGAGTCCTGGAGGCCCTTGCGTCGCTTCCGGGTGATGCGGCAGCGACCTTGGAAGGCCCCGCGCCACCCGCGGAGGGCCTGGCTCCATCTTTGGAACTGGCGGTATGCGGCCCGTTACCAGGCGCACAAACATCACCACCTCCCAGACTCCGGCTGCTGGGACGGCGTTGGTATTCGCGAGCAGTGCCCCGGGTCCTTTCCGCGACCGGTCTGCTGCTCGCCCGCGTCGGGACGGGCTGTTCGGCTTCCGACTGGCCAACCGCTACCATCTTCTTCTTCTTGGGCGCCATGATGATGAAGGAGCGCCGAACTAACTGCTAAAGACGATTCTCACAACTGCGCACCCCCTACCTGGCGCGCCAAAGATGTCAGCGTATTTGGATCGACACCTATGGGATCACAAGAATCCCTACTACGGTTGCGGGGCGCGGGGTTGAGAGAAGAGCGGATCTAACAGTCAGCACACGGTTCCTTTACCCAGGTTCGGGCCGCAATGGTGCATAAAACCCTACTCTTGCTTTAGTGGATTATATGTTTGTGTTCTTCAGCTAGTGAGGACCTCCAAAAGAGTCGTGAAGAGTTCTAAAAAGCCGAATCCTTCTCCTGGCCGCCTCAGGCCTCCTTTTATAGGAAAAAGGGGTTGCCACAGTGGCATACAGGAGGTGGAAAGGGTACAGTGATGCGAGGTTATCCCTCGCATTACACGACAAGGCGCATTTAATCCGCTTAGCTTAGGTGTCCTCGCTTTATCGGGGACGAGGGGAGACGTCCGTCTTGTCCGTCGCCGCTCCTCCTTGTGTTGACACGCGCCCTGGCCAGTGGTGCCTGAGGCACCATGTAGGCAGGCAGGTAGCTGAGGTGGCGCAACGGCGTGTCTCCATGGAGATCTGCATGTTCCCACGCAGGAGCCTGCCCAGCTGGTTGGGTCAGCAGCTGCATGGGCGGTGGAAACTCAGTTGGTGCAGGCCTGACGGTGGCCCCGCGGGCGTCCTCGGCAAGGGCCTTGCCGGGGCCCCGGCAAGGGTCTTGCCGCGGTGCCTGCTGTCATCACCGGCAAGGTGCTTGCTGGAAGCCTTGTGGTTCTCCCTGGCTGGGATCCCGCCAAGGGTCATCGTCCTTTTAGTGTGTGTATCCGTCCTTTAATGTCTTCACAAAGATCTGCATGCCACCACGGGGATATCTCCCGAATCCTTGTCCCATGGGGGCAGTGGACTCAAGGGTGATCCGCTCCGTAGGCGTGGGGCGAGCTGCCACAGCAAGGGTCTTGCCGGGGTTGCCAGAGCCGGCCCCGGCAAGGGCCTTGCCAGGGTTGCTGAAACCGGCTCCTGGCAAGGACCTTGCCGGGGGAAGCCGCTTCGTCCCTTTGCTCTTTGTGGTCTTGTTCTTGGCGTTGCTCTAATTCCATCGAGCTTCGGTCTTACCTTGGCTGACCTCCCCTGCTGTGCTTGGTGTGGTGGTGCCCGTGGCTCAGACTGCCCGTGCACAGTCATAGGGGTACAAAAAGTGTGCCCCTCTTTTTGTACACCGACAACGGGGGTCGTGCGGGGCGTGGAGTAGTTGATCCCACACCGCCCCCTCGGCTTCGCCTCCTCGAATCTATAAGTAGGCCGGGGGAGAGGGGTTAGTGTCGTTCTCGCGCCCGCCCCTCTCCATTCTCCTTCTTCTTCCTTGCTCCACTCCGCTCCTCTCGCCAACTCCGCAGTGAGCCGCCGCCTGAGCCATGGCCGCCGCCGTGCCAGTCCGCCACCACGGCGAGTGGGACGGCAATGACGTCCTCAAGGAACACATCGACTACCTCCGTCGGGCACGGAAGCTGCCTCCCGCAGACAAGGTCGCCGTGCGCCTAGCGCCGGCGGCGGAGATTAGGCCGGCGCCGCGGCTCGGCGAGCGGGCCATCTTCTGCTCACACTCCCCGTGCGGCTTCGGCCTCCCAGCGAGCGGGTTCTTCCAGTCCTTCTTGGAGTTCTTCAACGTCCAATCTCACCACCTCACACTGAACACGGTGGTGACGTTGCCCTCCTTCATCGTCCTGTGCGAGGCATACTTCGGCATCCTCCCCACGATGGAGCTGTGGAACGAGCTTTTCTATATGAAGCTCGGTACCGCAGTCCAAGGCGTGGACGCCTAGTGCGGGGGGTGTATCGCGGTGAAACACGGCGGGGCAAGAAACTACTTCCCGGCGCCGCAGCTCATGGCGTCGGTGAAGTTGTGGCAGAAGACATATTTCTATGTCTCCAATGTCGACCCCGCCCACGATTTCATCGGCCTGCCAGACTGGGCACCCGGCCCGCCTGCCGAGCCCCGTGCCTCCTGGAAGACTCGGCCCACCTCCCTCACGGAAGGCGCATCCATCACCGTGCAGCGCCTCC
The DNA here is from genome assembly GCA_902687465.1 of Secale cereale. Classification (NCBI taxonomy): domain Eukaryota; kingdom Viridiplantae; phylum Streptophyta; class Magnoliopsida; order Poales; family Poaceae; genus Secale; species Secale cereale. Next base: position 411,166,184 of record LR738714.1, read on the forward strand.
GGGAGCTGAGGGACAGCGAGGGCTTGGTTTTTGCGGACCTTTTGCTCACGTTTGTGGAGCGCCTGGTGCTGCCGCTACAGCGCCGCCCTCACTTGATTTGTGACATGAGTGGGCACCGGGACCTGAGCCGGACATGCACCAAGTTAATGCCATACAAGGAGGTGGCGTACTTGGTGAACTACGTGTCCAGCTGCAATGTCTCCAACTCCGGCTGGGCCTTTGGCAAGGCGCCGTACAGCCACAGCAACCAGCCGCCTGCGGCGAGTTTTTCTTCTTTCTTCTTCTTTCTCCTGCGTCAGCCGTCTGATCTTGGTGCCGTCTGCAGATCTTGCCCGGCCAGCCGGCGCCGGGTACTGGCCAGCCAGGCCACCCTGTGGAACCAGATCGCTCCCAGAGCGACATGAGCGACCTCGATCTTGGGGCCACCGCCATGGAGGAGGCGGAGGTGACAGGCGTCGGGGGCCAGCCAGCAGGCGGCCAGCCAGAAGGCGGTGTCGAGAGCTGGCCGGACGACGACGATGAGGAGGAGGAGGCGCCGATCCACGTCCGGGAGGCGGATCCGCCTGGTCGCGGCAGCCAACAGGCGGGGCCGTCTGCCGCAGCTAGCAGCGTGAAGCGCCGGTCTTCTGCGGGACCGTCTGGCACCCAACCCAAGAGGCTCTGGCTATCGGCCGCCGCCACCAGGCGCCGGGAGGCGGCCGCCAAGGCGATGGTGCCCAAGCTCCCCAAGCCTAGGCCGGTCGTATCCGGGTAAGTACCTTGCTTTCTTCTTGTTCTTTGATGCTTAGCTTCTTTTGTCGTTCCCAACTTGGCTGATTTTCCATCTTCTTCGGGATGCCCACGCACCGCGCCGCTCTCCCTCTCGCGGGCGCTAGGGGGCTCCATTGTGGCGGGCACGGATGTCCCTCCTGCGCCCCGCCGTGTGGACCCGGCTGTCGTGCTCCGGGAAGCGACGGAGAGGAACGCCCGCGAGGCGCGCGAGGAGCAGGAGGCCGCGGACCGTGAGCGAGCGGTGGCTGAAGCTGCTGCCAGGGCAGATGCCGAGGCGGCTACTAAGGCCCAGGCAGACTCCGCCGCCCAAGCCCAGGAGCAAGAGGCGGGCTCCCAGCAGCCAGCGGGCCACGCCGTCCTCCAAGAGGCGGGCTCTCTGGAGCCGTCCGCCCGAGTGCCGGCTGCTGACGAGCAGCCGGCTTTAGACAATGAGGGGGACGGCCGCGTCACCATGGAGATAGAGGCGCCGCCCCCACGCCGCCTGCTGGGACGCAGGGCAGCCGACCTGCAGGAGCGGAGGTGCCGCCAGCTGAGGGCGTGCTGGTGACAGGCCCGCAGCGGGCCCCCCCAAGCTCCTGCACATCCGCGCCCTGTGAGGGCGGTCTCCGTGCCGCAGTAGGTAGAGGCCGACGGCGCCAGCTCGTCCGCGCCAGAGAGTGAAGCCACCAGCACGGCGCCATCAGGCTGGAGGCTCGGAGGCGGCGGCACGCTGATTGTCGCGTCCCGGGACGTCCTCAATCGCTTCAACTCCGTGAGCGATGTCGTGCAGGCGATGATGCGGGAGTTCGTTGCTACGCGAGCTTCTGTTCGGGTATGTTGACTCCTTATTTTTTGCTTTTATTCCTTTAATTTCTTCTGTGGGGGCGCGTCAGCGCACCCACTAGGTGTAGTCCCCGAGTTCCGAGCCGGCTGCTGAGCAGGCGGCTTGGAACTCCAAAGAGTACCTTGCGGGCTAACTTGTGTCTTGCTGTAGGACTACCATAACCTCCGGGTGGCTTCCTTCAACACCCAGCGCCAAGAGCTGGCGCAACTGCGGGCTGCCCCGGCAGACAGTCAGGGTGAGTTCTCCTCTTCTCCTCCTTGCGGGGGCGCGTCAGCGCACCCGCTGGGTGTAGTCCCCGAGTTCCGAGACAGCTTCTGAGCAGGCGGCTTGGAACTCCAAGGTTGTCTTTTTGCCGATGTTGATATTCTTCTTCTTCTTCCCTTGCCAGCGGTCACAGCCAACCTCCGCAACCAGCTGGGCGAGGCCCAGTCAGAGCTTGCTGCCAAGGAGCGAGAGCGCGATCTTGCCGCCCAGGACCGTGACCATCTAGCAAAGGAGCTGGCAGACCAGGCGGCAGCCCACAAGGCTGAGCTTGGGAAGATGTCGGACGCCTAGACGCTCCTTCGGGCAGAATTCGTGGCCGAGCGCTTGAACTGGGTTGAGAAGGAGGCGGCTCTGCAAGACGGCTATGGGGACATTGCAGACATGGTCGACGGTAAGATGCCTGCCCCTTCTTCTTGTGCCTGCCGTCTGTTACAACCGCTTCTCTCTCTTCTGATTCTTCTTCTAGCTTTTGCAGAGTTCTTCCCGAGCCACTTTGTGGCTGCTAGCCAGGCCATCGAGGCCCAGCGTGACGAGAGGCACAAGGCAGGCCGACTGATCGCATCCAACGCCCTAAGGACTCCGACGGAGCAGCTTCTTGCAGTCAAGGCACGCCTCCAGCCGGCCCACCGCCTGCTTCGCCGTCTGCAACGTGCTGGTGCCCAAGTGCTGGCCGCCCTCTGGCCAGGCGTCCTGAACTCCGCACTCCCAGCTGGACCGCCGACTAGCCGGAGGCGGCCGGCCACCGCTTCGAAGCGAGGGCGGGTGCACGGACCGCCCTGGAGTTTGCCAAGGGCTGGTACCCGAACCCGAGCCTCGACCAGTTGAAGACCTTCCCTGTGGAGGCTGAGCCCGAGCTGGCTATGGTGCAAGGAGATCTCGCCAGACGTGCCGCCGCCCTTGATGAGTATGCCGACACCGCCATTTTCGTCCCAGAGCTGGATGAGAATGGTCATGTGGTGCCACCCAGCCACTTCGGGCTGGACTTGGTGGCGTCAGAAGAGCTGGACGAAGAGATCACCTCCAGCGAAGAAGGCGAGGAGGAGGGAGACAGCGACGAGGAGGCCAGCTCCCAGGAGGCGGATCTGTCTGCTGGCCATCAGCCTGACCATTCCTCGACAAGTGGACCCGGCGTGGCGGCTCCGCCTGCTGCAGGAGGTGGCCAGGACGAGACCCGTCAGGCGGCCCCCCCAGAAGCCGGCTCCGTCGTGCCACCCGCTCTGCCAGCTGCGCCCTAGGATTTATTCTTGTATCATTTTATTCCTGTTTCTTCGTAAGACTTGGTAGGATTAGTCCGAACAATTCCACCCACTGGGTGTATAATTAAGCTGCTACTGGAAGGCGGCCCTTGAGGCCTATTTTGATTTAAATATTCTTTAATGATGCATGTGTTTATGCAATTTGGCCGGGTTCTATGTTTAGCATCGTCCTTTGTTCCTTAGGGCGATTTTCTTTTGCTGTCTCCTTCAACTGCCGTCCTGCCAGCCAGACGGCCACTCTGTGGTTCTGCGGCTGGGTCAGGTACTTAGCTGTTTTCCGGATGGGCAAGTATCCCGCCCTCTGGGAGGCGGCATAGCTAAACCAGAAGCCAGCTGTCCGGCTGCGTTACAGCCGGCTAACTTGTATGAAGGGCCGTCTTGCCCTATGTTTATTTTCCTTAGCCATATTTCATGTGGGCACCGCTTCTTGCCTTTGGCTCCTGCCAGTCGGACAGCCGCGTTCTGCGAGTCTGTGACTAAAGGCGGGAGAGGGCTTGGATGCCATCACATTACTTGTCCGACTATTTTAAGGAAAAGTTTTAAACATAGGGTTAGTCTGCCAGTCCCCGGGCCGCTGCTAGGCCCCGGTACCGGACAAAGGAATGAACAACACCCATTCATAGGCATAATTCTTATCATATAGATAAAGGGTTGGGCAGTCCCCGAGAACTCCTCGGGGGTCCCATTGGTTCTCAAAAAATAAAGTAGATAGCGCGACACATACTATGTTTTAGCTATAGAAGCGACGAAGTAGGTTTGCGTTCCACAGGCGCTCCGACTCCTTGCCCGAGTCGTCTCTCTTGCGTGCTCTTGGCTTCTGGGCATCGATGAGGTAGTAGGCATCATTGCCTAGCACCTTGCTGATGATGAACGATCCTTCCCAAGGAGCCGAGAGCTTGAGCTGGCCGGCTGTTCGCTGGATCAGCCGGAGCACAAGGTCCCCCTCGCGGAAGGAGCGTGGCTTGACTCGCCGGCTGTGATAGTGGCGGAGCCCCTACTGATAGATGGTGGAGCGGCTGAGTGCTACTAGCCAGGCCTCCTCCAGCAGGTCTACGCCGTCTTCTCGTGCTTCTTTGGCTTCGGCTTCTGTGTACATGGTGACGCGAGGCGAGTCAAACTCAACTTCTATTGGGATGACGGCCTCGGCCCCATAAACGAGGAAGAACGGAGTGAAGCCGGTTGACTTGTTCGGAGTTGTTCTGAGGCTCTAGAGGACGGACGGCAACTCTTCAATCCAGCAGCCGGCTGATCGTTCCAAGGGTTCAACCAGCTGGGGCTTGATGCCAGACAAGATAAGGCCGTTGGCGCGCTCAACATGGCCGTTGGACTGTGGGTGAGCAACGGACGCTAGGTCCAGTCGGATGCCCTGTGTTGCACAAAAACGGGCCAACGCGCCTTTGGCAAAGTTTGTGCCGTTGTCGGTGATGATGCTGTGCGGTATGCCATACTGGATTGTGATGTTTGTGATGAATGTCACAACAGTTGGGCCTTGAGTTTCTTGATTGGTTTTGCTTCGATCCACTTGGTGAATTTGTCCACTGCCACGAGTAAATGTGTCAAGCCGCCTCGGGCTGTCTTGAAGGGGCCCACCATATCCAGCCCCCAAACGGCAAATGGCCAAGTGATCGGAATGGTCTTGAGTGCAGAAGCCGGCAAGTGTTGCTTGGAACTGAAGCGCTGGCAGCCATTGCACTTTTTTACCAAGTCTTCGGCGTCGTCCAAAGAAGTCGGCCAGAAGAAACCGTGGCGGAAGGCTTTCGCGACAAGAGATCTTGATGCCGCGTGGTGGCCACATTCCCCTTGGTGAATGTCCTTCAGAATAGCCAGACCCTTTTTTGCTTCCATGCAGTGCTGGAAGATGCCTGTTGCACTTCTTCTGACAAGCTCTTTGTTGACTATTGTGTATGCTGAAGGTCGGCGTTGAACTTGCCGTGCCAAGGTTTCATCTGCTGGCAGCTCTCTTCTGAGCAGGAAGGTGAGGATTTGGCTATGCCCAAGACGGCGCTGACACTCCTGTTGTTTCTGCCAAAGTGACCAGGACGGTTGGGCTGGGAGGCAGAGGGCTGGGTTGAGCCGCCTGTTGTGCTTCCAAAGTCCCCGAGCCGGCTGCGACAGTCCCCGAGCCGTCTGCTGGGGTTGGCGCCTCCTGGCCATCTGCTGGAGCAGTCCTCGGGCCAGGAACCGGCGCAGCGACTGCTGGATCATCTGCTGGAGTTGGAGTATCAAGGCCGCCTGCTGGAGCAATCTTCGGGCCGGCTGCTGAAGTTGCCGGGCCGTCTGCTCCAGGATCGGCAGGTATGAAGATTGACTCCGATTCTCGTGAGGGCTTGATAGACGGCTTGCGCAGACATTGGAGAGACACGCCAGCCGGTATTGCTTGACGGGTGGAGACGATTCGTGCCAAGGTGTTGGCTTGCATGTTGTCGGCTCGTGGCATGTGGAGGAACTCCCAGCCATCAAAATGCCCACTGATCTCCTGGACAAGGAAACAATAACTTGCCATATTTGTGTCCTTGGCGTCCCAGTCCCCAGATGACTGCTGGACAACCAAGTCTGAGTCACCATAGCACATCACTCGACGGATACCAATCTCTTTAGCCATCCGGAGCCCGTGGATGAGTGCCACATACTCGGCCACATTGTTGGAGGCGGCAAAGTGGATTTGCAGGGTGTACTTGAGCTTGTAGCCCTTGGGGGAGGTGAGGACGATGCCAGCTCCCAAGCTAGTGCGCATCTTTGACCCGTCAAAGTGCATCCTCCAATGGGTTGAGTCTGGAGCAGGCGGCAGGTACTGGGTCTCGGCCCAGTCGACGAGGAAGTCGGCAACGCTTGTGATTTGATGGTGGTGCGGGGCTGGTAGAAGATGGTGAAGGGGGCCAGCTTGATGGCCCACTTGGCCACTCTTCCTGAAGCATCTCTGTTGCCCATGATCTCAGCAAGCGGGGCCGTGCAGACGACCATGATTGGGTGCTCTTGGAAGTACTGCTTGAGTTTCTTGGCGGTGAAGTACACGCCATAGCACATCTTCTGGTAGTGGGGGCAGTTCTGCTTGGAGACTGATAGAACCTCGCTCAAGTAGTAGACTGGCCTCTGGACGGGCAAGGCTCTGCCGTCTTCTAGGTGCTCGACCACAATGACTGTGCTGACCACCCGGTTGGTGGCGGCTATGTAAAGGAACATGGGTTCCTTGTCTGTTAGCGCCGCCAGGACAAGTGAGGTGGACAGTAGTTGCTTGAGCTGCTGGAAGGCTTCATCTTCCTGGTCGTTCCAGTCGAAGCAAGCGGTTTTCTTCATCAGTTGGTATAGGGGGAGTGCCTTCTCTCCCAGCCAGCTGATGAAACAGCTGAGAGACGCCAGGCACCCTGTAAATTTCTGGACATCTCGCACATGATTTGGCTGCTCCATTCTCTCAATGGCCTTGATCTTTGCACGGTTGCACTCGATGCCGCGTTCAGATACCAGGAAACCAAGGAGCTGGCCTGCTGGTACCCCGAAGATGCATTTCTCCAGGTTTAGCTTGATCTGAAAGCGGCGGAAGTTTTCAAATGTCTCTTGGAGATCCTCCAAAAGTGTTCCTCTCTTCTCCGTCTTCACCACGATATCATCCACGTAAACGTGAGCGTTTCTGCCAAGTTGCTTGAGGAGACACTTCTGCATGCACCGCTGAAAAGTGGTGCCGGCGTTTCTCAGGCCGAACGTCATGGTCAGGTAGTAGAAGGCCCCAAATGGCGTGAGGAAGGCAGTCTTGAGGCGGTCACCCAGATCGAGTTTGATCTGGTGGTACCCGGAATAAGCGTCAAGGAATGACAGCAGCTCGCATCCGACAGTGGAGTCAATCACTTGATCTATTCACGGAAGAGAAAACGGATCTTTATGGCAGGCTTTGTTGAGGCTGGTGTAATCAATACACATGCGCCATTTGTTGTTCTTCTTCAGCACTAGGGCTGGGTTTGCGAGCCACTCTGGGTAGAAAACTTCCATAATGAAGCGGGCTGCTAGCAGGCGGGCAACTTCTTCCCCATCAACTCTTCTTTTCTCTTATGGCAGGCACCGGAGTGGCTACCTGACAGGCTTTGCATCTTCTCTCACATGGAGCTTGTGCTCGGCGAAATCTGTTAGGACACCCGGCATGTCTTTCGGGGACCATGCAAAGATGTCCCGATTCTCACGGAGGAAATCGACGAGCTCGCTTTCCTATTTGCTGTCTAGGTTTGACCCTATGACAACAAATCGCTCTGGGTGAGACGGGTCCAAGGCAATCTTCTTTATCTCCTTGGCCGGCTGGAACGAGCCTTGTGGCTCCGCCTCCCTGGGGTCGGCTGGTATGGCTGGCTGCTCGCCAGCCATTGCCACCAGTCGTTCTAGGCAGCGCTTCTCTTCAGCTATGACAAGGGACTCGGCCAGACGGCTGCTGGCTGTTGCACACGCGATGGATTTCTCATAGTCCCCAGGTATGGTGATTATGCCCTTGTGGCCCGACATTTTCATCTTGAGATTGGCGTAGTGGGGTACTTCCATGAACTTTGCAAGAGCAGGCCGGCCCAAGATCACGTGATAGGGACTTACCAGGTTCACCACTTCAAACCAGACTGGCTCCCTCCGGAAATGCATCTTGTCACCAAACAGGACATCAATCTTGGCCTTGCCGATTGGTGAGCAAGAGAGGCCTGGCACAACGCCGTGGAACACAGTCCTGGTAGGATGAAGCTGCTTTTCTTTGATGCCCAACTTCTCCATGGTGTCGCGATACATGATGTTGATGCTGCTGCCGCCGTCTGTCAGTGCTCGGGAGAAATGACAGGCCCGCCTGTCGGTGGAGAGAGTTGCATCCAGAACCAAGGCATAGGCCCCTAGTGATGGCATGACAGCCAGGTGATCTTCTCGGCTCTAGCTAACGGGCCTCTCAGACCAGTGCATGAACTCTCGGGCTTCGATGGCAACGGTGTTGACTTCTCTGCGCTGCTGGCGCCGGCTGTGCCTATCGTCCACTTGGCTGGTGAAGACGACATAGGCCCCGTTTTCTTCTAGGAATTCATCCTGGACCTTGCCGCCCGGAAGAGCAGCCGGAGGATTGGGAGGCGGGGCCGCCTGCCCAGCAGGCGGCGGTGGCAGAGCTTCTCCTCTGGCAATCCGTGTGAGCCAATGAGACTTTCATGTGGTGTGGTTGGAAGGCTTTACGCCACTGTGGAACTTGCAGGGGGCGTCCAGGGCATGGTCGAAGGAAAAAGCCGGCTGCCAGGCTGGCTTGCCGCCCTTCTGGCGCTTGGGTCCTGCTTGTGCCTCTGGCTGCTGGCCATCAACCGCTGCCACAAGCCGTCTGTTGGCAGCCGGCGCGTGGGTCTTGCGTTTGTGATCGTTTGGCTACTGGCGTCAGCTGGACTCTCCGGACGGCGTTGTTGGAGTTGGAGGAGTCATCTTCCCAGAGGCGTCCACTTGCAGCTCGGTCTTCATGGAGGAGTCTGCGGTGGCGTATTTGTCTGCTATGCTCAACAGCTCGTCCAGCATGGCAGGCTCGTCACAGAGGAGTTTGTGCTTGAGCAAGGTGCCTTCTCTGCGCCCGGCCATGAAATACTCGATGGCTTGTACCTCGTGCACTCCCTCGCAAGAGTTTCACAGCTCCGCCCAATGCGTCAGGCAATCGCGGGCTGACTCATCTGGGACTTGAACACATAAGGAGAGCGGCGCGGCTTGAGAGGACGCTTGTAGGTACTGGTGAAGTTGCGATTGAAGGTGTTGGTGAAGTCCAGCCAGCCATTGATGATGTTTGGTTTGTGGCTATTCAGCCATGTCCGGGCCGTGCCCTGGAGCATAAGTGGCATGTACTTCACCGCAACACGCCTGTTGCCGGTTGCTATGCTGACGGCTGTGGAGTAATCCACCAGCCAGTCCTCTGGCTTCACGGATCCGTTGTACTTGGGGGTATCTCTGGGGAGCGAGAAGCCCTTGGGGAAAGGCTCGTTACGGATGCGAGGGCCGAAACAGGCTGGGCCGAGGTCATCTTCTTCTTCGACCGCCTGGGACCGAGCCAGTCGGTCAAGGCGGTGGCGGGCGTTGTTCTCCCCAACCCCCTCACGGCGGCCCAAGCGGCCCGCCAGAGAGGGGTGGTTGACAGGCGGAGGAGACACACGCCTCTCTCGTCTAGGAGGAGGCGGGAGTTGCTCTCGCCGTTCTACGGCCCTAGGGCGGCCGTCTTCGTCGCGCTCGATGGTGATGCGAGTCTGCCGGCTGCGGCTGGCAGCCGGCTCTGAGTCTCGCCGGTTGGGGGCGTCGACTGTTGGGGAGCGGGACGTAGCTCCTTGCTCCCGCCGAAGGGGGCGGTTATCGGCCTGCGCGCCAGCCTCTGATGCCCGGTGACGGGCATCCTGCTGCACAGCAGCGGCGGCGAGGAGCTGGCGGGCGCGCTGAGTCACGCAGCGAAGCTCGTCTCCCTCCAAGTGGCCCATCTCATCAACTGCTGCCTGGGCAGCCCATAGGCTCTCCGATGGAGTGAGGTAAACGGGCTGTGCGGCCCCCCAGCATGTCTACTAGCAGCCCGCCGCGATCGCGAACGGCGCCAGCCCGGCTAGGCTCGCCAGCAGCCGGCGTGCCGCAAATGGCACGGTCCATCTCGCGGCGGTAGGCTTCAGTGAGGCATCGAGAAGCGGCCAGCTTGTTGGCGCTGTCGAGGAGCGAGACGGGAAGTGCCTCCAGTGCCGCGCCGTCTGCTCCTGCCGCAAGGGTGCGGCGAGGCTCTGTTGGGCGGCTGGAGCGGATCTTGGCCCGACCCGCCGGACGGCTTGTCGTGGTTGGTGGCGAGCACCTCTATGATGGTGCTGGCGGTGTTGTCGCCCGTTGGAGCAGGGAGGGGGGCCGTCGATGATCACCATGTGCTCGAGGAAGGAATCGATGGGCTCTGCGTCTAGGTCGATGATCATGTCTACTGCTGGGTTAGAAGAGCCCACTGACTCCACGTCAGAGGCGCGCTCGTCGACGATGTGGAGCTTGTCGAGGAGCTCGACGAGCCAGCTCTCCCGAGCCACTGGCTCGGCCGCCGGAGAGGGCTCGTCATGAATGTGGACGCCTCCGAGAAGGTCGGCGAGTCCGCTCGCGGCGCATGCGGCCTCAGCGCCGCGAAGCATCTCGGTATCCACGCCCGCGGGCGTGTCGGGCTTGCTGTGCTCGCCAGGGAGGAACAAAGTTCCCGTCCAGAACATGTCTCCGGGCTGGCTGTTCACGATCTATCAAGAGTTCATACTAAAATAACACAAGTTATTCTTTCGGATAGATCTATCAAGAGTTCATACTAATATAACACCAAAACAAATTCTTATTCATAATACTCAATCCAACACAACGAACTTCAAAGAGTGCCCCAAGATTTATACTGGAGAAACGAAGACAAGAACATGCATCAACCCCTATGCATAGATTACCTCAATGCCACCTCGGGAATCCGCAAGTTGAGTGCCAAAATATATATCAAGTGAATCAATACGATGCCCCATTGTCACCATGATTATTCAATTGCAAGACATATATCAAGTGTTCTCAAATCCATAAATGTATTCAATCCAAAGAAATATAAAAGGGAAAACTCAATTCATCACAACAAGATAGAGAGGGGAAAAGACCAGATGATCCGACTATATTAACAAAGACCGTGATACATCAAGATTGTGCATCTCAAGAACGAGAGAGAGAGAGAGAGAGAGAGAGAGAGAGAGAGAGAGAGAGATTAAACACATAGCTACTGGTACAAACCCTCAGCCCCGAGGGTGGACTACTCCCTCCTCACCATGGTGCCCGCTGCGATGATGAAGATGGCTACCAGTGATGGTTTCCTCCTCCAGCTGTCGGGGTTTTGGGGCGACATATGCCAACGGATGGCTTATCATGCATGGGGACCATAGAGCGTCACTGGGCCCTGGAAGTGGGATAAGGCGAAACTTAGGACGCCTACGGATCATACCCAGGTTCGGGGCTCTCCGTGGAGATAACACCCCTAGTCCTGCTCTGCGGGGACTCCGCATCATGACTAATAACAATAGGGTAGCTACAAGGTTCCTCCTCGAGCTGCGTCGTCTAAGGGAGGAAGATGAGCAAGGCTAGCTCACTACACTCTTGGGAATCAGGGTGGTAGCTAGGGTTTCTCTCTCTCTCTCTTTAGGTGACTCTCTTTCTTCTAGGGTTCAATCTTCCAACCCCTCCTCATGGAGGACCCTGCGGGGTTTATATAGGCCTACCCCCAGGGGTACAGTTGTAATCTCGATAGAGTGGCCCCCGGCTATCAGCGTCCTCCGGCGCCGGCCTCGCCGTCTGTCTGCTGGGGCCCGCCGCCTGCAGGCCCAGGTGATTGCCTTTCACTATAGGCGTGCTTCTGCTGACGGTAGCATCGTCAGGAGGGAAGTGGCTACAGTACCGCCGTCTCCTACCGTACACTGCCACCACGCCGTGTCTTGTCATCTTGATGAGGTTCAGACTTCTAGGGCAGGATTCGCCGTCTATTACCAGGCGGCCGCCTCCCCTAGCCGCCTGCCAGGGGCGGCTTGTTTGGACTTACCCACTGGTCGG
>LR738714.1:411177909-411194448 GCA_902687465.1 Secale cereale
GCAGCCGCCTGCTGGCCCCGCCGTCTGCGGGTAGTGGGATCGTGGCTTCCTCGGACCGAAGCTTGGTCACTGGCAGCGTGGCTACAGTGACTCGCCGCTTAAGAGACGGCCACAAGGTACACAGTCACTGTAGCCATGCCCTTATAGATTCTCTAAGGGCGTGCTCAACTCTTGCCATGCCTCAGCTGCGCGGTGGTCCCCCAGCACGCATCCCAACGGAGAGGCGTAGGACCGTCTGCTAGCTGCTGGTTGTGGAGCGGCCGCCTGTTTGGGCCTCTGCCGCCTGCTAGCAGCCGGCTCCAAGGGTAAGCTGCCCTAGGAGGCGGCCTGATGAGCATATGGCTGGGGAGTAACAGGCGGCCCCAATTTGCCTTGAAATACCATGGGTGGTCGATGGGGACACCCGTGGTCAATATCTCTCACAAGGGCGGAGTCGGAAAGGGCTCTAGGTTGGATCTCATGGACTATAGAGCCTTGCGGCGGCAGAACTTCTGATATAGGTCTACCCCGAAGGGTTTCGGAATATTTGTGAATTTATAGGGTAAAGAGGCGGTGGGGGAGGCCACCGAGGTGGGCACAACCCACCTGGGCGTGCTAGGGGGCCTGGCGCGCCCTGGTGGATTGTGCCCCCTCGGGGCACCCCCCAGGTGCAGCTCTGGCCCATTGGGTGCCTTCTGGTCCATAAAAAATCTCCAAAAAGTTTCAGGGTGTTTGGACTCCGTTTGATATTGATTTCCTGCGATGTAAAAAACATGCAGAACACAACGACTGGCACTTGGTACTATGTCGATAGGTTAGTACCAAAAAATGATATAAATGATTATAAAATGGTTGTAAAACATCCAAGAATGATAATATAACAACATGGAACAATAAAAAATGATAGATACGTCGGAGACGTATCATGGTTGCCTATGACTTCCGACTTTACACTGTCTCTGGGATTGGGAATAGTAGAGATCAAGATTGTCGGCTAACAAACCAGACCAGCGATTTTGGGGAACATAAAGTCTACATAGCTAGCGTAGCCCCCATCCTGGATAATTTGAGCCTAGCTGAGTGCATGCCAGTAAGGGCTGTTTGGTCATCCCTCGGCTGTTTCAGTTGGCCAAGGCTAATTGAAAATGTTTCTGGGTTGGCTGCATTACAGGATTGGCTGAGGTGTTGCATGCGAGAGCGTGTTTGGTTGCATTGGTCTATAGATATTGGGATCACTATTTCTACAGGGTGGTGAATTTGCCCCTTATGTTGTGGGGTGGGTGGTTTGGAAAACAGCCAAGTCCTTGTGATTAAAAAATTTGTACTTTGAATCTAAGTTGACTACTGATGTTGTTTCTTAGGACATGTACAACAGCATCCATTCAGCCATCTGTAACACATGCCACATGGGATTTTTATCTAGGTGGAGGGGAGAGAACGAAGAGAGAGGAGGAGGGTGTCTATAATTCACCAGACATGCGATATCCAAAAATATTGCTCCTTATCAACATCCATTTATCTCCACCGTCGAACCGTCGTATCCCGTGCTCCAACATGGTGATTTATTTTCCTTTTTTACACTGCCTACTCCGGCGAGACATGCACACCATTGTGCTGCTTCGGTCGACGCCGAGGCACCACTAGCCGGCCAAGGAGCATCTGCCATGGATGTCGGCGAAAACATGTTTCGCTATAGAGCATCAGCCCTATGACCTTGTTGTGCGAGGCCTTGCGAAGCAGTGGAGGGCATCAATGATGCCTAGCAGACCCAACGCTGCTCGATGGACAGCTGCAAGCCAGCGAGAGCATGATCGATGCTCCTTCTCATTGTCAATGTTCAACTTGTTGGCTAGGCAGAGCGCCGTAGGGCGGTGGTGCCTAGCTTTGACTACTCGTCTAACACACACCTTGTCATCAGATGAGCATTGCGCTGGACTGTGACCCTGCTCGCATCATCGACTAGGGTGGAGGAGCGGTGGCAGCCAGACTGTGCAAGGTTTATTTTCAGTTCCTAATTTTGGGGGGTTGCAGATAGAAAATAGACAAACTGTTGTACAGGGAGTCTTTAATGCTATCCAGAGGTGATTGCAACTGATGGCTTTATCTAAACTACTGAACATGTCTTTATGCACCATCAGGATGTAATCAAGACACAGTAGGCACGCTGTAGTTAGAATTCTGATCTATGCGCAATTCATAAATCGAAGGGGACTCTACAAGCAATAGCACTCGGACTTGTTTGGGATCGAAATCGCATAACGAAAAATTACGTGGATCCTCAACATTGCAAATGAACAATAAAATTGACAGGGAAGCAAAGACCGGATTGATACACCACCGCACTTAGATTGGTCAGAGAATCCCGTTAAAATTATCTCATACGCTAGATGAGTGGAATGAATGGAGGGCGGGGAGATGCAAGTAGCGGCCGGAAGCACGACACAGGTCAACAGAGGAAACCCTAGCTTGGATGAAGACGGGGAAGAAGTTTTTTAATATGGGGAAGAAGGTGTCGGACGGGTAGTTTTGGCCCTTGGAGCATCCCCGTTCACGCTGCAGCTGGGAGTGGGTTTAAGTTTTTCCTTTTTTAAGACAAATGAGTGGGTTTAAGTGGGATTTACTATCCCATCCCATCCCACTAAACTGCTTCAGCGGGAGCCAACCCACTCAACACGTAGAAAACTAAGTGGGCTAGCCATATTAGCCCAGTGGAATCCCACCTTAGCCTGATAGGTTCTCTCGCTAGACAAAGGACGCGCTCCAGCGCATGCACACTCTTGCTGCCGCCGCTCGATGGCCGATATCGCCACATCACCTTCTCTTAGGCCTCGCACTCAACACATCTCCGCCTCCCCTCCCTCGCAGCTTCTTGCCGTCCCAATCAAGACCCGTGGATTCTCTCGGTCCTGGCCAAACGCAACGGTCAGGTCATCGGCGGCCCCAATCCCGACCCCCAGGTCGCCGGCAGCCCCGAACCCGACCTCCAGCTTGCCGGCATCGCCAACCCTGACCCCCAGGTCGCCGGGTTCCCCAAACCCGGACCCCCAGCTCGCGTGCTGCAGGTAGTCAATCATTCAAATCTTTTTTCTTTCAATTTACCATGTAGGATTCAAATGCTGATGGATTGCTGATACGTCTCCAATGTATCTATAATTTTTGATTGTTCCATGCTATTATTTATGATGTTTTGGATGTTTAATGGGCTTTGTTATTAATTTTTATATTATTTTTGGGACTAACCTACTAACCCAAAGGTCCAGTCCAGAATGTTGTTTTTTGCCTATTTCAGGGTTTTATTGAAAAGGAATATCAAACGGGGTCCAAACGGAATGAAACTTCTGGAGAGATATTTTTGGAACAAAATACGCACGGGATACTTGAGAACCACGGAATAGGGCAGACATGGTGTCCACGAGGGTGGAGGGCGCGCCCCCCTATAGGCGCGCCCCTGCCTCGTAGGCACCCTGTGTGGCCCCCGGTGCCCTCCTTCCTCCTATATATACCTACGTACCCCGAAAACATCAGAAGAGGAGAGAAAACCCTAGTACCACCGCCGTAACCTTCTGTTCCCGTGAGATCCCATCTTGGGGCCTGTTCCGGAGCTCCGCCGGAGGGGGGATCTACCACTGAGTGCTTCTACATCATCATCATCGCCTCACCATGAGTTGTGAGTAGTTTATCACAGACCTTCGGGTCCATAGCTAGTATCTAGATGGCTTCTTCTCTCTCTTTGGATCTTAATACCAAGTTCTCCTCGGTCTTCGAGGAGATCTATTCGATGTAATCTCTTTTTGTGGTGTGTTTGTCAAGATCCAATGAATTGTGGGTTTATGATCAAGATTATCTATGAAAAATATTTGGTTCTTTTATGAACTCTTTATGTATGATTATAATATCCTTGCAAGTCTCTTCGAATTATTGGTTTGGTTTGGCCTACTAGATCTATAGTTCTTGCAATGGGAGAGTTGCTTGGCTTTGGGTTCAATCTTGCGGTGTCCTTTCCCAGTGACAGTAGGGGCAGCAAGGCACGTATTGTATTGTTTCCATCGAGGATAAAAAGATGGGGTTTATATCATTATGTTTGAGTTTATCCATCTACA
The DNA here is from genome assembly GCA_902687465.1 of Secale cereale. Lineage (NCBI taxonomy): Eukaryota > Viridiplantae > Streptophyta > Magnoliopsida > Poales > Poaceae > Secale > Secale cereale. Next base: position 411,181,989 of record LR738714.1, read on the forward strand.
TCATGTCATCTTGCTTAAGGCGTTACTCCGTTCTTATGAACTTAATACTCTAGATGCATGCTGGATAGCGGTCGATGTGTGGAGTAATAGTAGTAGATGCAGAATCGTTTCGATCCACTTGTCTCGGATGTGATCCCTATATATAATGATCATGCCGAGATAGTCTCATAAGTATTCACTTTTCTATCAATTGCCCGACAGTAATTTTTTACCCGCCGTAGAATATCGCTATCATGAGAGAAGCCACTAGAGAAAACTATGGCCCCCGGGTCTATTCTCAACATATAAATCTACAATCTACTTTACTTTTCCGCTTTTACTTTCTGTTCTTATAACCAAAAATAACAAAAATATCAAACTATCATCTCTATCAGATCTCACTTTCGTAAGTGACCGTAAAGGGATTGACAACCCCTTATCGCGTTGGCTGCGAAGTTCTTATTTGTTTGTGCAGGTGCGAGGGACTCGCGCGTGGTCCCCTACTGGATTGATACCTTCATTCTCAAAAACTGAGGGAAATACTTACGCTACTGTGCTGCATCACCCTTTCCTCTTCGAGGGAATACAATGCAAGCTCGAGAAGTAGCAAGAAGAATTTCTGGCGCCGTTGCCGGGGAGGCTTACGCAAAAGTCATATACCAAGTACCTATCACAAACCCTTATTCTTTGCATTACATTTTTTGCCTCTCGTTTTCCTCTCCCCCACTTCACCCTTGCCGTTTTATTTGCCCTTCTTCTGCCGTGTTTTTATCGTTCGCTTGCTTCTTGTTTGCTTGTGTGTTGGATTGCTTGCTTGTCACTATGGCTCAGAACAATACCAAATTGTGTGACTTCTCCAATACCAACAATAACGATTTTATTAGCACTTCGATTGCTCCTATTACCGATGCTGAATTTTGTGAGATCAATGCTGCTCTGTTGAATCTTGCGATGAAAGATCAATTTTCCGGCCTTCCTAGTGAAGATGCCGCTACCCATCTAAACAACTTAGTTGATTTGTATGATATGCAAAAGTAAATCGATACGGATAAAAATATTGCTAAATTGAAGTTATTTCCGTTTTCACTTAGAGATCATGCTAAAACTTGGTTTTCTTCTTTGCCTCGAAATAGTATTGATTCGTGGAATAACTGCAAAGATGCTTTTATCTCTAAGTATTTCCCTCCTCCTAAGATCATCTCTCTTAGAAACGATATTATGAATTTTAAGCAACTAGATCATGAGCATGTTGCACAAGCTTGGGAGAGAATGAAATTAATGATACGTAATTGCCCTACACATGGTTTGAACTTATGGATGATTATTCAAAACTTTTATGTTGGCTTGAATTTTGCTTCATCTTTTAGATTCGGCCACAGGAGGCACTTTTATGGAAACTACCTTAGGAGAAGCTACCAAACTCCTAGATAATATTATGGTTAATTATTCTCAATGGCACACCGAAAGATCTACTAGTAAAAAAGTGCATGCTATTGAAGAGATTAGTGTTTTGAGTGGAAAGATGTATGACCTTATGAAATTATTTGCTACTAAGAGTGCTTCTTCTGATCCTAATGATATGCCTTTGTCCACTTTGATTGAAAATAATAATGAATCTTTGGATGTGAACTTTGTTGGTAGGAATAATTTTGGTAACAATGCTTATAGAGGGAACTTTAATCCTAGACCTTTTCCTAGTAATTCCTCTAATAATTATGGTAATTCATACAACAACTCTTATGGAAAGATGCCTTCTGAATTTGAAACTAGTGTTAAGGAGTTTATGATTTCGCAAAAGAATTTCAATGCTATGCTTGAAGAAAAATTGCTTAAGATTGATGAATTGGCAAAAAGTGTGGATAGAATTACTCTTGATGTTGATTCTTTGAAACTTAGATCTATCCACCCAAAGCATGCTATCAATGAGTCTCTCAAAGCCATGAGAATTTCCATTGATGAAGGCAAAGAAAGAACGCTAGGATGCGTGCTAAAAGAGAGAATTATATAAAAGTGTGTTCTTCTAGTTATCATGAAAATAAAGATGAAGATCTGAAAGTTGTTGCTGTGTCTCCTATTAGATCCTTGTTTTCTAGTACGAATCTTGATAAAGATAGGATTGGAGATGATTCTACTTTAAGGTATCCCAATGATTCAGAGTTTTTAGATCTTGATGCTAAAATTGTTAAAAGTGGGAGTGAAGAGATTAAAACTTTGCATAGTGATGAACCCACTACCTTGGATTTCAAGGGATTCAATTATGATAATTTCTCTTTGATTGATTGTATTGCCTTGTTGCAATCCGTACTAAACTCTCCGCATGCTTATAGTCAAAATAAAGCTTTCACCAAACATATAGTTGATGCTTTGATGCAATCTTATGAAGAAAAACTTGAATTAGAAGTTTCTATCCCTAGAAAGCTTTATGATGAGTGGGAACCTTATATTAAAATAAAAATTAAAGATCATGAATGCTTTGCTTTGTGTGATTTGGGTGCAAGTGTTTCCACTATCCCAAAAACTTTGTGTGATTTGCTAGGATTCCATGAGCTTGATGATTGTTCTTTAAATTTGCATCTTGCGGATTCCACTATTAAGAAACCTATGGGAAGGATTAATGATGTTCTTATTGTTGCCAATAGGAATTATGTGCCCGTAGATTTCATTGTTCTTGATATAAATTGCAATCCTTCATGTCCTATTATTCTTGGTAGACCTTTCCTTAGAACGATTGGTGCAATTATTGATATGAAGGAAGGGAATATTAGATTCCAATTTTCGTTAAGGAAATGTATGGAACACTTTCCTAGAAAGAAAATCAAATTACCATATTTTAAACTATTATGAGAGCCACTTATGGATTGCCTTCCAAAGATGGCAATACCTAGATCTATCCATGTATCGTGCCTAGCTAGGGGCGTAAAACGATAGCGCTTGTTGGGAGGCAACCCAATTTTATATTTTTTGTTTTTGCTTCTGTTTAGGAATAAATATTGCATCTAGCTTCTGTTTAGATGTGGTTTTGTGTTTTAATTAGTGTTTGTGCCAAGTAGAACCTTTGGGAAGACTTGTGGGAAGTTTATATGATCTTGCTGTGAAAAACAGAATCGTTAGTGCTTGCTAGAATGGTCACCAGATTTTACTGGAGTGTGATATTTAGTCGATTATTTTTGCAGATGATTAGTAGAAAATTTCCTCACGTATACCAATTTATTTCAATTTTTTTGGATTTACAGAAGTATGCGAAAACTACAGATTACTTCAGACTGTTCTGTTTTTGACAAATTCTGTTTTTCGTGTGTTGTTGGCTTATTTCAATGCATCTATGTGTATTATTGGGAAGTATGATTCATAGAGAAGTTGGAATACAGTAGGTTTAACACCCATATAAACAAAGAATTAATTCATCTCAGTACCTTTGAGTAGTGGTTTGTTTTCTTATACTAACGGAGCTCACGAGATTTTTTTTCTAGGTTTTGTGTTGTGAAGTTTTCAAGTTTTGAGTATCGCTTTGATGGACTATGGAACAAAGAGTGGAAAGAGCCTAAACTTGGGGATGCCCAAGGCACCCCAAGGTAAAATTCAAGGACAACAAAAATCCTAAGCTTGGGGATGCCCCGGGAAGGCATCCCCTCTTTCGTCTTCATCCATCGGTAACTATACTCGGAGCTATATTTTTATTCACCACATGATATGTGTTTTACTTGGAGCATCTTGTATAATTTGAGTCTTTGTTTGTTAGTTTGCCACAATTATCCTTGATGGACACACCTTTTTGAGAGAGATAAATATGGCCTAGGAATTGTTAGAACACTCTATGTGCTTCACTTATATGTTTTGAGTTGAATAGTTTTTGCTCCAGTGCTTCACTTACATCTTTTAGAGCACGGTGGTAATTATATTTTGTAGAAATTGTTGATCTCTCATGCTTCACTTATATCCTTTTGAGAGTCTATTAAAACAACATGGTAATGTGCTTTGGCTATAAAACTAGCCTTCACATGATAGACATCCAAGATCAATGTAGTAAAAACTTTCACACTAAGTGCATTGAATATGATGAGAAGTTGGATGCTTGATAATTGTTTTGAGATATGAGGATAGTGATATTAGAGTCATGCTAGTGGAGTTATTACGAAATTAAGAAATGCTTGTGTTAAAGTTAGTGAGTCCCGTAGCATGCACGTATGGTGAACCGCTATGTGACGAAGTTAGAGCATGAGGTCTGTAAAGTGTCATCCTTTGTGTGGAGGTCGGGGGCGGGCGATGGTTAACTCCTACCAACCTCCCCCCTAGGAGCACGTGTTGAATGCTTTGTTTTGATGACTCGTAAATTATTGCAATAAGTATATGAGTTCTTATGACTAATGTTGAGTCCATGGATATTAGGCACTCTCACCCTTCCACCATTGCTAGCGTCTCTTGTACCGCGCAACTCTCGCCGGTACCATCACCCACTATATATCCTTCTCAAAATAGCCACCATATATATTCCTCAAAACAGCCACCATACCTACCTATCATGGCATTTCCATAGCCATTCCGAGATATATTGCCATGCAACTTTCCACCGTTTTGTTCATATGACACGCTTCATATTGTCATATTGCCATGCATGATCATGTAGTTCACATCGTATTTGTGGCAAAGCCACCATGCATAATTTTTCATACATGTTACTCTTGATTCATTGCATATCCCGGTACATCGCCGGAAGCATTCATATAGAGTCATACTTGTTCTAGTATCGAGTTGTAATATCGAGTTGTAAATCAATAAAAGTGTGATGATCATCATTATTAGAGCATTGTCCCATGTGAGGAAAGGCCAATAAAAAAATATAGAGAGGGGCTAATAAAAAAAGAGAGAAAGCCCCTCCAAAAAAATTAGAGAAACGAGAGAAGGGACAATTGCTACTATCTTTTTCCACACTTGTGCTTCAAAGTAGCACCATGTTCTTCATGATAGAGAGTCTCATGTTTAGTCACTTTCATATACTAGTGGGAATTTACATTATAGAACTTGGCTTGTATATTCCAACAATGGGATTCCTCAAATTCCCTAGGTCTTCATGAGCAAGCAAGTTGGATGCACACTCACTAGTTTCTTTTGTTGAGCTTTCATACGTTTTTAGCTCTAGTGCATCCGTTGCATGGCAATCCCTACTCACTCACATTGATATCTATTGATGGGCATCTCCATAGCCCGTTGATACGCCTAGTCGATGTGAGACTGCCTGCCTCCTTTTTGTCTTCTCCACAACCACCTCTCTATTCCACCCATAGTGCTATGTCCATGGCTCACGCTCATCTATTGAGTGAAAGTTGAGAGGTTTGAAAGAATAGAGTATGAAAACAAGTGCATGGCTGAAACCGGGGTTGTGCATGATATGAATATTTTGTGTGATGAAGAGGGAGCATAGCCAGACTATAATATTTTGTAGGGATAACTTTCTTTAGCCATAGTATTTTGAGAAGACATGATTTCTTTGTTAGTATGCTTGAGGTATTATTATTTCTTATGTCAATATAGACTTTTGTCTTCAATCTTTCAGATCTGAACATTCATGCCACAATTAAGAGAATTACACTGAAAAGCTATGTTGGTTAGCATTCCACATCAAAAAATTTGTTTTTATCATTTACCTACTCGAGGCGAGCAGGAACTAAGCTTGGGGATGCTTGATACGTCTCCAACGTATCTATAATTTTTTGATTGTTCGATGCTATTATTTATGATGTTTTCGATGTTTAATGGGCTTTGTTATACATTTGTACATTTTTATATTATTATTAGGACTAACCTACTAATCCAAAGGCCCAATCCAGATTGCTGTTTTTTTGCCTATTTCGAGGTTTTATAGAAAAGGAATATCAAACGGAGTCCAAACGGAATAAAACTTCTAGAGAGATAATTTTGGAACAAAATACGCACGAGAGACTTGAGAACCACGGAATATGGCTGACATGGCGTCCACGAGGGTCGAGGGCGCGCCCCCCTATAGGGCACGCCCCCCTGCCTTGTGGGCACCCCGTCTGGCCCCCGGTGCCCTCCTTCCTCCTATATATACCTACGTACCCCAAAAAAACATCAGAAGAGGAGAGAAAACCCTAGTTCCACCGCCGTAACCTTCTGTTCCTGTGAGATCCCATCTTGGGGCCTGTTCTGGAGCTCCGTTGGAGGGGGGATCTACCACGGAGTGCTTCTACATCATCATCATCATCATCGCCTCATCATGAGTTGTGAGTAGTTTATCACAAGCCTTCGGGTCCATAGCTAGTATCTAGATGGCTTCTTATCTCTCTTTGGATCTCAATACCAAGTTCTCCTCGGTCTTCGAGGAGATATATTCAATGTAATCTCTTTTTGCGGTGTGTTTGTCGAGATCCGATGAATTGTGGGTTTATGATCAAGATTATCTATGAGAAATATTTGGTTGTTTTCTGAACTATTTATGGATGATTATAATATCCTTGCAAGTCTCTTCGAGTTATTGGTTTGGTTTGGCCTACTAGATCTATAGTTTTTTCAATGGGAGGAGTGCTTGGCTTTGGGTACAATCTTGCGGTGTCCTTTTCCAGTGATAGTAGGGGCAGCAAGGCATGTATTGTATTGTTTCCATAAAGGATAAAAAGATGGGGTTTATATCATTATGTTCGAGTTTATCCCTCTACATCATGTCATCTTGCCTAAGGTGTTACTCCGTTCTTATGAACTTAATACTCTAGATGCATGCTGGATAGCGGTCGATGTGTGGAGTAATAGTATAATTATCATGCCTAGATAGTCCCATAAGTATTCTCTTTTCTACCAATTGCTCGACAGTAATTTTGTACCCGCCGTAGAATATCGCTATCATGAGAGAAGCCACTAGAGAAAACTATGGCCCCCGGGTCTATTCTCAACATATCAATCTACAATCTACTTTACTTTTCCGCTTTTACTTTCTGTTCTTATAACCAAAAATACCAAAAATATCAAACTATCATCTCTATCAGATCTCACTTTCGTAAGTGACCGTAAAGGGATTGACAACCCCTTATCGCGTTGGCTGCGAAGTTCTTATTTGTTTGTGCAGGTGCGAGGGACTCGCGCGTGGTCTCCTACTAGATTGATACCTTGGTTCTCAAAAACCGAGGGAAATACTTACGCTACTGTGCTGCATCACCCTTTCCTGTTCGAGGGTATACAACGCAAGCTCGAGAAGTAGCAATTGCTCATGGATTCTAGTGAAAATTTGCAAGATTCATGTTTTTCAGTTTCTCTTAAGAGTCAAGATTTAGTTGTTGAAGGATTTCTCATGGATTCAGATGCTTGCTTTCCTTCTAAGTTCAGATTCAAGATATACTGAAATTAATTTATTTCCCCTTCTGCTGCTGTAAATGTAGAGTATGAATGTTAGAATCAGTATAAGAATGGTGGCCTCCAGTTTCTGTAAATTGATTTGATCTAATGACTTGGGTTGGGATACGGCTTAAGCTTAGAATGAATGTCTCTGCATTCTTTACCCCTGGGAAGGCAGATGCTTATAAAAGGAATTTGCACAAAAGTGAGGAGCAACTTCTACAAAGAGTCTGAAACAAGTTAGGTTTAGCATTGTTGTTTGCAGAGGGCTCCGAATTCAAATGAATTGTTTGTTTCACAACTAAATGTAATTTCCCATGCCATAAGTGAGGAGCATTTAGTAGTACAACATGTTCTTTCTTTCTTATTCTTTTGTACCTGTTAATAATGTCTGAATTTAACTCATCATATTTAACTTTGTTGTGAAAATGCTCAGATCTTGAGGAGCACAAGGTTACTAGTGAGCTCTTGCATGCCATAAAAATTGAGAAGGATAATGGCCCGGATCTTGAAGAGCACAAGGGTGCTGGTGAGCTCCTTATGGAACCACCAAAGTCCAACAAAAGGAAGCCAAGTAGGCAGAGTAGCGGTGAGCGTCATGGGGAACACCAAGAAACGAAAAAAGTCATCATGAAGCCGTCGACGTCCAAGAAAAAGAGGAAGGTAAAATTATCACACTACTTCATCATGAAGTTGTCGACGTTCAAGAAAGATATATGTACAATTAAAGGGAGGTGATATTCTTTGTTTCGTCCCACTTCGTGTGGTCCCACTTCAATTATTTTCAAGTACGCTATTTAGTTTCATTACTTGCCACCCGTTTTGGAACAATAGAGGAAGCCTATATGGCGGCGCACTATGGCCCAGGTCCGGAGAAAAATAAAATTGCCGGTGAGAGGGTTCGATCTCATAACCTGCCAACCGGTCACACATAGTTTATCCAACTGACCCAACTAGAGATAAGACTCCTGTTGCAACGCACGGGCCTTTTTGCTAGTAGACATAAAGTCTTGATGTATATTTTACTGTTTAGCAATACTTATTAGATAAGAACAAATTTTTCTCTCGGGCAAGTGAAGAAATGTGCACTAATCCACCGACACCGTTGTTTGGACCTTTGGCCATTGACATGGATAAGCATGCACCACTATTGAAGAAGAAAAGGCTTAATAAGGTGAATTTTGATTGCGAACAATTATCTCTGAATCAAATTGCCTTTCTGAAGCTTATTTGTCTAACCTTTTCTTGTTTCCTAGAGATCTTTGCCCGTTGACAAGGATAGGTAGTCATCACTTGGATCTTTGCCTGTTGACAAGGATAAGCAGCCATCACCTGGATCTTTGCCCATTGGCAAGGATAAGCAGCTATCACCTGGATCTTTGCCTGTTGACAAGGATAAGCAGCAATCATCTGAATCTTTACCTCTTGACAAGAATAAGCATCCATCATCTGGATCTTTGCCCATTGACAAGAATAAGCATCCATCACTATCCAAAAAAGTGGTAAGATCTCCGATCCTAAACAATGTCGTAGTGTCATTCTTAGCAAGAAGGGAATAAAAGTGTAAGTCACTAGAGAGCTCCCCAAAGTCACAACCTTCACTGCTTGCTCTATCTCCCAATGTAGCAAACCTTTCACTGGTGCACGTCGGTCCTAAACAAATGGTTTTTTTACCCCTTTCCGCGGCGGCATTTGGAACCATCGCCAAGTGAGTGCGTGCGATAGGGTGTCCCTTCCCACACGACCCAGAAATCGTCGGGGATAGTCCCTCCTGGGACCCAGGCTGGGGCCGTGTGCGATCGGGCGAGGCATGGAAACCCAATCATTTCTGTAGGTATGTACATCCCACAGGTAATCCGAGAAAATCATTTCCGTAGGTATGTAAATCCCACACGGTAATCCGAGAAAATCATTTTCATAGGTATGCACATCCAACATGGTGAATCCCAGAAAAACATTTCCGTTCATATGTATATCACACATAGTCAATCCAAGGATTATGTTTCCGTTCTTATGTACATCCCACACAGTCAATCCAGGGAAAACGTTTTCGTTCGGACGTAAATCCCACATAGTTTTATGTGTAGGCTCATGTGTGAAAGGTGTAACTATCACACACGGTCTTCCTTGGTTAACTGTTTGCTTTTATCAACTATATCACACACGATTTGATGAAGAAAACTGTGTGGCATTGGGCTATCCATCGCAAGTGCTTTTACTGCTAGAATCGTTTGCAAAGGTCCATGACCGTCTGTTCTATTTTTATTTTTGACTATAATTTATTATTCTAATTGGAAATTTTGAAATACGAAACGTGCAATTCAAATTCTCAGCACAATGGTTCAACAACGAATCCATAAATAAAATTGCCAGTACAATGTGTTCAGTAATTACAGGATTAGGCAGCAATTAACTATGATGAACCGCAGTATTTAAAGGCGGTAAAGGTGAAGAGATAAGTGTAAATCATTTTGACTGCCGACGGTGTTGAAGAAGCGGAATGCCCATAATGTGCCTTCCTGCATGCCATAGGCACGAACCACTTTTGTCCAACCCCTTGTGACGGTCGCCCACCCATCCTTCATCGCCTTCAGGAAGACTTCTAGAGCATTGTCATGGTAGCATGGATTATGTACTATAACCTAAGTTGCCACCACTCCGGTCATGTAGTTTGGAAGGTAATCATCAGTAAATAGCTTCGGAAACCACTGAAAAGAGAAAAATATCAGATACTGAGGTCTAATAGAGTAACTTGTTGTGGGCAGAGGGAAACGGCAACACATTACTTACCATCCTAAAGTTCACTGTTGTCTTCGACAAAGTCTAAATAAAGAGCTTAATTCCAATCACCCATTTCTTTTGCCTAACAATCTTTCTTAGTTTCCTCACTTGACACTTGTTCATGAATATCTCATTGCCCCATACGCAAAAGGGATCGAAGCGTGGATCAGTACCCCTCATATATGTACCTACAAGCAACCAGTATATGTTAGAAGCTAAACTGAGATTGCACAAATGATGTAAAATACAACTCCCTATGTTCCTAAGTACACGTTTTTTTTTCGAGATTTCAATATGAACTACTTACAGATGTATATAGAATTATAGATATAGTTTAGATTAGAATCTAGATTCACTCATTTTGCTCCTTATGTAGTCTATATTGGAATCTCTAAAAATACTTATATTTAGGAATAGATGGTGTATAAGACATGGGATGCAGCTAACCTCGACGGCAAACAACAACATCACCCATTGTAGCCCTGTGTAAGTACATGGAATGCCAATGTTAACTACAACAGGGTTAACATCCACCAAAAATGGCAAATGGTAAGAAAACAGCAGCATCTGTAGTGATATCTTCATTTCGGAAGAGTAGCATGGTAGCAAAGAGACGGATTAAAAAATGGATACAACTATTAATTGCAATAGGCTTAACAATATCCTAATTCATGTTTTGTAAGTTTGTAGCCATTGGAATACCACTCTTTAAAAATGGATACAACTATTAATTGCAACATGCTTAATGTCCATTGAAACCGATACTGAAAAAAATGCAATTGGCAGAGTTAAACATCACATGGCAGGTGATGCCAGAGCAGATAATGGCCCAGTTGTCTATAAAAAGGTAGGGAAAATAGCTCAGACATGTTAGGCATGTTTACTACAACATGCTTAATACATCGACAGTACAAAACATAGCCATTAATTGCAATTGGTATTGGCAAGATTGAACTGGTGGGTACATACTTGGTAAGACCTGAGAGGTAGTTCCTGGGGCACTTCATCTTGGCTAGAGCCCGCCCAAAGTCAGGGCGGCGAAGACGAGCTGTTCCTCCGAGTCGAAGCATGGATCAGTGCCACCGACATGTGCACCTACAGGCAACCAGTAAATTCTAGAAGTTAAACTGCAATTTCACAAATGACGTGAAATACTGTAAGACATGGGATGCAGCTAACCTTGACGACAAACAACAACATCGGCCGTTATGAATCTACGTAAGTACATGGACAAGCATGTTAAGTACCTCAGGGTTAGCATCCGGCAAAAATAGCAAATGGGGTAGCATCTTTAGTATATCTTCATTGCGGAGAGTAGCATGGTAGCAAATGGACAGATTAAAAAATGAATACAACTGTTAATTGCAACAGGCTTAACAACATCCTAAGTCATGTTTTGTAAGTTTGTAGCCATTGAAATGCATCCGTTTAAAAATGAATTCAACTATTAATTTCAACAGGCTTAATAGGAACTGAAACCGGTACTGATAAAAATGCAATTGGCGTAGTTAAACATCACAAGGCAGGTGATGCCAAAGCCGAGAATGGCCCAGATGTCTATAAAAAGGTAGGGAAAGTAGCAGAAATGTGTTAGGCATGTTTACTAGAACATGCTTAATACATCGACCGTACATAACATAGCCATTAATTGCAACTGGTATTGGTAAGATTGAACTGGTGAGTACATACATGGTAAGTCCTGAGAGGTAGTTGCTGGGGCACTTCATCTTGGCCAGAGCTCGCCCGAAGTCAGCGACGGCGGAGGCGAGCTGTACCTCCGGGTTGAAGCGTGGATCAGTGCCACTGACATGTGTAACTACATGCGACCAATAAATGGGTAGAAGTTAAGATGCAATTGCACAAATTATGTGAAATACTGTAAGACATGGGATGCAACTCACCTCGACGGCAAACAAAAGTATCGGCCGTTATGTCCCTGTGTAAGTACTTGGACAAGCATGTTAAGTCCAACAGGGTTAGCATCCAATAAAAATAGCAAATGGGTAGCATCTCTAATGATATCCTGAGCCATGTATTGTAAGTTTGTTGTTGGTATTTGTGAAATTGAGCTGGACACGGTAATATTTGAACATCACACATTGTGTAGTACTGAAATAAACAAGGCACGAACATGCTTAATACATCAGCCGTACAAATCCTAGCCATTGCAAGTGGTATTGGTAAGATTTATCTAGTCAGATCTTACCTGTTGAGTCCTGGGGGGTAGTCGCTGGGGGACTTCATCTGGGCCAGAGCCTGCACCATGTCGGCGGCGGCAGAGGCGAGGTGTTCCTCTGGGTTAACACGAACAACGTCCATCACGCCATGGACCGACATCAGCTCCTGGCGGGGGGGGGGG
>LR738714.1:411194576-411256099 GCA_902687465.1 Secale cereale
GGGGGGGGGGGGGGGGTGTGGGATTTGGAGGCATGAGGATGTTTCGCATGCGCCATTTAAGCAATCAGGTCGGGGACGTGATAGAGATCGGTGGGTTACCTGACTGGATCCGAGCAGAACGTAGATGTGGTTGAAGTTGTGGATGCGACGGCGATGATTTGAGATGCTGGTAGGGGGAGGCGCGAGGGAGGAGGGGATACTGAGGGCAAGGGGATGTGGTTGGAGGAATAAATTCTTAAGTCGCGCGCCTAATTAAAATTTCGGTGCGAAATTTGATACTTGGGCGGGGGAAACACACAACACAGACGAAGCGCGTACAATACTCGTGTGAGAAAAAATAAAGTTGGCATATCCCATCTCCAAAAAAAATTACATGTGTATTTGATTTTTTTCGGTCAATGATACGCCTGGTTTATTAGGAAATATCGAATAGATAATTGACTTATGGGTCGTTAACGCAAAAAACGCAGACGGGTACGGCATAGAAACCGTGTTTTTTGTGATCTTCTAATGATTAATGAAAAAAAATGCACACGGGCACACATGCTAATCAACGCTCAAAGCCCTCAAAGGATGCTCTTACCGACATTGTACGTCAATACTGCAAACTTAAAGTACTACTGGTAATTTGCTCTAATACTACAAACTTAAACTACTTCTCACATGCTGCCATCAGGGCATGCTGGCTAGACGCCGGCGTTCTCGTTCCCGGCCTTGTAGGCGACAGCCCACCGTGCTTCGATCTCCGCCACGCTCTCCTCACCACGGCGTGCGACCTCTTTTTTCTTGCGGTGGCGGGACTATCGTTACTTGACTGCTTTCTTCGTTTTCCACTCCTTCTGTGCGGCTTTGGCCGCCTCTAGATCCAGGACCCATTCGGCCATGGCAGCCTCAAAGTCCGCCCATGTAACTGTCTGGCCGCCAGCGGCAATGAACTCGGCGCGACGAGATGCCATAGTTTCCTTACCATGTGTGCGGTCTCGGGCGGCGAGGAATGTGGCGTGGCGAGATGCCATTGCTTCCTTACCAGTTACTGTGCACCAGTGTGCTATGGACGCCGCCTGGAGAGAGCTCTGGGACGGAAGGGATGGTCAGCGGTACAGTGCGGTGGTATTCAAGAGCTCAACCACAAACGACAACAGAAATTTGGCTTCCCTTACAATTTTGCTCATTTATTATGACACACAGTTCATCTCCGTCGCTTCCGGAAACAGTGTGCGCTGGGCCTATTGTGTGTTGCGTTATGATTGCCCGGAACCCCAGCCATGCGGATCGCGCGTGTGCACTGTTGGATGCGCCACGATCGAACGGCAATCCACGTCCCTCACATCACACCCGTGCACCTGTAGCTGGATTGGATTTATATGCGCTAAATGCCTAGAAAATGTACATAATCCCCTATGGTAAATGAGCCCGGAAAAATGCCAAATTTGAACACGGTGATTTGCAGGGTGTATGTTCCTCGTAGAAAAAAAACTCTAGGGCAAAGAATGAAGAAAATTTGGATTCCCCTTCAATCTTGAGGATTTCCCTTTTGAAAGCATGGAACTTCCTCGGTGATGGTGGGCGTGCATGACAACATAAGCCAAACCTTCTCAAGTTTTTACAAAGGCATGGTGAGGTCATACCATGGTACCATGCCGGGCGTCATGTTTTTAAGCATTTCTTTCATTTTTTCTATAGTTGAAAACCCAACAAACAGACATTTGTGGTTGACTATTGCCACACATTTCATCGAAATATCAGTCCATTCCTTGAAAAAGGCATGAGAATTTACTAAATGGCACGAGCATGGTTTTCTAGGCTGTTCTTGTGGACCCTTTGATGCATCGATTGTTTGAACTAGAATTATGCGCATTAATGCTTAGGAAATGCACACAATCCCCTAAATTTGGCAAATGAACCTGGAAAGGTGCCAAATTTGAACACGGGGATTTGCAGGTTGTATGTTCATCGTAGAAAAAAACTCGTGGATAACGGACAAAGGAAATTTGGACCCACCTTCAATCTTGGTGATTTCCCCCTTGGAACCATGAAACTTCCTCGGTAACGGTTTGATTTATGAAAGGCGTGCATCACGACATAAGGAAAACATTGTCCAATTTTTACCAGGGCATGGTGAGGCCATACCATGGCACCACGCCAGGCGTCATGTTTTCCAACCATGTGTTTCATTTTTTGTATAGTTGTTAACCGAGTAAACAATACGTTTGTGGTTGACTATTGCCACACATTTCCTTGAAATATCTGCCCGTTCCTTGTAAAAGGCATCAGAATGTGTTAAATAACACGAGCATGGTTTTCCAGACCGTTCTTGCGCACCTTTTCATGCACCGATTGTTCGAATTTGAATTATGTCCATTAATGCCTAGAAAATGCACATAATAACCTAAAATATGGTAAATGAGCAAGGGAAAATGTCAAATTTGAACACATTGGATTTGAGGCAGTATGTTGATCCTTGGAAAATAACTGAATGACAAACTAGGACGGAATTACGATTCCCCTTCAATCTTGGGGATTTTCCCTCTCGAAAGCATGGAACTTCCTTGGTGATGGTTCGATTTTTGAAGGGCGTGCATGACGACATCAGCCAAACCTTCTCAAATTTTTACCAGGTCATGGTGAGGTCATACCATGGCACCATGCCAGGCGTCGTGTTTTTTAAGCATTTATTTCATTTTTTCTATAGTTGAAAACCCAACAAACAAACATTTGTGGTTGACTATTGCCACACATTTCATCGAAATATCTGTCTATTCCTTGTAAAAGGCATGAGAATTTACAAAATGGCACGAGCATGGTTTTCTAGGCCATTCTTGTGGACCCATTCATGCATTGATTGGTTGAACTTGAATTATGCGCATTAATGCCGATGGAATGCACATAATCCCCTAAATATGGAAAATGGTCCTGGAAAAGTGCCAAATTTGAACACGGTGATTTGCAGGTTGTATACTCATCATAGAAAAAAACTCGTGGACAAAGGACAAAGGAAATTTGGACCCCCGTTCAATCTTGGTGACTTCCCCATCAAAACCATGAAACTTCCTCGGATGATGGTTCGTTTTATGAAAGGCCCGCATCATGACATAAGGAAAACATTTTCCAATTTTTACCAGTGCATGGTGAGCCCATACCATGGCACCACACGAGGTGTCATGTTTTCCAACCATGTGTTTCGTTTTTTATATAGCACGAGCATGGTTTTCTAGACCGTTCTTGTGCACCTTTTCATGCATCGATTGTTCGAATTTGAATTATGTGCATTAATGCGTACAAAATGCACATAATCCCGTCAAATTTGAACACGGTGATTAGCAGCGTTTATGTTCATAGTAGAAAAAAACTCATGGATGAAGGACAAAGGAAATTTGGATTCCCATTCAATCTCGGTGATTTACTATCGCACACGATTCATCTTCGTCGCCTCTATGAACCGTGTGTGTTCACTCACACATGCAAAAGGAAAAGAAAACCCTTTCCCACTTCGTCCCCACTCACTCGCTGTGGACTCCTCCGCAACTCTGCATCCTAAGCTCGACGACTGTTGGCGGCGGGCGTAGGTCGCGCTCCAAACGGCATCGAATTTTGCCCCCACCACTTTCCGCTGCCTATCTGCACCGACATTCTAGACTCTGGTTGACTGGGGTTTCTGCAGGATTGGGCCGGGAATTTTTCTCATGGAGAAGGTAATCAACTTAATTAGTGAAATATTCACTCATCTCTTATTGCAGTCCATCCGTCACTGTTAATCAACCGGCAGGAATTGCCGTGGAATCATTGCTGTTCTAGCTGATTCGTGGGTGTTCATTCATGTGTGCATAGTGCAAGCACAAATCGGGCAACTATGGTCGTGGCCAGTCGGAAACGAAGTTCTATCTCACCATTCCGGATGACTTCAGGGAGCGCTCGGTATGTTCAATCTCAACCTACCACGGTCGGCATGGCCTAAATTTGTGAACATATACGTCTGTTGCTACATTATCTATATATTTACATCAAATCTTTGTTACATTTACTTTTTTTAATTCTACATTTTTGTACTTTGCTTGCATCTATATATGGATATCTTCTATCACTTACTCCCATATTTGCATCTTGCTCGGTTATTTCAATATATTTATTTATGATCTTAATTTTCATTTCAAGCAGTACATCCCTTGCTTTGCAAGAAAGGAGTAGAAAGAAATCTTGGGCTTTACTTTGCTGATGACTCTCAGGATGTCATATTGACAACACAACATGAATTTACAATGATGGTTAGCGTAAAACTTGATAAATATGGTCACTCCTATTTTAATATGTACCTTTGGAGAAAAATGTCTAAGTGTTATGAACTGAAAGCTGGCAATAAAGTTCTAGTGCGTGCACCACAACCTGGTCTAATTAACATGGATATTTACTTCCCCAATGTCATCAACCGATCAAAGTCTGATCGAGGTTAGTGTCCTTTCAACTTTCTCCATGCTATCATATTACTATTTAAGCAACAAATTGATCACTATTTAAGCAACCAATTGTGATATCATATTCTGACTCATTCCGAGGCAGTAACAAAATATGTTTACCAATTTATGTGCACTATATATATTCTTCTGCCATGTTCTGAATAAATAATACATTTCCACCTTTTAAGCAGGATATGTTGGATGCATACTGAATGATCTGTATGTTACTAAGCGTACCAAATTTCACATGAAGGACTTGAAGCATGTCATAAACTTTGTTGATAATCTGACAGAGATAGTACAACGTATGAACGCTGGATTTTGGATGCGATTAATTAGACCTATGGTGCACACACTTAACAAGACCAATTGTGTGCACAAAGCGCTGGTAAAAAGTCTTTTTTTAATTTTTATGCTCATAAACTATATATGTCTTCAACGATATGTTACAATTGTTTTTTATTCTACATGTCAACAGAAATTGTCCCTTGTAGCCATTCCAAGGTCGATTTCCCGGTGTAGTCGAATTACGCATGTGCCTGCTAATAACGCCAAAGTGATTACAAGGTACTGCATTTCCCGCAAAAATGGAACCATTCAAATTAACAAGTTCTCGCTTCTCGTGGCAATGCATCCATATTGGAAAATTGGAGACACTGTTCTACTCCTGCTCTACCAAGGCACATGAGGGCTCTTCCTTTTCATTGACGAGATGCCCAGTCACCGTGATTAAGCTGCTTCCAGTGGATAGTTATGCTTGTTGGCCCTCAGCCTCTTAAAATGTGCTAGCTGTTACTATATATGTTAAGTATGTAGATATGGACCATATGGTTGTTGTCCCTTAGCCTCTCAAAATGTGATAGTTGTTACTATGTTAAGTATGTAGATATGGACCATATGGTTGTCAAAACCGTGTTACGAAGATCCTCCTTTCGTCGAATAGTGTAACTACTATATATATGTTACTCAAATGTTGTTACCCAAGTTCATAAATTTTCATGGAAAGTATTAGTATCGTGCACAGTTGATTGAGTTTAAGCGTGTGCCCGATGTCCAGAAGGCATTTGCATATTAACTGTCCATATTGCAAATTCACACACATGTTCATATAAGGAAACACATGTGTAACGTACTAATCATCGCACACGAGTACTCGCAGACGCATCATGTGCGATACTCCTAGCCACCGCAAGCAACTAGTTTGCATTTTTCAAAGTTTTTTGTACACACAGAATCACACACGAAGTAACTGTATTGACTGTCCGTGTTGTAATTTCTCATTGCAAACAGTTCATCTGAGTCGGCTGTTTGCCACGTATCACACACATCTTGTTTACACGACTCGTTTGTGTTCTTTTGGCTCATCGCAAATAGTTCATCCGAGTTAACCGTATGCCGTATATCGCACACACATTGATTTGGCTGCCCATTTATGTTGTTCTACCTCATCGCAAATAGTTAGAATGGATTAACCGTGTGTCCTGCATCGCACACACATTGTTATGGCTGCCCGTTTCTGTTGTTCTGCCTCACCGCAGACAATTTGAATGGATTAACCGTATGCCCTATATCGCACACGCAACTAAAATCTTAACCGTGTTTGATGCATCCATCATCGCAAACGTTTTGCACCTTTTTGATGGTTTTTTACACCACCGTTTGTGATTATTGCATCGCACACAGTTTCGGCAAATAGTCTCTCGTCATAGTGTCGCGTTAGCAATCTGCTGTAGTAGTGTTGGGTCATGCAGACCATGAAAATTAAATCCAAAATTTGTAAAGAGGGGGAAGCGATATATGTACATGGAATACTCGAACAAGGTCGTTATACTTACTACAACCAACTTTTTCCTGCCTCAAAAAAGTCAGGGACAAGTCACATCAGTAAACATTTGTTGGTATGTGAGGAGAGATAAAAATGGATGGTATGGATGCCAAGATACGATTTGATAATGCAACTGATCCAGAGTGGAAGTTTGATCAAGGGCGTGCAGGTAGAGCACTAGCAAAGTTGATTGTGCTATATGATTTACCTTTCTCTTTTGTTGAATATCCTGGCTTTAGGTCCTTTGTTAAGATGTTGAATCCATGGTTCAACATGGTATGCAAAGAAACAATTAAACAAGATTGCATTGATGTATAAGATAGAAACAAAAAGTAAATTCAAGCAATTTTTTAGCAATCTAAGTTCTCTAGTATCATTAATGGCTGACATGTGGACAACCAATTAGAAACTGGGTTATTTATGCATAACTGCCCACTTTATTGATGGCTCATGGAGTCTACAAAACAAAATAATCATATTTTACCTCTTAGAAACTCCACACAACTCTCATAACATGTTTGGCATGGTGCAAAAGAGCTTGAGAGATTGGGAAGTTGAAGACAAAATCTTTTGCTTTACCCTGGACAATGCACTAGTTAATACCTCGATGGTTGGCCACTTGAGAAAATTTCGGTAGATAGGTATCTTGTGCATCATAGTGGAAAATTATTGCATGTTAGATGTGCTACACATGTACTAAATCTAGTGGTGCAAGATGGACTCGACGCAATGGCATCAGTTGTTGATAGAATTAGAGAACCAATGCAGTATGTCAAGAGTTTGCGAGGTAGAATGGATAAATTTGATGAGATGATCGCGCGGGTGGGACTTGCTTGTAAAAACCATCCTTCGCTAGATGTGCCTACCCGATGGAATTCAACGTATCTAATGCTTGAGTCATCATTACCGTTCAGAGCAGCATTCGAAGCCTTGAAAGAAGTGGACACAGATCTTAAATTTGCTCCTTCAGCTAGTGAATGGGAGATGGCCGAAACTATTTGCCATCTTTCGGCCGCTTTTTACACAACCACAAAGCAAATCTCGGGTAGGACATATCCCACCTCTCAGTTATACTTCTACGAGGTTTGGAATGTGAAGCAGATAGTGCAGAAAGAAGTCGTAAGTGAAAATCCTATCATTATTGCCATGGTGAAAGAGATGGAGAAGAAATGGATGAATTTTGAGTCATTATTAACAATTTTCCTGCGGTGATATTCGATCCAAGGTACAAATATGAATATGTTGACTTCCGACTGACGACGGCTTTTGGTGGTGGCGCTAGAAATATCTTACCAAGGTGAATAGTGCGATGAAGATCCTATTTGCTGAATATGCATCTGAATCTGAAAACACTTCTGATGAAGCTGATGAGGTTGCAAAGGAGGGTGGTGAGGGCACTCTTGATGACTGGAATAAACATTTGTGATTGAAAAGATCCCACAACTCAAATGAGCTACAACAATATCTTGAAGAAGACTTGTTTCCTCGCCTACAAAAATCGGATATTTTGAAGTGGTGGGTGATTGAATCCCCAGAGAATCTAGTGCTTGCAGCTATAGCACGGGACATATTGGCAGTGTCCGCGTCTACAGTGCATGCAGAGGCTGCATTCAGAAATTCTGGAAGAATCATCATTGATCAAAGAAGTAGTTTGACACCGAGTACTGCTGATGTGCCTCGAAGATCGGTTTCGAGCAGCTGGTAATATGTTCTTAATTATTTTCTGTACTTTATTTAATATCTTCCATGTTGAATGTTTCGTTTGGAATGCCTTCAATATTGCAGATCACCAAAAGGCGGAACCAACAATTGGAGACCATGGTGGTGATCTAGAGGATGCTGGAACCACCTAAGGTAATTCCGCTAGTTGTGCTTTGTACTTTTTGTTCCTTCACAAAAAATAATCTCTTCACTACATCTGACTGGGTGACTGCCAGCTTCACGTTTGACCTGATAGCAGGGCGCTCTTGTTCTTGTTCTAGGCCAAGTCATATTGTTCACACATTATTGATTATCTAATTTATATCATTGCATTTAGTGGCGCATTGTTTATGGGGTCACGGTGAATTGCAAGATGGAGGAATGCATGCAAGGAGGTGGTGGTTTCAATTTGTAGCACAAACAAGTACTGTCCATTTAAAAAATGTTTATTTCGGTGAAGGAACAGGTGCACTCTGTCTGGGCTGGCCTATGAAGCAGGATTCTAGGCCAAGTTGTCTTCCATACTAATATTCTAAAATTATTGTGCATTCGGTGGTGCCTTGTCCATGGCCTTTTGCAAGCTGGAGACAGAAAAGAAGCGGTGGTTTTGATACCAACAAACATGCACACTTCAAAAAAAAATTTGGTGAAGGAACAAGTACACAGTGAGCTATATGATGTTATAATTCTAACGATGCTGGAATCAAATACTCTCTTTGTATCTCAAATACTGATGGACAATGAGCTAGCTGTCTACTTTTAAAATGTCCTAATGTCCATATATCAATACCCACTGCCCACCAAAATAAAGTAAAAATGACTATCCCAGACCCGTTTAGTGATATCAATGGAGAGTTGTAAGAACATTCATACTATAATCAAATATATTATGTACATGTTATTTAAATAAAGTTCTCAGCTTGCAATTGTCTCATGTGTGCAAGTAATTACTAATAAGCATTCTTTGTTACTTCAGGAGAAGAAGAAAGTTGTCAACTTCATGCTCTCATGGCAAAAGAAGAAAATGTTGTCCAAGGACATGTTCTATGAAGCTACAAAGTTCGGTGTTGCAGTATTGCAGATTGAAAATTTGTTGTATGCAACCTGACTTGGCGGCCAACATATCCTCGGTGCATGTCTACATGATCGATAGTAACTGAAGATTTAGTGGATTCATCTGTATATGTAACTGAAAGTTTAGTACATTCGACCGATTCATTCGTATCTGTAACAGAACGGTTAGTAGATCTGATCGATTCATCTATCTATGTAACCGAAGGTTTAGTATATTGCTTTCATACTATGTTGCTGCTCAGTTATGCATACCAGGTTTTCTCAGTTGCGTATATGGCTCTAAAGTGTGATGTTTTTAATTGCAAATGTATTTTTTAGGTGGGGATCCCACCTGTCCCCGTCTAATTTATGCTAGAATTGGTGGGATGCCCACTTTTAACACCAGACGAGGTGGATTGTAGGTGGGACTCCCACCTACAGTCCCACCTCCATCATGAATCCCAGTACACCCAGTCCCCAAAAATCTGTTTAAAGAATACAACAAACATTTTTTCACATTTTTATAGTAGGATTTTTATTCCGGCAGAACAAATCCTATAAAATATTTCATCGTCCCGGTAAAATTGCACAAACCCTCTAAAAATGTAAGTTAAATTACAATCTGATCTGTCTTGACTGCTCCCACTGTCGGGATCTCATCAGGGACAAAGGAGGAGCGCGCTTCTTGATGTGACAGCGTTCTCGTGGAGCGAGACGAGCAAGCAGTAGCAGATAGCTTGCGGCGGCGGTTAGCTAGCCCGCCCGCTCACTACGCAGCGGCTGCTAGCTAGCTTGTGGTGGCGACGATAGCAGTAGCTAGCTAGCTTGCCAGCGGCGGCGACGTGACATGGGGAACCTCGCATGGGGCGGTGGTAGTGAGATTTGACAGGAATCGAGCTCGGGACGCCATGACGCCGGTTGCGAGGAAAGCGATTGGGACTGAAATTTTCCTCCCATCAAAGGAAATGGTAGTCTCCAAAACCGGGCGAAACCTCGTAGATATAAAGGAAATGGGCTCGCGGATTTCGGATCCGACAAAAAAATCATGATGGTCAGGTTTGGAGGATCTGTTAGGACGGTTTTACGGGGTACATCCCGCAAACCGATCATTATTATACCTGATGACCCGATTTGTGGGATCGGTTAGAGATAGTCTTAGGACTTGTGCACAATGCATTGTGCTTAAGTGGCTTATAAAAATAAACCGTGATTTTTCTAAGCACTAGTACTTATCTCTACTCTTAGGGTGGGATTTGGTAGCTTTTTCTTTAGGGTTAATTTTGTCTGGGTTTTTTCGTCCCAGCTTCACCCACCCAAAACCAAGTTGCAGGACCCCTCGCTTGGTCATGTATCATCTTCTAGGGTGCACCGTCGCCGCCTACCACACCAAAACCGCTGGAGCAAAGATCCATCTATCTAGACTAGATCGATCTCTTCTTCGTCGATGACGAACTCTAGCTAGCTTTAGTCGCGTGTGGTGGCCGCGTGCGGCGGAGAATGCGAGGCGAGAGCTGTCGGGTTTGTCTACCTCGTCATGGCCGATGATCGCACCAGTTTTGTCCGTGCCCTTCTCCGGGCGGCGGCGGTGATGGAAGGAGTTGCTGGCGCTGGCTAGGATCCCAGTCGATGGATGAGACGGGTTATGACAAACCCTGGTTGATGATTTTTTTACACTTGAAGGTGAGAAAGGAGAAATCAAGAGCATGTAAGGAAATAGATGGAATTGGGTTCATGAAACGTAGTAGGATTCTTATCATCATGATATGCAGCAACATGTTAACAGAAGTTATATACACATTGGTTTGTTACTTGCAAACATATTAAGGACTAAACATTATTCTACAATTGTCCATAGGCTCTTTCTCTAATTAACTTGGTATTCTTTTTTTTGGAATGTTAGTTGCGTTCAACTTACTTCATGAATACAAATTACTAGCAAAGTAGCACCAACATTACTTGCATCAAAACTTACATGTATCTATATGTGTGATGAAGGCATTTTTTCTTTGTAGTCATCACTACTTGATCATGCTTCCTGCTATGTAGAAACAAGAAAAATAGATATTTCAACACATATTTTATCTCACACTCCATTATAACGCATCCTAGATCTGGGACGTCAAGGTATATTTTCCTCAAAAAAATGAATGCCAGTTCTTGTATGATTGTACCAAATGTTTGTAATATGATAGTTGATATTGTCATTTACTTTAAAGTTGGATGCCTTGATCGATTGAGCAATAAACAAGGAAATGGTACCATCTCTTTCTTTGTGGACACAATCAATCATCTTCATCCTTGAGAAGCATCTTTTTTTCATTCCTGACAAAGAGATCCACTTGGCTCTCTTTCATTTTTATATAAAATGTTGAAGCTATGTTTCATCCTTCCAGTTCATGCACAACTCAAGCATATCTTATCTAAGCTATGTTTACTAGTTCATTGCAGGAAGGACATTATGACGTATAGTGTATTGTGCAACTTAGTTCATCCAGGAGTTATTGGTGTTAAAAGATGATTTTTGCATGGTTGAGCATCATCAACTCTTTAAAATCTTGGAAGGGTTTTAAAGCGGTTCGTAGTAAATGGTCACACAAAACTGTAATTTTGAATGAAGGTGCTTAAGACTTGTACAACGTTACTCCATCTGTTCTAGGTTTAAAGAGTAGATATGATAATGATTTCTTGTACAAGTCCGACCTCCATCGATTAGATGTAATGTGATACAAACTTGGTGTTTCTGATTATATGAAAGCTAGGTTTAACAAAATGTATTCACTATGTAGAACATAGACAAGTGATCGTGAGACCTGATTTTGTGCGGCCGATGGTTCCAATATATTAAGTATATATCTCATTGCTTCCAACATGGTCTTCAGTTACAACCCAAGCGGGTGATGCTTTGGTATGGTGGGAACAATCTTAAAAAGGTAAACACGCCACTTGGGTTGTATTTATTTTAGAAAATGCACATCAAGATGCCATTTTCATCCAAATAGGTTAGTAACACAAGGCTCTGATGCATAACCAAAGAAAAGAAAACAAAACAAAATGGGTTGAAATGATGAAGGTGTGGTTCGCGACTTTGCATCGCTTGGTCGCTTTGAGTCAATGGCCACTGGGACTAAAATATAATCCATAAAGCTAATCAAGAGGAAGGGTAGATATGCTGGGAGGTACATGAGGCTTGAGTGGGATGGGCATGGCAAACATGAGAGTCAGTGGTCTCAGTCCTATGGTGACCGCGACACTCGGAGAAGGTGGCAGAACTACGGTGAGTAGAAGGTCGCATCGCCTTGGCGGTCGGCCTGGAGGACAATGTGCACTCCTTGGCATCGGAAATTGGCCTGGGGCCAGTAGCCTCGACGATGAAGGCATATCCCTCCCTGATTGTAGTGCCACGCCACTGTGCCCGAGTTTTTCCAATGATAAGTCTCCAATGTATCTATAATTTTTGATCGTTCCATGATATTATATTATGAGTTTTGGATTTTATATATGCATTATTATGCCATTTCATATCATTTTTGGGACTAACCTATTAACTTAGTGCCAAGTGCTAGTTGCTATTTTGTCCTTGTTTTTGTCTTTATAGAAAATGAATACCAAATAGAGTCCAAATGGAACGAAACTTTTTACAATTTTTCTTGGACCAGAAGACACCCATGAAGCTTCGGGAAGAGACCTAGAGGGCCACGGGGTGGCCACAAGCTCACAGGGCGCGCCCTAGGGGGGCACCCTCCTTGCTTGTAGGCCCCACGGGAGTCCTCCAACCTTAACTCTTCTTCTATAAATACCCAAATATTTGCTGAAGACCAGAGGGCACACCAAAAATACATTTCCACAGCTGCAAGTTTCTGTCTTCGTGAGATCCCATCTGGGGACTTTTTCTGGTACTCTACCCGGGGGGATTCGATCATGGAGGGCATCTACATCAACCTCGCTACCCCCTTCCAATGATGCGTGAGTAGTTTACCACAAACCTACGGTATTCATGGCTAGTACCTAGATGGCTTATATCTCTTTTATACAATGCTCTCCTTGATGTTCTTGGATATCAATTTGATGTAATCTTCTTTTGTGGTTCATGATCAGATTATCTATGAATATTATTTGAGTCTTCTCTGAACTCTTTTATGCATGATTGTTATAGCTTTGTATTTCTCTCTGATCTATTGATTTGGTTTGGCAACTAGATTGATTTTTCTTGCAATGGGAGAGGTGCTTTGTAATGGGTTGAATGTTGCGGTGCTCAATCCCAATGATAGAAAGGGACATGACGTGTATTAGAATTGTTGCCATTAAGGGTAAAAAGATGGGGTTTATTCATATGAATGGGATATATCCCTCTACATCATGTCATCTTACTTAAGGCGTTAATCCATTCTTGTTCACTAATACACTAGATACATGTTGGATAGCGGTCGATGTGTGGAGTAATAGTAGTAGATGCATGCAGGAGTCAGTCTACTTGTCTCGGACGTGATGCCTATATACATGATCATTGCTTTGGATATCGTCATAACTATGTGTTTTTTTATCAATTACTCAACAATAATGTGCTCACCCACCATATGCTTTCTTCGAGAGAGAAGCCTCTAGTGAAAACTATGGCCCTCGGGGTCTATCTTTTATCCTATTTTTTAGATCTATAAAACCAAAAACATAAAAATATATGTCTGCAATTTATTGACCTTCATTTTATTTTGCACTTTTACTTATCTTTTATATTTATCACTATCAGATCTCATCCTTGCAAGTAACCTGAAGGGATTGCCAACCCCTTTATCGCGTTGGGTGCAAGTATTTGTTTGTTTTTGTAGGTGCGGTTATTTGGGACTTGTGTGTTCCTCCTACTGGATTGATACCTTGGTTCTCAACTAAGGGAAATACTTATGTCTACTTTTCGGCATCACCCTTTCCTCTTCAAGGGAAAAACCAACGCAAGCTCAAGAAGTAACAGGAAGAATTTTTGGCCCCATTGCCGGGGAGGATCTACATCAAGTCTACCAAGTACCTATCATAAACTCACATCTCTTGCATTTACTTTATTTGCCATTTGCCTCTCATTTTACCCTCCCCCACTTATACAACGTTTTAGGAAAAATAAAAAAATATGTTTGCCTTTTTGTTTGCCTTTAGGTCTTACTTGGTTTGTTTGCTTGTTCGCCTAACATAGTTCTGTGTTTATTACAATTCAGAAGAAATAGGTTTATGGATCCTCATCCACTTGCTAATCTTTTTAAAAGATCCAATTATGATGAACCAATTGCTAGTGAGTTGAGTGCACTAGATTATCTTTATGAAGTTTCGCTTGAAATTCACGAATCTTAAAATTGTGATGGAGTGTTAAAAGATGAAATTCATGAAGTGATTCACAATAGCTCCTTTAATTAAAATCATGATTGCAATGATGTTCCTATGAATTCTATTAATGTTGATTGTGATAATAATATGCAAAATCGCAAGCATGGAGATGGTAATTTTGCTATGTCCGCTACTTATTCCAGTGATCTTGATTGGGGTGATTCTTCTTATGATCTTGAAAATTTATTTAAGCCTCATGATGAACATGATATTGATTATAATGTTCGCAATAATATTGAAAGTGGGTTTGGAAGAGTTCCAACTTTTGGTAATAATGATCCCATTATTTTGGAGAATGACGTTCTTTTTATAAAAGTGGGTTTGGAGAGGTCATGATTTTATTTGATGGTAATCCCACTATTTTGGAAGAGTGACAACTTTGCATGCATGTGGATCATGTAGAGAATATGTTATATGATAGCTATATTGTTGAATTTGAATACGATCATACATGCAATTATTATGAGAGAGGAAAATATGGTTGTAGAAGTATTTATGTTACTAAATTACCTCTCTTGATGCTTAAATTTTCAAAGTTTTATTCTTCTTCCTTGCATATGCTAGTTTTTGCTTCCATTGATAATTAGTTTCTTATAAAATTCCTATGCACAGGAAATATGTTAGAATTAAATGTGTTTGTCACATGTTTTATGATGCTCTCTTTGTGCTTCAATTCTCATCTTTCATGTAAGCATCATTAAAATTATCAATGCGTAGCTAAAAGGCTTTAAATAAAAGCGCTTGTTGGGAGACAACCCAATATTTTATTTTCTGGTTTTAAATAAAAATACCATTATGCTTCTGTTATGATGGTGTTCATGTGTTTTAATTATTGTTTGTGCCAAGTAAGACCTTTGGGATGATTTGGAAGATTGTTGCTTTGATTATGTGAGAAAACAGAAAATTTTGCGTCCAGTAGAAGAATTCTCTGTGATTTATGGAGCATTATAAATTTCTGAAATTTTTACACGTAATTTATATACAAATTTCCCATGTACTCCTAAATTTTCAGAGTTACAGAAGTATGACTAAAAATGGCGTCTTTAAAGACTGTTCTGTTTTCGACAAATTATGTTTTCATTGTCTTTGATGCTTGTTTTGACGGAACTATGAACTATATGGGTGTATAAGCCATGGTGAAGTTGGAATGCAATAGATATAATACAAATATAAAATTTTGATGAGTTCATCGCAGTACCGAAAAGTAAAGATTGGTTTTATTATACTAACAGATCTCACGAGTTTTCTGTTGAGTTTTGTGTTGTGAAGTTTTCACGTTTTAGGTAAAGTTTTGATGGGCTAAGGAATAAATAGTGGCGAGAGCTTAAGTTTGGGGATACCCAAGGCATCCCAAGGTAATATTCAATGACAACCAAGCATCTAAGCTTGGGGATGCCCCGGATGGCATCCCTTCTTTTGTCTATAATCCATCGATAAGTTACTTGAGTCTATATTTTTATTCACCACATGATATGTGTTTTGCTTGGAGCGTCTTGTATTATATAAGTCTTTGTTTTATTTGCTTTCTAGTTTGCCACAATCATCCTTTTTACACACCTTTTGAGAGGGACACACATTAATCGTGAATTTATTAGAATACTCTTTGAGCTTCACTTATATCTTTTGAGCTAGGCAGTTGCTCTAGTGCTTCACTTATATCTTTTAGAGCACGACGATGATGTTATTTTAAAGAAATTGATGAACTCTCATGCTTCACTTATATTATGAGAGTCTAATAAATAGTATGGCAATTTGCTTGGGTTATGAATTTAGTCCTAATATGACGGGTATTCAAGAGGGATATAATAAAAACTTTCATGAAGACCATTGAATATATGAGAAGTTTGATTCCTTGAAATTGTTTTGAGATATGAAGACGGTGATATTAGAGTCATGCTAGTAGTAAATTGTGTATTAGGAAAAAATACTTGTGTTAAGGTTTGTGATTCCCGTAGCATGCACGTATGGTCTTCCTGTTATGTGATGAACTTCGAGTACAATCTATCCTTGATTGCCTTCCTTTGCGTGAAAGTTGGGAGCGCGTGATGGTTAACACCTACCAACCTCTCCCCTAGGAGCATGCGTAGTACTACTTTGCTTCGAGAGCTAATAATTTTTTTGCAATAAGTATGTGATTCTTTATGATTAATGTTGAGTCTATGGATTATACACACTCTCACCCTTCCACCTTTGCTAGCCACTCTAGTACATCGAAACTTTCGCTGGTGCATTAAACCATCCTTATACCCTTCTTCAAAACAGCCACCATACCTACATGTTATGGCATTTTCATAGCCATTCCGCGATATATTGCCATGCAATTTCATCATCCCGTTATTATGTGTTTTCACAATGAGTTGTAATTTTTTAAGTTGGAAGTAAATTAAAATGTGATGCTCCTAATTATTAGAGAATTACCCCATGTGAGGTATATAATGAAATAAAAAGAGGACAAATGATCCCAAGAAAAAAGAGGCCAAAGAGCCCAACAAAAAAAGAAAAAATATGAGAGAAAAAGAGAGAAGGGACAATGTTACTCTCTTTTCCACACTTGTGCTTCAAAGTAGCACCATGTTCTTCATTATAGGGAGTCTCATATGTTCTCACTTTCATATATTACTCATGGTAAATATGCGTTATAGAACTTGGCTTGTATATTCCAATGATGGGCTTCATAAAATTACCGAGGTCTCCATGAGCAACCAAGTTGGAGGCACACCTACTTAGTTTTCATTTTGAGCTTTCATACACTTATAGCTCTAGTGCATCTGTTACATGGCAATCCCTACTCACTCACATTGATATCAATTGATGGACATCTCCATAATCCTTTCATTTTCCTAGTTAATGTAGACTTTCTCCTTTCTTTTCTCTACTACCACCTTCTATTCCACTTATAGTTCTATATCCATTGCTCACGCACATGTATTGCGTGAAGAGTTGAAAAGGATGAAGTGCATTAAAAAGTATGAACCTATTTATTGGCGAACACCGGGGTAGTACATGATTTATACTTTGTGTTGAGAAGGGGGATCATAACAAGGCTATATGATTTTGTAGCGATAACTTTCTTTGGCCATGTTATTTTGAAAAGTCATTATTACTTTCTAGTATACTTGAAGTATTATTGTTTTTATGTCAATATTGAACTTTTTTTTTGAATCTTATGGATCGGAATATTCATGCCACATAAAAGAAAGATTACAAGATAAACATGTTAGGTAGCATTCCACATAAAAAATTCTGTTTTTATCATTTACCTATCGAGGACGAGCAGGAATTAAGCTTGTGGATGCTTGATACATCTCCAACGTCTCCATAATTTTTTATTGTTCCATGCTATTATATTATCAATCTTGGATGTTTTATATGCATTATTATGCCATTTTATATCATTTTTTGGGAGTCCCTATTAACTTAGTGCCAGTTGCTATATTTTTCTTGTTTTTGTCTGTACAGAAAATCAATACCAAACACAGTGCAAATGGAACAAAACTTCTTGATGAATTTTCTTGGACCAGAAGACACCCAGGAAGCTTTGGGAAGAGGCCTGGAGAGCCAGAGGGTGGCCACAAGCTCACAGGCCGCGCCCCACGAGAGTCCTCCAACCCTAATTCTTCTTCTATAAATAGCCAAATATTCCCCGAAGACCAGAGGGCACACCAAAAATACTTCTCCATCGCCGCAAGTTTCTGTCTTCGTGAGATCCCATCTGGGGACCTTTTCCGGTACTCTGCCGGAGGGGGATTCGATCACGGAGGGCATCTACATCAACCTTGTTGCTTTTCGGATGATGCGTGACTACTTTACCACAGACCTATGGGTCCATGGCTACTAGCTAGATGGGTTATTCTCTCTCTTTTATCATCAACACAATGTTCTCCTTGATGTTCTTTGATATCTATTCAATGTAATCTTCTTTTGCGGTGTGTTTGTTGAGATTCGATGAATTTTGAGTTTATGATCAGATTATCTATGCATATTATTTGGGTCTTCTCTGAAATCTTTTATGCATGATTGTTATAGCTATATTTCTCTCAGATCTATTGATTTGGTTTGGCCAACTAGATTGATTTTTGTTGCAATGGGACAGGTGCTCTATAATGGGTTCAATATTGCGGTGCTCAATCCCAATGACAAAAAGGGACATGGCATGTATTTGTATTGCTGTCATTAAGGATCAAAATATTTGGTTCATTCATATTGATTGGATCTATCCCTCTACATCATGTCATCTTGCTTAAGGCATTAATCCATCCTTGTTTACTTAATACGCTAGATGCATGCTGGATAGCAGTCATGTGTGGAGTAATAGTAGTAAATGCAGGTAGGAGTCGGTCTACTTGTCTCGGACGTGATGCCTATTGACAGGATCATTGCCTTGGATATCTTCATAACTATGTGCTTTTATATCAATTGCTCAACAGTAATTTGTTCACCCATGGTATGCTTTTTTTGAGAGAGAAGTCTCTAGTGAAAACTATGGCCCCGGGTCTATCTTTTATCATATTTTTTTCAGATCTATAAAACCAAAAACACAAAATACCTTGCTGCATTTTTTTATTTACCTCCATTTTATTTTGTACTTTTACTTATCTTTCATATCTATCACTATCAGATCTCATCCTTGCAAGTAACCGTGAAGGGATTGGCAACCCCTTTATCGTGTTGGGTGCAAGTATTTGTTTGTTTTTGTAGGTGTAATTTTTGGGGACTTGTGTGCTTCTCATACTGAATTGATACCTTGGTTCTCAACTAAGGAAAATATGTATCTCTACTTTGCTGCATCACCCTTTCCTCTTCAAGGGAAAACAATGCAAGCTTAAGAAGGTGCATCCAACCCACATACGAATGGGTCAGCTACGTGGCTGGCACTAACTGAGGGTTGCAGTCCCTTTTGCACCTCCTAGACGGATTCAGTTACCTAGGATGCTAGAACGGTGGGCTGGCTCGATGCCGAGGCTGCGGCGCTAGAGGTTTTTAGAGGGAGAAGGAGGTGGGCTATGATACGTCGCCAACGTATCTATAATTTTTGATTGTTCCATGCTGTTATATTATCATTCTTGGATGTTTTACAATCATTTTATATCATTTTTTGGTACTAACCTATTGACATAGTGCCAAGTGCCAGTTGTCATTTTCTGCATGTTTTTTACATCGCAGGGAATCAATACCATACGGAGCCCAAACACCGCAAAAATTTTCGGCGAATTTTTGGGCCAGAAGGAACACTATGGGCCCTGGTGGCACATGGGGGGAGTCCCGAGGAGGGGACAACCCACCAGGAGGCCCACGCGGGCCCTGGTGGGTTGTGCCCACCTCGGGTGCCCGGACCGCCTCTTTGCTCTATAAATACCCCAATATTCCAAAAACCCTAGGGGAGTCGACGAAATATTCATCCAGTCACTGCGGAGTCCAGAAACACCAGATCCAATCTAGACACCTTCACGGAGGGGTTCACCACTTCCATTGGTGCCTCTCCGATGATGCGTGAGTAGTTCTGTGTAGACCTACGGGTCCGTAGTTAGTATCTAGATGGCTTCCCCTCTCTCTTTTGATTATCAATACAATGGTATCTTGGAGATCCATATGATGTAACTCTTTTTGCTGTGTGTTTGTTGGGATCCGATGAACTTTGAGTTTATGAGCAGATCTATCTTTTTATATCCATGAAAATTATTTGAGTTTCTTTGATCTCTTATATGCATGATTACTTATAGCCTCGTATTCTTCTCCGATATTGGTTTTTGTTTGGCCAACTTGATCTATTTTTCTTGCAATGGGAAGAGGTGCCCGGTAGTGGGTTCGATCTTACGGTGCTTGATCCCAGTGAAAGAAGGGGAACCGACACATATGTATCATTGCCACTAAGGATAAAACGACGAGATCCATATCTAATGCCATGGATAAAAGGATCTTGTCTACATCATGTCATCGTTCTTAATGCATTACTCCGTTTTTCCATGAACTTAATACACCAGATGCATGCTGGATAGCGGTCGATGTGTGGAGTAATACTAGTAGATGTAGGCAGGAGTCGGTCTACTAATCTTGGACGTGATGCCTATGTAATGATCATTGCCTGGATATCATCATGATTATTTGAAGTTCTATCAATTGCTCAACAGTAATTTGTTCACCCACCGTTTGCTATTTTCTCGAGAGAAGCCACTAGTGAAACCTACGGCCCCCGGGTCTTCTTTCTCATATATTTGCCTTTGCGATCTATTTTCCTTTGCTTTTATTTTCAGATCTACTAAACCAAAAACCCAAAAATACCTTGCTGCAATTTATCTTATTTATCAACAATCTACCAATATTTATCTCTCTCTCACGTTCGCTACCCGAAAGGGATTGACAACCCCTTTAACACGTCGGGTTGCAAGTTGTTGTTATTTTTGTGCGGGTGCTGTTTACGTTGTTTTGCTTGGTTCTCCTACTGGTTCGATAACCTTGGTTTCACATATGTGGGAAATACCTGCCGCCACTGTGCTGCATCATCCCTTCCTCTTTGGGGAAAAACCGATGTAGCTTTAAGCGACATCAGGCTACATCATGGCAGGGAGAAGAGGAGGCAGGCTACGCCGTGGATGAGAGAGGAGACGGTGGGGAGAGGAGCGGGCGGGCTTCACCATGGCATGGAGGGGAGGTGCGTGGGAGAGATGGTGGGGGCAACACTATGGCGAGAAGATGTGATGCGGTGACACCTGTTGGCTAGTTGGTTGTGTGGGGAGAGTAGGAGGCGACTATGCAGTGCGTTAGTGCGGAGAGGAGTGTCTAATTTTTTCCGTCAAGAAAAGGAGAAAGGAGCAGCTTCTATACGTTGACATCAATGCCACATAGCATAACAAGTCATTTTTTTGGAAAAGTACCAACCAAATGATCTATGTGTAGCCTATAATTTAAAACTCACCAAAATCTGGATGCAGCTCACGTTGTGCCATGTAAATGATGTTAAACACAACATTCTTCACTTGTACAAAAATATGTTAAACACATCAAATAGATATTTGTTTGGAAAAGATAATTAGTTGGATCATTTCTCTCTATGTACCGATTGTTCTATTTGATTTTTTACATCGCAATTGAAGTGGATATCAATTACTTCTTAGTTGTTACATACTATTATTTCTATCGCATGCAAAAATTTGGCATCATTATGATTATGTTTGCAACGGGTAAAAATATATTCATGGCCCGTTAAAATGCATGAGCATTATAAAAGCCAGACAAAATTTCCCCGTATGTAGAAGTTTCATCGGACACTACCCCCGTCGGCGCACTAGGCGAGTGGAGTGTCCGACTCACTTCTGTAACAGAGACATAGCGATTGCATACTCATTTTAAAAAAAGTAATTGCATTTTCGCAACTCTGGCTCAACCTGACTAGATCTCTACTCCTAATATTTCACTTGGTAGGATAGCACGGTTTTTTCGTCTCCTACTTTCGTCTCACTGGTACAACGATGTCCTAAACGAACGATTTAAAACCCCTTTCCGCGACGGCATTTGGAACCTCGCCAAGTCAGTGTGGGCGATAGGGGGGGTCCTTCCCACATGACCCAGTCGGGGATAGGCCCTCGTGAGACTCAGGTCGGGGCCGTGTGCGATCGGGCGAGGCATGGAAACCCAATCATTTCCATAGGTATGTACATCCCACACGGTGAATCCCAGAAATAAATCCCGTAGGTATGTACATCCCACATGGTGAAACCCAGAAATCATTTCCGTAGGTATGTACATCCCACACGGTGAATCCGAGAAATCATTTCTGTAGGTATGTACATCCCACATGGTGAATCCCAGAAATCATTTCCATAGGTATGTACATCCCACATGGTGAATCCCGGAAAATCATTTCCGTAGGTATGTACATCCCACACAGTTCTTTTTGTGGAAACCTTTGTGCAAGGTGGCCTAACGCAAACAGTTTGCTGCCGGAAGCAGTGTGTGATGGTTAGTTGATCGAAAACGCCTACTTTCTAGATACCATGCAGTTTGTTTGAGTTCATCGCCCATGGTGCTGTCTGAGTACCCGTTTGCAATAGAAAACCCCAATAAGCAGGGTAATTACCCTATTATTGGTAATCCATGTACTAATCAAATTGACATTTCTAATAAAACATGCCAGATATTTCATATCCGTATAAAAGCAACCAGGATTTCATAATCGAATTACATCAGATAGCTTCGGCACTCAGTTACGCCATTACAAAATAGCACCAAGTTTCACATGTAGCATCAAAAACCTTTGGAAAGTAGCATCATACACGGTAAATAGATAGATGAATCTCATCTGGGAAACTACAGAAGCGGAAGGCAAATATTGAGCCATCAGTGATGTTGAATTTCCTTGCAACTTTAGGCCAGTGGCTATGGATAATTGCCCGCCCAACCTTCGTCCTCTTCAGCAAGACTTCAATATTGTACCCTGGATGTTGAATGAATACCTTCCTCGCCTCTTCACCATGCATGTGGTTTCATAGGTAATCATCGGTGAACTGCTTTGAAAAGTACTGAAAACAAAGCTATGCATAAATCCTTGTTGTAAATTTTGAAATGGCGCAAGGGGTAAAAACAAGGTAAAAGAGTTGGTACCATCCTATAGTGGAGTAATGTCTTCTTCATTGTGCAAACAAAGATCTTGCTATTATTCGTCGCAAGTTTATTCATCCTAACAATATATCTGAATTTCTTGACTTGACTGATATTCATGGGCATCTCATTTCTCCATATGCAAAATGGGTAGAACGGTGGGTCTAAGCCTCTGACAAGAGGACCTACATGTGCAAGACCAAATTGTAAGAAACCTAAATATTAGAATGATTCCTGCAATTGCACAATAAGGTGATATTTGCCAAAGGACCTTGCTTGAACAAACCTCAATGGTAAACCGCAATGTCTCCCATTGTTTCCCTGCAACACACATAAGGAAGATCTTGATCAGGTTAAGTAAGAGTTGCCATACTATTAGTAGAATATGTATTGAGTACAACCAAATTTGATTGGTGTCACATGCATAACAATACAAAATTGTACCCACAACAAATGAAAATCAAATTGCAGAACTAAACCAAACAGTTAAATGGACAGCATACCAAATGAACCAAAATAGTTAACTGAATAGCAACATGTACTAGAAGGTAAGACAGTTAACAAAAAAAGAATGCTTGAGAACAGTACTACGAAATGTAGCAATTGTTGGACCAAAGTGTTAACTAAACATTACATTTCAGAGGACCAAAATGTTAACTAAACATCAGATTGCATATTAACATTACTGAGGACGAATCACTAGAAGGCACTGGTGGTGGCCTCAAGAAAACATCATGAACTGTATTTTAAAGTAGACAACCGCACGGCGGTGTCGATGGTGGCCTAGAAGACGAGGTGCTCCTCCAAGATCTGGCGGTCTACATGCATGTCAGCCATAGCGACCTTGTTCGCGCAGGCGGCCGCATGCTACTTAGCTCCATGTTATACTGCGTGTGAAATGGTTGTGGGCGGCGCTTAATTGGAGAAGTGGGGCAGCGATTTCGGTGCAAGGTGTTGCTCCGTCAATCGGGGCATGTGGGATGGGAAAGGAGGAGGATGGTGTGCGTGGGGTGTGGATTACCTGACCATACTGACGAGGCCGCGCAGCAAAAAGAAGGGTCGGCGGCGAGGAGGTCGCGCAGCAGGAAGAAGGGTCGCCAGCGAGGGGGCGGCATTGCAAGAAGAAGGGTCGTCGGCGAAGAGGCGGCGCTGCAAGAAGAAAGGTAGCCGGCGAGGAGGCGGCGCTCCAAGAAGAAGGGTCGCCGGCGAGGAGGCTGAGCTGCCAGTAAGCAGCAGTGAAGGTTTGAACTTGGAAGGCAAGGAGGAATAGTGGAAATGTGGATTTTGGTAGGAAGGATGGGGCGCGGAGATAGATATTTCTGCAGTGGTAGACAAATTTCGCTCGGTGCCGCAAGAAACTGGCGCGCAAGTGTGGTTCAAGTGGGGGCGATGGACTCTAGACGACGAAGCTTCCTGCGTATGCCAGACAAGACGGTGTGCCAAGATATTTTATATCGCATCCCACATGATTCTTTCTAGTAAAAAAATTTGTGGTATACCTGATTTTTTCATTACATTTTGAAAGACAAAATGGTGTTATGGAGGGAAAGGATGGTGTTTGAATTGCCCGAACATTTACGTACAGTGAACATGCAACTAGTACATGAGTGTTGTGTTTAAATTTGGAATTATTCCGGGTTCGTTTGGTATTTTTATGCATTAATTGAGTTTCTAGGCATTTAATGTGCATAATTAAAATTTGAACTACAAGCACATGCTCCAGTGCACCAAAGTATGCTGAAGAATCACATTTGTGTCTTTGAGTGAATTTATAGGTCCCATGCAGGAAATGGGAATAAAATTCAAACATATGGGTGTCGTGGCTCGGCCAGAATGATTGATAAACTTGTTTTTTTAATTCCTGTAAATCCAAAACATGGCTGGAAAGCATGAAACTTGGCATGGTGTCATGACATGGCACTAACATGCTGTAGTATTTTTTTTGGCCGAATTGGGACAAGCTTTGGTGTAAGCTTCTTGCAAACCGGAGCTTCCCTCAAGAAGGCTCCTAGTTCGGAGTGGGAATGTGTCACCTGCGTGTGCGAATCGACATACGTACACTGCCTTCTTCCGCCTTTATTTTTTTACACAGGTAGATTAGACCAAATAGAAGTACCGTGCTAAATTTTGGAATTATTCCGGGTTCGTTTGGCCTTTTTTATACATTAATGGAATTTCAAGGCATTTAATGTGCATAATTCAAATTTGAACTACAAAGCACAGGCTCCAGTGCACCAAAGTTGTTTGAAAAATCACATGTATGTCCTTGGGCGAATTTCTAGGTCCCATGCAAGAGAAGGGACTGAAATTGAAACATCTGGCCATCGTGGCTCGGCCGGAAAGATTGAGAAACTTGGTTTTTTAATTCTTGTAATTCCAAAACACGCCTGAAAATCATGAAACTTGGCATGGTCTCATGATAAGGCACCAACATGGTGCGGTAATTTTTTTGGCTGAATTGGGACAAGCTTTCGTGTAGGCTTCTTGCAAATCGGAGCTTCCCTCAATAAGGCTTGTGTTTCCGAGAGGGAATGTGTCACCTCCGTGTGCGAAACGACATATGTACACTGCCTTCTCTCGCCTTCATTTTTTTACACAACCAGATTAGACCAAATAGAAGTACCGTGCTAAATTTTGGAATTATTCTGGGTTTATTTAATCTTTTTTATACATTAATTGAGTTTCTGGGCATCTAATGTGCATAATTCAAATTTGAACTACAAGCACAAGCTCCAGTGCACCAAAGTTGATTGAAATATCACTTGTGTGTCCTTGGGTGAATTTCTAGGTCCCATGCAAGAGATGGGACTGAAATTCAAACATCCAGGCATCGTGGCTCGGCCAGAAAGATTGAGAAACTTGGTTTTTTAATTCATGTAATTCCAAAACACGCCTGAAAATCATGAAACTTGGCATGGTGTCATGACATGGCACCAACATGCTGCGGTATTTTTTTGGGCCGAATTGGGACAAGCTTTGGTGTAAGCTTCTTGCAAACCGGAGCTTCCCTCAAGAAGGCTCGTGGTTCCGAGAGGAAACGTATCACCTGCGTGTGCGAAACGACATACGTACACAGCCTTCTCACGCCTTAATTTTTTTACACAGCTAGATTAGACCAAATAGAAGTACCGTGCTAAAATTTGGAATTATTCTAGGCTTGTTCCACCTTTTTTATACATTAATTGAGTTTCTGGGCTGTTAATGTGCATAATTCAAATTTGAACTACAAGCACACGCTGTAGTGCACCAAAGTTGTTTGAAAAATTACATGTGTGTCCTCGGGTGAATTTCGAGGTCCCATGCAAGAGATTGGATTGAAATTCAAACATCTGGGCGTTGTGGCTCGGCCGGAAAGATTGAGAAACTTGGTTTTTTTATTCATGTAATTCCAAAACACGCCAGAAAATCATGAAACTTGGCGTGGTCTCATGACATGACACGAACATGCTGCGGTAATTTTTTGGGCCGAATTGGGACAAGCTTTGGTGTAAGCATCTTGCAAACCGGAGCTTCCCTCAAGAAGGCTCCTAGTTCGGAGAGCGAAAGTGTCACCTCTGTTGGGGATATAACTACTGGGTATAAACCGCCCAGGAGGGGCCGGGTTGTACATGTACTGAATTATCCATATTGAAGCCCGTGAAGACAAGGAGTATGGCGTTTTGCTAGAGAGAACTAAAAGGCTAGGGCCCAAAGGCGGATTAGGGCCCATAGACATAAACCGCCATATGATGTGTAACTTGTGTTATAAGATAGGAAAGGTAGAAACCGAGCTGGACACGTTTATGAGCCGGCCTCGTGATTCTGTAAACCGGCCGGGCGTCATCATGTGTATATAAAGGGAGGATCCAACGGTGATTCAGAGAGAACAATCAACAACTCGAGAGCCAGGCAAAGCGAATTCGCTCCCTGGTCATCGAAACCCTAGCAATACCACAACAACTAGAGTAGGCCTTTACCTTCACCGCAAGGGGCCGAACTAGTATAAAATTCCATGTGTCCTTTGTCCGCTTTAATACCTTTAAGCTAACTCGTCGCGATGGCTCCATGACTAAGTGCTTACGCTAGGACATCTGCCGTGACAAAACCACGATAGTTGGTGTCCACCGTGGGGGCTTCTGTTTATAAAGCGAAGTTCTGACTACCCTCTAATCCGGCTATCAAGCCCATATTATCATAAGAGCACAGCTCTAATCCGGCTATCAAGCCAGTATTATCATAAGGGGCCAAAGAGTGTTAGTTGCACATCCCAACTCAAACATAGGCACCCACAGAGCACAACTCAAAATGTTACCTGGGGGCTCTTGTTGCACAGCAACAAAGAGTTTTTAAGTCCCTTGTAATAGGCTATCATGCCAGGCTTGGAAGCCCGGTGTATTCCCCTACAACCCAATGTTAACCTGCCTTCATCAAGTAAGTCACTCCGTCCAGGTAATCCTGGTATGACCCGCCGAACGTTTGACAAGTCAATCTTATACAGACCCTGAACTTGTCAAAGTTAAAACGACGATTGGTTAATGTGAGGTCCATCTTAAAAGGCTTTGTAAAATGGTTTAACTCAGTGGCCTGGAAGCCCATGAAAAGCCTCAATTTTAGGCCTTGCAGCCCATGAAAAACCTCGCATGATTTTATTTGAAAAGTATTTCTCTTTTGTTGAGGTTTACAACACTTTTTATGATAACCCGATGTTTATTGACTCGGCCTAGTTGTTGACTTTAAGTCACTACTATCAAATAATCCGGTGTTTATTAACCGGTCTGGTTTCGATTATAAATCACCAGTATTATATACGGATAATCCGGTGTTCATCATAACCAGGTACGGTTTATTGTAAACCGGCAAAATATTGCAGGAGTCATCAATACCCAAGATTTGGGTTATTACCCTTACTACAAAGGTTGGTAAAACAAACGTTGTGATTCAATATCACGGGTATGATATATTTCATATTTAATTATTTAAAAATGCAGCCTCGGTTATAAACTTAGGTCATGTGTTGGGCATTATGACCCGTCCGGCGATGAACCGCCAGGATACTTTAAACTTGTTGTATGCAGAAACAGGTTGAATAAAGTAGCTCAGAAGGATAAGCAGACATAATATAATGATGGTGGATTAACAGCATCACGCAAAATGAATATGCACGATGGCATAGCAGACCAAGTATTTCAACTAGCCCTATTACAAGGCGCTTTGATGCCCAAAAGAATAAATGTTTTCAGCAAGTACATCGGTATGCAGAAGACTAAATCGGCTTCCGGATCATGATTCTTCGCCGGGCCGGCTTGATGGATATGGGTCACCCTGCGCCGTTTCCTCGTCTTCTCCACCAAGTGGTTGGAAGTCAATGGTTGCCCAATCGATCCCAGTTAGGACTTGGAAAACAACTTCGTCACTTATAAGTACATAGTTATCAACATCAGGGGCATAAGTATGCTTACGGACGGGCGGGATGAGATTTTGCACATCATGAGTTGGCGCTCTAATCCGATTATTGTCAGCATCATAAACCGACTGATAGTGGGAAACATCAGTTTCTTCAGCCAATTTGCTAGCCAAGGGCCGCATTTCCTTTGTCTAAGCTCGGAGATCATCATTGTCAAAATCTGATCCATCTTCCTTCAAGCTTGGATATCCATTTCCCACGTCAGCCGGATCAAGGTCAGGTACCCATGCTTTCCCTCGGGTTAGTGCTGTCAGAGCACCTGCCCTTGCAGCTTATCTTTTTAATTCTTCAAACCGGGCAGGCAGCATTGACAACTTCTCTAAGGTTTCCTTGATCAAAGTTGGGGGTTGCTTGTTATGAGAGGCAGTACAAATGATCCGCTGTGCGCCGATATATAACTGCTCTATAATAGTATAGGCAACCTTCAATTTCTTTTGCACGTCAGAGCCCAGATGGGTAATACGGGTTCCTGCATCATGACGAACATTAATAAACCGACATTTTATGGGATAATACATATGGAAAGCTTATTATGAAGATAACTACCAAACACAGCAGTGGTCATGGCGTTTATCTGACGCTTTAAGCCAGTTAGCTCTTCTACCACCGGTTTAAGAGCTGCCTCTGCATCATCAGCCTTTTTCTGCAATGCGGCTTTCTCCGTGTCTCAATCCGCCTGTTCCTTCTTAAAATTCTCCTTCAACTTTTCCATAGATGCTAAGGCACTGGTCAGCTCATCCTTGGCTTTGGAGGTTTCAGCTTGCTGGAAATTGAGGTTTTCTTGAAGGTCAGCGGTTTGGGATTCCTTTTTGCTCAAATCAGCTTGTAAGAGACATACATATCATGAATTGGTGGAACATATTTGAAGTCCCAAGCACATAACAAGTTATACACTTGGCACTTGGGGGCTAATGCATATTTTCTCAAAGAAATATTTCAGGGCAAAGTCCTGGTTCATCTTGAAAAGATAAACCGGCCCTTGGGGGCTACACAGGAGAAAGTTGCAGGTTTGATATTCTAAAAGCCCCGGTTCATCTTGAAAAGATAAACCGGCCCTTGGGGGCTACACAGGCGACAGTTGCAAGTTTGATATTCTAAAAGTCCCGGTTCATCTTGAAAAGATAAACCGGCCCTTGGGGGATACAGTGGAGTTGATATAAGAAAGTTGACAAGGGAGAAACAGTATTGCATAAGTTAAGCAACAGTTACCTCATAACGTTCTTTCATCAGTCTCACTAAACCGGCTTCATAGTCGTGGCTTGTGTACAGATGGTTCAAAAATCCAGAGTGATGGTCTTGGGCGCTGAGGTGGGCATAGCTTGACAAATCGGCATTCCATTTACCTTTTTCCATAGAAGAAAATTCCTCCTTGGAACTATGCTTTGATAAAGTGACAGGATCACCAGGAGGGGTGTGGCCAAAACCAGTGATCATAAAATATTCCATCGTATCATCAGCAGCCTTGACTGGGCTTGCCGGTTTATCATTTGCTCGGACTGGGCTGGTTGGTTTATCAACATGGCCCGTTGGATAAACTTCTTGTTCAACGAAAAGATCATGATCCGGAAGTGGCGGATCATGAAGCACGGCGTCAACATTTGCTTCTACCGGTTCTGGAGTTCTTT
Organism: Secale cereale; assembly: GCA_902687465.1. Classification (NCBI taxonomy): domain Eukaryota; kingdom Viridiplantae; phylum Streptophyta; class Magnoliopsida; order Poales; family Poaceae; genus Secale; species Secale cereale. The sequence continues at coordinate 411,224,637 of LR738714.1, forward strand.
CCAATTCAGTGGCCACGATATAATCAACTGGTCTACTTATTTTGGCCTTTTTGCTGGCCTAGGCCTGCCACTGGGAAGGATAAACTGAAAAGTAAGTACATTGAGTAAATATAGAGAGTTAATAGTAAATTAAAACTCACCCATGAACCATCTTGAGGGTTGGAAGTTGTGTGGCCGTCGACTCGCCAGATGTTGAATGAGGTGTTTCCTGATAGTTCGAATCAGACGGTTTAAGAGGCTATCGGAAATGACCCGCTTTGGGATAAGAAACATCAAGAATATATGAGACCTTTGATCGACGTTTCCGGATCGGAGTATTCAGTAAACCGGTTGAAGTAATTGCTTGGCCGCTGTGCCGGGTTGTGCGGCGAGCTTCGTGTTGCTGCTTCTTCAAAAGAAAGTTTGGGTCCAAGTGAGCTAAGGGGTGAGAAAATCTTACTTCCGGTTTGCTTGACGGATTTTCTGTGTTGGCAGAGGATCTGAACCGGAGGAAATGATAAATACCTCTACATCATCAGCATAGTTTCCTTCAGCATTATCCTGATAATAGTCGTTGTCAATAAGGTGTATGAAAAGGGAGCCAAGAGAGTCAAGTTCTACCTCTGATTCTGGTTTATCCAGATCATCATAAATGTTTAATTTAGAGGACTCGACGGTTTTCTTTTTGGTAGGTTTCTTGACAACCTTAGTCTTGGGGCGAGACACCTTTGCAGGTTTATCTTGCGCTTTCTTCTTCTAGAACGGATCATCACCCTGTCCGAGATTGATGAATTTTAGAAAGGATACTTAAAGGATTGAAATAAAGCAACAAGTTATAGGATCCTTACAATTGGCGGTTTATTGGATACACAGAAGGGATTCAACCCTGTTTTGCTGCAGACAGCCACCGATTCATCCAGTATCTTCTTAACAGACTTAGTAACTTCATTTTCTGTTAACTGAGCCTCAGTATGTCGTTGAGGATCTTTCAAGTCCCCAGTATATTTGCACATTAAACCAGAGTGTCGGCTTAGAGGCAGAATGCTCCAAGAAATCCAGCAACGAACAAAATTGACGTCTGTTAAACCATCTGCAACGAAGGCCTGAAGCTTTGAAAGTTGTGGTGCATACTTGGATCGCTCCTTGGTGCTAAGCCGTTGGGGAAATGGATGGGTATTTGAAAGCCGGTGAGGACGATAACCCGACAAAGGATTCTCATCACTTGGGGAGGTATCTTGGCAGTAAAACCAAGTCTGATTCCAGCCCTTGGGATGACTATGATGCTTGGCATGAGGGAAGCTGACATCTTTCCTTTTCTGGATTGACATCCCACCATGTTCAGTATTGGGTCCGTCGGTAAATTCTGTACGACGGTTCAAGTGGAAGAAATCCCTAAACAGTTCAACTGTGGGATCCTCTTGCAGATAAGCCTCGCAAAATACTTGGAAGTTGCAAACATTGGACACAGAGTTTGGTCCAATATCTCAAGGATGGAGTTGGAAGCTAGCAAGTACATCACGAATTTTTTTGGATCCGGGAGGGCTAAACCCTCGGGCCAGATGATCAACAAACACAATCACTTCTCCATCTTTAGGTTCAGGATGATTTTCTGGACAAGGGACTCTCCAGTGGATGACATTCTTTTTTGCTAAAGCGCCAATCTCAACTAAACCGTTCAGTTCTTCCTCGGTAACCCGGGACGGAACGAAGTTACAGGAATATAATTGCTTGGCCATTTCAATGAATAAGCTGAAATTACAGATAAAATGCTGGTTTATGAATCATGACTAACAAGTATAAAGCGTAGCAAGGTTAGCAGGAGAAGATGCGGAGGCATAGACACACAATTAAGCCGGAGTCAGACATTGGAAGCGTTTTGAAGATAACCGAAATGATTATTTAAGTGGGGACTAATGCTACCTACCGGATTATGATTTTCTAAAAGTTAAACCACCTATGTGGGTATGACATGCACATATCTGAAATAACTAGGTGCTGGAAAAACAAATTTCACAGATTGGCATGATAATTTCAGATCTACAGCGCGTCAATAAACCAGGTATATTCAGACCTAAGTTAATAGGTACTAGAGCAGGTCATCAGATCTAGATGAGATTATGTTATAGAGAGATGCGCTAATGATGAGAAGAGGGATTATAGTTACAACCGCACAGGAAAACATGAGATTTATACTCGCCATTGAGGCCATGGTGAAGAACAGGGAAGAACAACACGAGAGCTTCGATGAACTTGTGGAAAAGCCCTAATGAGATCTATGGGAGGAGCAAAGAAAGGACTTACTAGAGGTGTTGAACGCGGAGGCGCGCCGACGGAGCTCTGGTCAAAACAGGTTGATGCATCGGCCAAAGTTGGTGCAGAGGCGAAGGTCGACGGCGGCGGCAGCGCTCAGGCACAGAGGTGTCGCGAGGTGGAAGAAAGGCGAACAGGCAAGGGGGAAGGAAGGAGAAGGACCCCTAGCCTTATTTATAAGACAAAGGGATAAGTAACGGGTGCGGGAATCAAGGAACCCAAAAAATGGATATGGGACAGGGTTGTCGCCTCGGTTTTTGGAGGCTCATTAATAAAAGTTAAATATATACGGGTTTTTAATGAACAAGTGATGTCATGGCGGTTTAATATGATCCTGGAAGATGACGTCATGGAGGTTTACAAGGTCATTCGAAGGCGCTGAAGAATAAATTTTCCTAAGTGTTGAAGATTGACATGAACAGGTTCATATCAATCTGGGGCCTAATGTTCGGGATACAACTACTGGGTATAAACCGCCCAGGAGGGGCCGGGTTGTACCTTTACTGAATTATCCATATTGAAGCCCATGAAGACAAGGAGTATGGAGTTTTGCTAGAGAGAACTACAAGGCCCAGGGCCCAAAGGAGGATTAGGGCCCATAGACATAAACCGCCATATGATGTGCAACTTGTGTTCAAAGATAGGAAAGGTAGAAACCGAGCCGGACACGTTTATGAGCCATCCTCGGGATTTTGTAAACCGGTCGAGCGTCATCCTGTGTATATAAAGGGACAACCCGGCGGCGATTCAGGGAGAACAATCAACAACTCGAGAGCTAGGCAAAGCGGATTCGCTCCCTGGTCATCGAAACCCTAGCAATACCACAACAACTAGAGTAGGCCTTTACCTTCACCGCAAGGGGCCGAACTAGTATAAAATTCCCTTTGTCCTTTGTCCGCTTTAACCACTTTATGCTAACCCGTCGCGATGGCTCCACGACTAAGTCCTAACGCTAGGACATCTGCCGTGACAAAACCTTGACAACGTCCATGTGCGAAACAACATACATACACTGCCTTCTCCCGCCTTAATTTTTTCACATAGCCAAATTAGACCAAATAGAAGTAGTAGCGTGCTCAATTTTGGAATTATTACGGGTTCGTTTGGCCTTTTTTATACATTAATTAAATTTCTGGGCATTTAATGTGCATAATTCGAATTTGAACTACAAGCACAGGCTGCAGTGCACCAAAGTTGTTTGAAAAATCACATGTGTGTCCTTGGGTGAATTTCTAGGTCCCATGCAAGAGACGGGACTAAAATTCAAACATCTGAGCATCGTGGCTCGGCCAGAAAGATTGAGAAACTTGGTTTTTTAATTCCTATAATTCCAAAACACGCCTGAAAATCGTGAAACTTGGCATGGTGTCATGACATGGCACCAACATGTTGTGGTATCTTTTTGGCCGAATTGGGACAAGCTTTGGTGTAAGCTTCTTGCAAACCGGAGCTTCCCTCAAGAATGCTCGTGGTTCCGAGAGGGAACTTGTCACCTGCGTGTGCGAAATGACATACGTACACAGCCTTCTCCCGCCTTAATTTTTTTTACACAGCCAGATTAGACCAAATAGAAGTACCGTGCTAAATTTTGGAATTATTCCGGGCTTGTTTTGCCTTCTTTATACATTAATTGAGTTTCTGGGCTGTTAATGTGCATAATTCAAATTTGAACTAGTGCACCGAAGTTGTTTGAAAAATCACATGTGTGTCCTTGGGTGAATTTCTAGGTCCCATGCATGAGATTGGAGTGAAATTCAAACATCTAGGCGTCGTGGCTTGGCCGAAAAGATTGAGAAACTTGGTTTTTTAATTCCTGTAATTCCAAAAACGACCTGAAAATCGTGAAAGTTGGCATGGTCTCATGACATGGCACGAACATGCTGCGGTAATTTTTTTGGCCGAATTGGGACAAGATTTGGTGTAAGCATCTTGCAAACCGGAGCTTCCCTCAAGAAGGCTCGTGGTTCCGAGAGCGAACATGTCACCTCCGTGTGCGAAACGACATACGTACACTGCCTTCTCCCGCCTTAATTTTTTTACACAGCCATATTAGACCAAATAGAAGTAGCACTGTTCTAAATTTTGTAATTATTCCGGGCTCGTTTCGCCTTTTTTATACATTAATTGAGTTTCTGGGCATTTAATGTGCATAATTCAAATTTGAACTACAAGCACATGCTCTAGTGCACCAAAGTTGTTTGAAAAATCACATGTGTGTCCTTGGGTGAATTTCTATGTCCCATGCAAGAGATTGGTGTGAAATTCAAACATCTGGGCGTCGTGGCTCGGTCGGAAAGATTGAGAAACTTTGTTTTTTAATTCCTGTAATTCCAAAACACGAGTGAAGATCATGAAACTTGGCATGGTCTCATGACATGGCACAAACATGCTGCATTAATTTTTTTTGGCCGAATTGGGACAAGCTTTGGTGTAGGCTTTTTGCAAACCGGAGCTTCCCTCAAGAAGGCTCGTGGTTCCGAGAGGGAACGTGTCACCTCCGTGTGCGAAATGATATATGTACACTGCCTTCTCCCACCTTAATTTTTTTACACAGCCAGATTAGACCAAATAGAAGTACCGTGCTAAATTTTGGAATTATTCCGGGTTCGTTTGGCCTTTTTTATACATTAATTGAGTTTCTGGGCATTTAATGTGCATAATTCAAATTTGAACTACAAGCAGATGCTCCAGTGCACCAATGTTGTTTCAAAAATCACATGTGTGTCCTTGGGTGAATTTCTAGGTCCCATGCAAGATATGGGAGTGAAATTCAAACATCTGAGTGTAGTGGCTCGACTGAAAATATTGAGAAACTTGGTTTTTTTATTCCTGTAGTTTCAAAACACGCCTGAAAATCATGAAACTTGGCATGGTCTCATGACATGGCACCAACATGCTGTGGTATTTTTTCTGTCCGATTTGCAAAGGCGCACGCATTAACAATCAACAAAGTCATTTCTGAACAAGTGATGTCACGTTACAATCGGAAACACAAGTATTATTGAAACGGTGGTGTTCATCTTACCAATTACGTGCGGCCACGCGTCCCCTTTTTTATTGGCTAGGAGGTGTCGTGCGGGGTAGCTATTTGAGTACAGGAGACGTGCGATCAGACCCCTATGCGTGCTCATCGGGAGGAGAGCCCTTTTGACCGCTACGCGCCGCACATCTCCCTCCCAACGTCTCCATTAATGGTGCTCGAGCACATGTTCTACGGTGTGGCTATATGTCTCACTAGACTGAGATTTAAAAGAGAAAAATGAAAATCTAAGAAGAAAGTTTTGCACGGATCTTGATGTAAGAGACGACGGGCCTATATAGCATCGACTGCGACTTATAGCAAGCATGATGAATATAAGGACGATGACATTGGATAATAATTTTCTTACATATTTATAAACATAATTAAAAAAAGCCGCATGTGGCAACGCCCGATATACACAAGGGCAAAAGAAGGAAGACAACTAGTCTCCACGGCGGGCGGCAACGAGCTCTTTCTTGCCCTCAAGATGCTGGTTGAGAGCATCCACGGATTCCTTCACCAACCTTCTGCGCTCGTTGCGCAGCATGGCATTATCATCCATAAGTTTCTCGACAATGACGCTTGTCCTTTTCAACAAGGCAGTGGTCTGCTCCTGCTGCTCCGCACTTCCGACGATCTTCGCCCTCAGCAGGCTGCACTCGGCCCGGAGCTTCGTATTGCTCTCATTTAGTTGTCGGATGACGTCAGTAGACTGTTCAAACAATGCTTGCAGGTCATCCTGCAACCTCGCCCAATTGGAGATCTGATCCATCTGCCTAAGGAGTAGGGCATGCATGCGCCTGTAAGAGTCCTCGCTGCCCGCCAGGCATTTTCCCAGACCACCGCGGCAAGGGAGGACATCTCTGCTGCATTCGCGGCGCGGCGAGACATCTCTTCTGCTTCCGCGGTGCGGTCGTACCAGTGTGCTGCGTCGACTTGGCGTGTCGTCTGTGCTGCTTCGGCGGCACGGCGGGACCTCTCTGCTACTACGGCGGTGCGGCGGGACATGTTGGGTGCTATCTGGGCGAGGCGGGACATCTCTCGTGCTCCCGCTTCTAGGCTTGCCTCTCCCTGGTGGCAATCTCTTGACCCAGAACTCACGATGGCCATGGCGGACGCAAGGGAATGATGATGAATGATTTGTTTGTTTTTGACTTTTTGTGGATGTGGAGTTGAGGAGTAATGTGCAATCATCTTGGAGTAGTAGTATTTATAACCGCGTAGTAATACTCTCCTATGTGGGAAACCGTTTAGGTTTTGATCGGTGTGAACATGTTTGCAATTTGGAATGTGACGGGATGCATGCTAAAAATTTACTGACGGTTATAAGTGTGGCACTATTCTCGGAAGGCATAACATGGGCATGTACGCCTTCTCGGTCGCGTACGTGGCGTTTGCACCATAGGGTGCACCGTAATAGGCAATGTCAGCACATATCTTGTTCCAACAACCATGCGGGCTCGTTATTACCATCGCGCACGCTTCTTTTAATTAGAATGGGTGTGCCCGTCTAGCGCACACACGTTGATCTATCTAACTGTTTCAGTTTGTTGTGGCTAATCGCAAACAGTTCATCCATGTGAAGTGTATGCCATCAATCGCAAACACTTTGATCTGGCTTACCCGTTTCTGTTATGTTGCCTAATCGCAAACTGTTAATCATTCTGAAGCGTATGCTCTCAATCACACACACCTTGATCTGGTTGACCCTTTCTTTTGTGTTGCGTAATCACAAACAGTTCATCTGAGTGAACCGTATGCTGTATATTGCACACACCTTCATCTGGCTGCCCGTTTCTTTTGTGTTGCCTAATCACAAACAGTACATCCGAGTGAACTGTATGTTGTGTATCGCACACGTCTTCATCTGGCTGCCCGTTTCTTTTGTTCCACCTCATCGCAAACAGTTAATTGAACTGAATCGTATGCCCTTCATCGCACACGCAACTAAAATCTGAACCGTGTTTGATGCATCCATCTTCGCAAATGTTTTACACATTTTTGACGGTTTCCATACACCACCGTTTGCGATGATTGCATCGCACACAGTTTCTCGAAGGGTCTCTGATCGTAGTGTCGCGTTAGGAGCATCCTGCGGTAGTGTCTAGTTTTGTCTCTCCCCTGCCACCACCCACCTGTTTATTTTTTCTCCACTATTTCCTTGTAAACAAACACTTCCCTACCATACAAAAAGTCACCAATCCAATTTTCCTAACTTACCCAAATCAAATGACACATCTCATCTATGGAATTTGCTTAAGGAAACAAATAACTAATTTTAAGGAAACAAATAACAGTCTTTAAGAAAAAATCCTATTAACTGATTTCTACACGTAATGAGGAGTCTATATGTCGTTCGTCCATTCGCTCCATGGTAACTCCCTCGATCTCTATGCCAATGCAAGATCCGCTCATCCCGAATTTTTTCAATCAAATCCCACCTCCTGATTTCCGTAGATTTCTTTTCCAAATGAACCAGTGGCCAAACAGGTAACTCAACACACGCATGCCACATCAAAGGCAAAAAAGAAACACATGCATGCCTCATCAAATGAAAAAAGTGGAAAAACTACCGCGGTCTCCCTTTCCTCCATGTTCTACCCACATGGCCACGCCGCCACCTTCCCCCTCCACCCATATGGAGGAAGAATCCGAGGATGTGCGTGGAGCGATGGTGAGGTCTATGTGTCATCCCGGTACTCTTCTTCCTATGAGTCCGACATTGTCTGCGGCTGCTATGTGCGCATGAGATCGGGAGGAGGCCGGCTGTGAGAAATTGAGGGATGAGACATGCTTCACATGGGATGGGCGAGTTTATACTGATTACCTTCTTCCGTGAGAGGCTTCAGCTGTTGATTTGAGCAGAAGATGTGTGGTGTGTTGTTGCTATTTTTCTGAGAATTTGTTTGATTAATGATTTTGTGTTTGTTTGATGGATGGAACGTCAAGGTCAGATAATCAATTCACTTCTTGGCTGCCGTTGCCCTATTTCTTAATCTCTTGTTGATGCAAACCCGCTCACCTCACAATGTTTTGGCGTGGTGGCCCATTCTTTTCGCGTGTGCGTGACATGTTTGGGCGGCTGGCTTTCTGTGTGCTGCTGATTGTTCACTTGGGGGGTTCTCTTCTTGTTGTAGTCTTAATTTGTGTTCACACATGCAACAAACCAATTGTATTCATTTTCAGCTACAAATATTATTTAGAGGAGTACAAAGAGAAATATAAGATCTACTGAAAGTGCATCTAGTCCCCTGGTGTCTTTGTTAATTCATAACAACATATAGCTCATTGAACAAATATCCTTTCAAGTTTGATATTTTAGAAAGTTCAATGAATGGCATGGCATGGACTAAGAATGTGGAGCCTCAAAATGCTAAGGAAACATGTTGGCAAAAGCTCAAGACTCTTCATTTATAATTTAGTCATCAAAGATCACATTGAGTCCCTAGGAAAGCCAATACTATTAAAAGGGGATGATGTGTTGCTTAATGGATTATATTTCTCCTAAAATCCTAAGCCACTTTCTCATATCCAAATATGTCCAAAACTCAAAGTCAAACTCAGCCTCCCTGATTTTTTCAACCCGGCATCATTGAGTTCCTAAGACATAGATAGTGCCAGAAACCCTAACAGTTCGGTCACGCCGACACGGATCTCAGTCTCATCGAGATGGCCTTGCAAACTCTCTGTGTCTTTTGTAAAATTTCGGTCTCACCGAAATGAGCAATCGGTCTCACCGAGTTTGCCGGACCAACTCTTTGGTTGCTCTTTGCTGAAATCGGGCTCACCGAGTTCATGCATTCGGCATCACCGAGATAAGGTTTTGCCCTAGCCCTAGAACATCGGTCGCACTGAGTTGTTCTAGTCGGACCCACTGAGATTCCTAATGTTCACATTTTGAACTGCATCGGTCTCACCGACTTCCTTTATTCGGTCTGACAAAGTTGGCTCAAATGTGTGTCACGGTTGGATTTTGTGGAGGCTATATATACCCCTCCACCCCCTTCTCCATTTGAGAGGGAACCATCAGAATGTGCCTACACTTCCAACTTACATTTTTTGAGAGAGAACCACCTACTCATGTGTTGAGACCAACATATTCCAATCCTACCACAAGAATCTTGATCTCTGGCCTTCCCCAAGTTGCTTTCCACTCAAATCATCTTTCCACCATATCCAAATCTGTGTGAGAGAGTTGATTGTTGGGGAGACTATCATTTGAAGCACAAGAGCAAGGAGTTCATCCTCATCACACCATCTATTACCTTTTGGAGGGTGGTGTCTCCTAGATTGGTTAGGTGTCACTTGGGAGCCTCCAACAAGATTGTGGAGTTGAACCAAGAAGTTTGTAATGGCAAGGAGTTCACCTACTTAGTGAATATCTACCCGAGTGAGGCAAGTTCTTCGTGGGCGATGGCCATGATGGGATAGACAAGGTTGCTTCTTCGTGGACCCATCGTGGGTGGAGCCCTCCGTGGACTTGCGCAGCCGTTACCCTTCGTGGGTTGAAGTCTCCATCAACGTGGATGTTCGATAGCACCACCTATCGGAACCATGCCAAAAATCTTCGTGTCTTCATTGCGTTTGCTCCCTCCAAACCTTTCCTTTACCTTCATATGCAATGTTTTACTTTCCACCGCTACACTCTTAGAATTGCATGTGTAAGGTGATCACTTGACTTGTGCTAATTACTAAAATGTACCTACAACTAAAATTGGGGAAAAGATAGATTTTTTACTTAGTCAAGTAGTCTAATTACCCCCCCTCTCGACCTACTTTTGATCCTACAAGTGGCATCGAAGCTTTGGTATATGTTTGCCTTGATTTCCATAGCATTGGTGATCATAGCCTTGGTTTGACAACTTAGGAGAGTATGGCGTTTAGCGAGGGAAATTACCACCATAGAGGTCCTTACTTTGATGGTACTAATTTTGCTAGTTGGAAGCATAAGATGAGATTGCATATTCTTGGCCATAACCCTGCTATTTGGGCTGTCATTCGTATTGTCTTGCAAGGTGTACTTCGAGGATGGATGAGAACCGGATCGTGAAGCGTCCGCGGAAGAGATGAAGATGTTGGAATACAATGCTCAAGCTTGCAATATTCTCTTCAATGGACTATGCCCTGAAGAATTCAAAAAAATCAGCCATCTTCGGAATGCAAAGGAAATTTGGGATACTTCTGTTGATATGCATAAAGGTACCATGTCCGTCAAGGAATCCAAGTTGGATGTGCTTCAAAGTCAACTTGACAAGTTCAAGATGAAGGATGGTGAAGGAGTCGCTGAAATGTACTCTATGATCGGCAAATTCATCAGCAAGAAGATCCCAAGAGCCTTGGATGGAAAATATGATACCGTGTGCACATTGATCCAAATGATGCCCAACTACAAAGATCTCAAGTCCATGGAATTCATTGGTAGAATTGTCACTCATGAGATGCCACTTAAGGATAAGGAAGAGCTTCACAACAAGTCTAGTGGTCCTTACAAAGCTTCAAGTGATGATCCTACAACATCAAGTGAGAAACAAGTTTTCAATGAAGAATTTAGGTTAATGGTGAAGAACTTCAACAAGTTCTACAAGAATAGAAGCAAATAGAGAAGTTCCAAGTCAAGGTCCTACAATGACAAAAGATCTTCTAGTCGTGATCGTAAATGCTACAATTGCGGTAGACCCGGACACTAATACAAAGAGTGTACGGCTCCCCACAAAAGAAGAGAAGGTTCACCAAGAAGGAGAAGTAGAAGAGATGAATCACCTCAAAGAGAGAGAAGGAGTAGAGATGATCCTTATGAAGGAAGACTCTCTCGTACAAGCAAGGATTCGGAAAGGAAGGACAAGTCATCAAAGAGCTACACAAGACGAAGACAACAAGCTCATGTTGGTTACTGGGTGTCCGGTTCCGACTCCGGCAACTACTCTGAGAGAAGCTATCACCCCAACTCCAAATATACTCAAGATGAAGGTGTTGCCGGAATTGCTCTTGTGTCATCCAACTCCTACGATATATTTGACTCACCAAATGAAGGAATTGGAAGATGCTTCAGGGCTAAAGTCCCCAAGGAATCACACCCCAAGTATCTTAATTTCAATAGTGATGAAGATGATTTGCTAGGTGATGATGATTTGCTTGTTGACAACACTAGGGATGAAAACTTTGATGAACTTACTAGTAATCATGCTAATCAAGATGAAACGAATTATAATGATAAGAAGGAGATTGAGCATCTAACTAAAGAACTAAACACTCTTAAGTTACCTCATGAAACAACTCTAGAGGATCAAAGAGAGCTTCTAAGGACTCATGAGAAGCTACGCTCCGAGAAGCTAAATTTAGACCAAAACCATGGGTTCCTAAAAACTATCAATGATTATCTTCAAAAGAAGTGTTCTTCTAACAATGCAAAGCGTTTACTCTTGTCTACTTATATGCCATAAGTAAAATCTAGCAATATGAACAAGAAATATTCTTCCTCTTGTAGTAACAATAACAATGCTAAATCCAATATTGTTGCTTCTAGTAGTTCTCTTGATTCCACTAATGATTCTCTTAGCCAAGTTACACTTGAGCAAGAAAATAGCTTATTGAAGGGAATTATAGAGAAAGATGTTTACAAGAGTCTTGCCGGAAGTAAGCAATTTGAGGAAATTGTATGCAAGGAAGGAAGGCACCGGAAGAATCAAGGTGTTGGTGTCGGGGGAAACTGTCCACCACGAGCACCTATGGGACCGGAGCCCCTTGTTCGTGCGGTAAGAGGGCGGAGGGAGCACCAAGAGCAGATCGCGGAGAGCACGCGGGCAGTTTACCCAGGTTCGGGCCGCGATGGACGCGTAAAACCCTACTCCTGCTTAGTTGTATTGAGTTGAGGAGCTCGGGAGCTTGAAGAACTAGCTACACCAAGCGAGTGAGCGAACTAGGTTCCGAACCCCCTCCACGTTGTGCATGGGCCTCCTTTTATAGTGCAAGGGGTCACCGACAGGTGTCAACGTAGGAGAAAGGGTAAAAAGGTAATAGTGGTGGTAGTTGTAACAGTGCAGGAATAGTGGAGCTACAGTGCGTGAACAGTGGTCGCTACCTACTTTGACAGTGGGGGACAAGAGCATTTAATGCCCGTCGCCGTCGACCCCAAAAGCGCCCGCCTTTGCGTCTCCGTTTGCCACGGCGATGCCTTTACCACCGTGGATTGCCACCGTGTCCCCCAGGCTGCACAGCCATCCGCCACGCGTCCCTGGAATGGCCCCAGTGCGATGCGTGGTTCGATGAGCTGGAGCGCGGGCACACAGCACGACTCTCCCCGGCAAGCACCTTGCCGGGGTCTTGACCTTGCCGGGCCCGGGAGCTTGTCGGGCTCTGAAGCTTGTCGCTCCCCGGGCCCTGCCGGGGCGCATGTTGCGCCGAGGCATGTCTTCTGTAACGCAATCTTCTAGTCTTCCTGGCAAGCTCCTCTTGCCAGGGCCTTGCGTGAGTGAGGTAATCTTGAGCCTGGAACGGCCTTCCCGGCAAGCTCCACTTGCCGGGGTCTTGATCTTCTGTCTTGCATACTTTGTTTTTGAATGGTTTTATATGGAGCAGGAAGGTCTCCGGCAAGCGCGTGGTAGGCCCTGCCGCGAGAAGCTGCTACTACCCGTGCACAAGTTGGGGTACTAGGTACCCCTACCTTAGTACACCGACAGGAGCCCCCGGGCCTGGGCCACACACGGTGCCGAGCGCTGTTGGGCCAGGCCCAAAACAGTGCACGGGCACGCGCGGCCCATGGCACGCCGAATCCACTTCCGCATCCGCCGCGTCCCTCCGTAACAGCACGCGTCGATTGCGGCGTCGTGGGATGGGACGTGGCCACGTTCTTTTAATGGAAAGAGCGAAACGCCCCCCACTTCCCCATAAAAGCAGAGGAAGCAGGAGCGGTTCCCCTCCTACGCCTTCATTGCTTCTTCTTCCATCTCCAGAGATCCCCTCTTGCGCTCCGCCTCCACACCTCCTCCGCCGTCTTCCGCATCTGCGGCGCCGCCGGACTCTTCGTCCCCCTTCCCTCGCCGCCTCCGCCATTGCCCCGAAGACCGAGAAGGCGAAGGCGGAGAAGACCAAGAAGGAGAAATCCGAGCAGGCGGCGAGGCTTACTCTGCTGCGGAAGCGGAACGTCGTCTTCTCGCCGAGGCTCAGCGCGCGGGAGCTCTGTAACAAGTACTACTTGTTCTGGGCCAAGGAGACCAAGGCGCATCCCCGGACCAGAGCCTATCCTGCCGCCACCAAGGACAACTACCCCGGCGGGTACTTCTTCTTCGCAGCTTTCTTCCATTGTGGCCTTTGTCCCCCTTTTTCCGACTTTTTCTGCGACATCATGCACACCTACGGCCTCCACCTTCTTGATTTCACCCCCAACGCCATCCTCGCGATGGCGGTTTTCGCACATGTGTGCGAAAACTATATTGGGATATATCCGAACGTAGCGCTGTTTAGGCACTTCTTCACCCCTAGAGTAGAAGCCGGCGCCCCCCTCTCCGGTGGGATTTCTTGGGTCTTCCGCTTGAACAAGAAGGAGTCCTACTTGCCGGGGGAGCTCCGCGGCAAGTGGGAGGAGTGGCGTGCAGACTGGTGTTGGATAGTCGAGGACGAGCCGCAACCTTTCACCGCGCCGCGCACAACGGCCATCATGCGCGGCAGGGACTGGAGTGAGTTGGATTCGGACGACGGCAAGCTCAACGTCGCCCTCATCAGAATTCTTCGTCTCCGGGTAGCAAGGTTGTCCGTCGGAGAAGTAGGAGCGGATTTCCTCCGCCGCCGCATTGCCCCTCTACAGGATAGGAAGAGGCCGGCATGGGAGTACGGCAACGCGGCGGACGTAATGAGATTGCGCCCGGGGCTGAACTTCAACTTCACGGCGCTGGAGCTGAAGGGGATGGTCCGGGAACTATTTAAGCATGACCCGGCCCACCCAGAGTGGTTCAGAGCTCCCCGGGGAGTGGTGCCCCTCTGCAACAGCACGGCCCGGGATTCCCTTCGCGCTATGATGCCCGTGTGTGACTCGCATGGCATCGACCGCACATGGATTCCGCCCAAGCCAGACGTCATCATGAGCTTCTTCGACAACCTGGTGGAGGTGGCGAAGAACAAGGACGAGATCAAGGGGCTCACACGGGACACCACCGACCAGGAGATAGCTTATATAGCTTCTCGGGTTGAAGAGGCCGCTGCAGCCGCAGCGGCAGGAGAGTTTGGCTTTACGCCCGATGAGGCAGAGGCTGCGGATGCGTCCAGCCAAGCAGAGGAGGCGGAGATCCGCAGACTACTGCAGCTTCCTCCCGACGAGCTGGCCGGGGTCCCCTCTTTGAGGCACTCCGGGATCCCCGGAATCCTGACCGAGGCCGCGGCGAGAGGCAGCGCCGCCGGAGGAAACAGAGGCGTCGCAGGGAGCGGAGGCGCCGGAGGGGGCGGAGGCGCCGGAGGGAGAGCGGCCGCAGTGCAGGGCACTGGGCCCAGCAAGCCTGCCGAGGAGGAGGAGGAGGAGGACGCCGGGGCCGACGAGGACTCCGACGGGTCCCTGGGGCTCTACGCCGACGACCTCTCCTCGTCACCGGAGACCTCCCCGCCTCGGGCAAGTCCCAGGCGATCTCCGCTGAAGAGTCTCCGCAAGGCGACGACGGGGACGAGGGCGCAGGCGCCCCGGCAACAACCAGCTCGGCGGGCGGCGCGAGCCACCCGGGGGAGCCAAGCTGCGACGGGGGTGGCCGGCGCGCCAACCACGGCGGGGGCGACCCGCACACAGGCCACGGCGGGGGCGACCCGCACACAGGCCACGGCGGAGGCGCCCCGCACGACAGCGCCAAGCGGAGGAGGGTCTTCGCAGAGCGGAGCGGCTGCTCCGCCTGCTCCCCGGGCCTCGGCATCCATAGGGGCCAGGTCCTCGCAGCCCCCAGCCCCGGGGACCGCCAAGCGCCCGAGGGGGTCTTCGCCTCCTGCTCCTCGCGCGGACGCGCCTCAGGTAGCGTTCGACTTCTCCGCCCTGAGCGACGACGACGACGACGAGGAACAGGAGTAAGAGCTTGAGGCTTTATATCTTTTTTTAACTTTATCTTGATTTTTGCTGATTCTGATCTTGCTTTCTGTTTCGATTTCAGGACCCTGGCCCAGCGAGTGGCGAAGAAGGCCAAGGTGCCCGTGGTCGAGGTCGCGGATGACTCGCCTGTCGCGGCGACTGGGGACGTGCCGGAGGCGAGCCTGCCGGACCCGAGTGCTGCTCCGAGGAGCAGCCCCCAGCGCAGCCCCCAGCGTAAGTCTGGGTTCCATACTTCTGCTCGTCGGGCGCGCTTGAGAATTTTGTCTTGTGCTAATATCTTGATGTTTTTGTCTTGTCTTGATTGTCTTGTGCAGAGGTGGAGCCGCAACCACAGGAGCATCCGGAGGTCGCTCCCGAGGAGCCGCAGGCCCCGCCGTCCCCGCCAAGGGCGAGCTCTTCGGCAAGGGAGAGCACTCCGCCAAGGGCGGGTACTCCGCCAAGGGCGAGTACCCCGCCAAGGGCGAGTAGCCCGGCGAGGGCGGCCACTCCGCCAAGGCAGAGCTCCCCGGCGAGGGAGCCCGCCGCTGACGACGTCCGTCAAGGTAAGTTCTGTAATTTTGTCTTCTTGGATTCGTCTCTTTTTGGATATTTGTTTGAACTTCTTTTACTTTTTCTTCTTCTTCTAGATCCTCCTCCCCCCGAGCAGATGGAGACGGAAGTCATCGTCTTGGAGGAGGACGCGCAGGGCGACGGCAGCCATGCCCCTGTCGCTGAGGACACGGCGGGAGCCGCCGAGCCGGCTGCGGAGGAGACCGCTCCGGCCGCAGACGCGGCGGCCGGGGAGGGGGACGGCGACCGCACTGCCGGCCCGGAGGCGGCAGGAGCATCGAGTGCTGCGCCGGCCGCCGACCCCTCCACCGAGAAGGAGCCATCTGCCTATTATCTTGAGGCCCCCAACGGCGTTTACATCCAGGTGCCGTGGGGTTCTTCATCGCGAGCCCCCGCGGAGGGCGAGGCCTTTGATGGAGAGGTTCTCGCCTCCGCGGGACTGAAGATCGTCGAGGCGCCCGGCGGAAGCGACGGGCCCGAGGAGGAGAAGCTGCTTCATCAGCTCCTGGCCCTTTACCGGGCCAGGCAGGCGAAGCTTGCGTCTCGGGAGGCCCTTGCCGCCAAGGCCGCCGCTGAGATGGAGAAGCGCGCGGCGGAGCTCCGCGCCGCCAACCAGGCTGCCCTCCGCGACGTGGCGGAGGAGCGCGAGAGGCTCGCCGGGGAGTACCAGGAGTGGCTCCTGGAGAAGGCCGAGGCCGAGGAGCAGCAGCGACTCGCCGGGGAAGAGCTGTCCCGGCGAGAAGGAGAGCTCGCCCAACGGAAGGTCAACCTCGACTACCACGAGGAAGACCTTGCCGCTCGGGAGCAGGCCCTTGGCGGAGAGCTGAAGGAGGTGAAAGCCGCCGCGGCTGCCGCGGAGACCGCCAAGGAGGAGCTCGCGGCCAAGGTTGCGCAGCTGGAGGAGTCACTGAAGGCGAGCGTGGAGAGGGTCACCGCGCTCAACACAGAGCGCGAGAAGGACGCCCACACTAACTCCGAACTCCAGGTGCGCCTCTCCAAGCAGGGCGACGAGCTGAAGGCCGCCAAGGATTCAATTGAGGATCTGGAGCTGAAGGTTTCCACGTTGAAGGACTCGCTCGACGCCGTCCGGGACCGGGAAACCAAGCTGAAGGAAGAGCTCCGCAGGGAGCGAGGCTTGGTGGAGAGCGCCAATACTGCAGCTGAGAACTTCCGCCGGACCGTCGAGGTGTGGACCGACGACTTGGTGGCCTCTGCATCCAACATCGACCAGGAGCTGCTGGCGCTGAAGGTTGAGCATCTCATCTACTCTCCGGATCCAAACCTCCCTCACAGCGCCAAGCTCAGCCTCTTCTTCAGGGGGATCGCGCCGGCTCTTGCAGATCTTCGGAAGAAACTCCCCGCGCAACTGGCCGAGGAGTCGCGCCAGCTCTGCGCGGGAACCTTGGAGCGCGTTCTGACGAAGATTGTGTACCGCAACCCTGGTATCAATCTCGTCAACGTTCTCCGCAGCTTGCCGGCCGACGCGAACACGGAGGCGCTGAAGGCGCAGGTCGCCCACATCATCGCCAAAGTGAACAAGATTTCCAGGATTGAGGGCGACCGCGTAGATTAGGCCTCCTTTTCCTTTATCTCTTTTGTTGCTGCATAGGATGTTATGAACTCATTAGTCATTGCGACAAGTTATCCCTTGTAAGATATTTATCTTATTCTTGATCAATCAGTTCAGTGTTATCTTCCTTGCCTTGGTCATTTACTTTGTATGTTTTTCACCCTGCGCTTCCAGGGAGCTTGCCGGCAAGGGCCCTTTGCCGCGAGCGCTGAGTGCTGGACTCTGAGCAGCCTGCTGGCTAAGGTCTTACCGGCAAGCAACCTAGCCGCAGCTAGTCGCAACGCACTCAGCTTGTTGAGTGAACTCGAAAACGAACCAAGGGCGCGACACTTGTCGCAGCTCACTTAAGTCGTTGAGCGTACTCGGAAACAAGATAAGGGTGCGGCTAGCTACGGGTAGGTTCCTCCGCGCACAGGTTTTCCATACAAAGTGTGATTGTTCAAGGAAGACAACTAAAAATTAAAAATTTGAACTGCTCAAATTCTAATAACTTAGCTTTCATATATTGCTTGCTTCTCGGTAAGGCTTCTCTTTCTTGAACAGCACTTGGTTCCTCTTCCATCTCCTTCCCCCGCGGCAAACTTGTGCGCGAGGAACATTCTTTCTGCTTAAGAGGCAAGGAAAAAGAAGGGGGAAACAAGTATATGGCCTTTCGGCGTGATATTGCTTATCGGATGTGTATGTTACACAAGATGCTAAATAATTCATGCAAATAGCAAAGAAAAGCATGTAAAAGGCAAATAGCGCAAAACACAAAAACTTTACTGATGCACGGGATCTGCGCCCGGCTTTGTACAAAGGGTTACATGCAACAGCGGCAAAGCTTGTACAAAAGGTGGTTGCCGGAGCGGATCACGGCAACCGCGCCTTATGGGTGAAACTTGCGAAGATGCTCTATGTTCCAGGAGTTGCTCACCGGTAAGCCTTCTTCGGTCTCAAGGCGGACAGCGCTGGGCCTTGTGACTTGTCTCACCCGATAAGGGCCTTCCCACTTCGGCGTCAACTTGTTGGAATTCTTGGCGGACTGAACACGCCGAAGAACAAGGTCGCCTTCCTCGAGACTCCTGGCCTTAACCTTGCGGCTATGATAGCGACGCAAGGCTTGCTGGTATCGAGCAGCTCGTACAGCAGCCTGGAGACGTTCCTCCTCGAGGAGCAATGCATCATCTTGTCGCAGTTGCTCTTGCTCGAGCTCATCATAAGCGAGCACTCGAGGAGATCCGTATACAAGTTCCGTGGGGAGAACTGCCTCTGCTCCATAGACTAGAGCAAAGGGTGTCTGTCCGGTGGCTCGACTTGGTGTCGTTCTGATTGACCAAAGAGCCGCCGGTAGCTCCTCTATCCAGTTTCTTCCGCACTTACGCAGCCTGTCAAAGGTCCTTGTCTTGAGTCCGCGCAGCACTTCAGCATTTGCCCTCTCCGCTTGACCGTTGCTCCTCGGGTGAGCGACAGAAGCGAAACAGACCTTGGCGCCAAGGTCTTGGACGTACTGCATGAAGGTGCGACTAGTAAACTGTGTACCGTTGTCGGTGATGATCCTGTTAGGGATTCCGAAACGGCAAGCAATCGACCTGAAGAACCTGACTGCTGACTGTGCTGTCACCTTTCTCACTGGTTCCACTTCTGGCCACTTTGTGAACTTGTCGATTGCAACGTACAAGTACTCAAAGCCCCCGACAGCTCGGGGGAAGGGGCCGAGGATATCGAGCCCCCAGACCGAGAAGCGCCAGGACAAAGGAATCGTCTGGAGAGCTTGAGCTGGCTGATGAATTTGTTTTGCATGGAACTGGCACGCTTCACACTTGGTTACTAGTGCAGTTGCATCTTGGAGGGCTTCTTGCCAGAAGAACCCTTGCCGGAAAGCTTTCCCGGCAAGCGCCCTTGTGCCAGTGTGGTGGCCGCATATGCCTCCGTGTATTTCTGCCAACAGCTTCTGTCCATCTTCCCTGGAGATGCACTTCAACCTGACACCATTGAGTCTTCTTCTGTACAGCTCGTTATCCACGAACTGGTACATACTTGACTGCCTGGTTATCTTCTCTATTTCTTCTGGGTCGTCGGGAAGTTCTCCAGTTTGCAGAAAACGGACGATCTGCTGCGCCCATGCCGGAGCCCGAGGCTCAACGGCAAGGACAAAGGGCATGAGGGCCGCTGCGGGGACCTCAGCTTCTACGGCAAGAACCTCTGGTCCCGCCGGAGCTGATGGTCCCCCGGCAAGCTCGCCGGGGCGAGGCTTGTCGGGACCACTTGCTTCAACTGCACAGATCCTCGGATCTGCAGGAGCAGATGGTTCCTCAGCGTTCTGATCGTTGATCTTGGGGACCTTGGCGGCGGTTTCAGGAAGATCCGCCGGCAAGTAGTCGCCGGAGACCAACTTCCTCTTCTTGGACTGTCCAATTGATGGTGTAACGGATGGTTGAGTTAGCTTGAGCAAGAAGGTCCCTGGTTCCACAGGTAACTTCATCGAAGCACACTTTGAAAGGCCATCTGCAATGTCATTCTGAGCTCTCGGGACGTGCTCCATTTGCAGACCTTCAAAGTGCTCTTCAAGCTTCCTCACTTCATCTACATAAGCTTCCATCAAAGGGCTCTGGTAACTCTTGTTAACTTGTCGGACCACCAACTGAGAATCTCCCCGCACAATCAGCTTTCTGATCCCAAGTTCGGCCGCAATCCTGAGGCCGGCGAGCAAACCTTCATATTCAGCAGTGTTGTTTGTCGCTTGCTCCCTTGGAAAGTGCATCTGGATAACATACTTGAGGTGCTCTCCGGTGGGCGCGATGAGTACCACGCCAGCACCGGCGCCTTGCAGCGAGAAGGCACCATCAAAGTACATTATCCATTCACTTGTCGCTTCTTGTACGGGTGCACTTGTTTCTGGAATTTCCTCATCGGGTGTCGGGGTCCATTCAGCTATGAATTCTGCCAAAGCTCGGCTCTGTATGGTTGAGGTACTTTTAAACTTGAGTCCAAAGCTTGACAGTTCCAGTGCCCACTCAACGATCCTGCCTGTTGCTTCTGGATTGTGAAATATCCTCTTCAACGGAAAGCGAGTGACCACTGTTATCTCATGTGCCTGGAAGTAATGGCGCAGCTTTCTCGAGGCCACGAGGAGGCCGAAAAGCAACTTCTGCACCCCAGAGTATCTTGATATAGCCCCTGCAAGAGGGAACTTACAAAATACACTGGGCGCTGCACCATCTTCTTCCGCACTTCTTCCTGTTCCTGCGCAGAGTTGTCCTTGTCGGGGCCAGAGCTCGTCGGAGCAGCCCCCTGCTTGTCGCTGGATTCGCTTGCCGGTGGTGTAGACTCCTCGTCGGCCTCCCTCTCCGCTACTAACGCAGCACTAACCACTTGGTTGGTTGCCGCTAGGTATAGCAGCAACTTCTCCTGTGGTCTAGGTGCGACAAGTATTGGAGTGGAAGATAGGTATCGCTTCAAGTCCTGCAGTGCTGCGTCCGCTTCCGGAGTCCACTTCATGGGACCTGCCTTCTTCAAGATTTTGAAGAAAGGTAGGGCGCGTTCTGCAGACTTCGAAATGAACCTACTGAGGGCAGCCACACAACCTGCAAGCCTTCTGACATCCTTGACGCGCTTCGGGGCTTCGATCTGCTCGATGGCTTTAATCTTGTCGGGGTTAGCTTCAATCCCCCTCTGTGACACAAAGAACCCGAGAAGCTTGCCGGAGGGGACTCCAAAGACGCACTTCTTGGGGTTCAACTTGAGCCGTATCTTGCGCAGGTTCTGAAATGTCTCTTCCAAATCTTGGACCAGGGTATCCTTGCTCTTACTCTTCACCACAATGTCATCCATGTAAGCCTCTACATTTCTGTGGATCTGTGGCTCGAAAGCAGTGTGCACTACCAATGCAAATGTTGATCCTGCATTCTTCAGTCCAAATGGCATGCGTATGAAGCAATAAGTGCCACATGGAGTGATAAATGCAGTCTTCTCTTCATCCTCTTTGGCCATAAAGATCTGGTGGTAGCCTGAATATGCATCAAGAAAAGAGAGTAGCTCACATCCGGCAGTGGAGTCAACGATCTGGTCAATGCGCGGCAAAGGGAATGGATCCTTGGGACATGCTTTATTCACATCGGTGAAGTCTATACACAGTCTCCACTTCCCATTGGCCTTGCGCATGACGACTGGGTTTGCCAACCACGTCGGATGGATCACACCTCTAACTAGGCCTGCTGCCTCTAGCTTCTTGATTTCTTCAGCAATGAATTCTTGGCGCTCCATGGCTTGCTTCCGCACCTTCTGCTTGACGGGCCGTGCATGAGGACAAACAGCAAGCTTGTGCTCAATTACCTTCCTGGGAACACCGGGGATGTCAGATGGTTGCCATGCAAACACATCGACATTCGCCCGCAGGAAGGCAACGAGCGCGCTTTCCTATTTGCTGTCAAGTGTGGCACTGATGGTGAAGGTACCACCAGTGCCGTTCTCCTTGGCGGACACCTTCTTGGTTGCCGGTGGAGCGGCCATTCCCTTCCTACACTTGCCGGTGGAGCTCGATGGAACGTCCTCGACGGCTGCGCAGCACTCCGAAGAGGTGCGGTTGCCGGAGTGGGCCCCAGAGCACTTGCCGGACTTGGTCTTCGTCTTCTTCCCCCCGGGAGCTTCAGCGGCAAGTGTATCCTTCTCTGCTGCGGCTGCTGCGTCCCGGTAGATCTTGTCGGCGCAGACAAGCGCATCTTTCTTGTCGCCATGGACAGTGATGACGCTTATCGGCCCCGGCATCTTGAGTACGTTGTAGGCGTAGTGGGAAGCTGCCATGAACTTGGCGAGGGCAGGACGGCCGAGTATCCCATTGTATGGCAATGGAATATCGGCGACGTCGAAGGTAATGCGCTCAGTTCTGAAGTTGAGCTCCCCGCCAAAGGTCACCGGCAGAGTTATCTTCCCCTTGGGCTTGCTCCTCCCCGGGTTGATTCCTTGGAAAGAACCGGTCTCTTCGAGCTCGCCATCTGGGATTTGGAGTTTCTTGATCACAGCAGAGAAGATCAAGTTCAGCCCGGCCCTGCCGTCAACCAACATTTTGGTGACCTTGAGGTTGCGGATGGTGGGTGAGACCAGCATCGGCAAGCACCCGACCGCAGTGGTGCGGTCAGGGTGATCCTCAAGATCAAAAATGATGGGCGTGCTGGACCATTTGAGGAGCCTGCGCGACTCCACGGGCGGCTCTGCTGCATTCACCTCCCGCACCCACTGCTTGAGTTGGCGGTGGGAGGTGTGCAGAGAGGCGCCACCGTCGACGCACAGGACCTCCGTGGCCTTCTGGAACTCCTGCTCGCTGTTATCTTCATCCTCCATGTCATCGTCGTCGTCTTCTTCATCCTTGTCGCGGCCCCGGGGAGGTCGGCCACCTTGCCGCTGCTTGGCCTTGCCGCGGCGTCCTCGCCGGCCATTGAATGGCCGCTTCTTGCTAGGCTCTCCCCCGCCACCTTGGGCCTTCTCCTTGTCGCGCCTCTCGTACTCAGCCTTCTGCTGCTCGACGAGGTACTCGACACGTTTGCAGTTGGAGAGGTCGTGGCCCTTGGTGCGGTGGATCTTGCAGTATTGCTTGTCGGAGTCGTCCTGCTTGTCGGCTGCCGCTATAGGGGCAGGCTCCTTGCCGGAGCCGCCAGTCTGTGTTTGCTTGGCGGGAGCCTCCTTGCCGGACTTCTCGACGGCAAGCACTTCCTTCTTGTTCTTCCTTCTATTGTTCCGCCGCCGGCTCTTCTTTGCCGGGGCGGCGTCGTCGCTGTCGCTTCCCCCCGCGCCGGTATCCTCTCCGGGGAGTCTCCTCCCCTCTTCAGCGCGTGCGCACTTATCAGCTAGAGCGTAGAGCTCGCTGACATCCCGTATCTTGGTCATAGCCATCTCTTCACGCATGCGGCGGTTACGTACGTTCTGGTGGAACACACTGATAACCGCAGCAGGGTGGACGTCGGGGATGTTGTGCTGTACGCGGCTGAAGCGCTGGATGTACTTGCGCAGGGGTTCTCCTTCCTTCTGGGCCAGAATGTGGAGATCGCTCTCCTGGCCGTGAGGTTTGTGGCCGCCCGTGAAGGCGCCAACAAACTGGTGGCAAAGATCTTCCCAAGAAGAAATGGAGCCTTCCGGCAAGTGCATAAGCCAAGAACGAACGTTCGGCTTAAGCACTAGCGGGAAGTAGTTTGCCAATATCTTCTCGTCGCGCCCCCCCGGCAGCCTGCACCGCGATGGTGTAAATGCTGAGGAATTCCGAGGGGTGCGTCTTGCCGTCGTACTTCTCCGGTACGTCGGGCTTGAAGTTCTTCATGCTGGGCCACTGGACGCGCCGCAGCTCGCGGGTAAACGCAGGGCAACCTGCCGCGTACGGCAAGTCGCCTGGTTCACCGGGCGCGCGCGTGTCGACAGCGGCTCCAGCTCGCTGATCTGATTGTCACCGAGCTTCTCGGCGGCGCTCGATCGTCGTTCGAGCGTCTTCTTGTCGCCGGTCGTCAAGGACTTGGCGCTGGTCCCGACGAGCCCGCGGATCCGACGACGCCGTGGAGCCGTCGTCGGTGTTGTTCCGGCGGGGCGGCATCTTCTGCTTCTGCGGCGGGGAGTGCACGGTGGTTGCACCCCCGGCGGTCTTGTCGGCGTCGGCCTTCGTCTTCTCGACTTGCCGTGGCCGCGAGGTCGCCGGCTGCTGCGGCGTATCGTTGTTGGCGAAGGCGATCAGGCTCTGGATGGTTGCCCTCCAGTCTTCGGCCTTGTCTGCCGCTGGAGGGAAGTCGAAGAGTAGTTGTGCCCTTGCGATCGCTTCTGCTGGAGTGGAGGGGAGTGGGGGCGAGCGGTGCGAGGAGCGGGATACGCTCGGACTTCTAACAGGGTTAGAAGGAGCAGGGTCCCGCCCTGGCGTCCGCGCTTTGCTTGTGCCCGGACGGTGGTTCGGGGCGTCCCGCGAACCTCCGGTTTGCCCTTGGCCCAGCAAGCGGATGCCACCTCCTTGGGTATGGCGCTGCTGGGTCGTTGTTTGCTGAGATGGACGTGGCGCGTCCACGGAGACCGAGGCTCGGTCATCTATCCTGTCCTTGGATTTGGTGGCGCCGCGAGTCTCCTCGCCGGCGACCACCCTTCCGACGGCGTCTCCCCCGCCCACCGTTGGTTCCAGTGGCGGCGGATGAGACGCAGACGGGCCTGCGACCTCCGAAGCCTTCTTCTTCGGGGCCATGTTGCTGCTGCTGATGAGGTTGCTGATGAAACTGGAGAGGTTGATGAAGAGTGCGCCCGCCTGAACGCCGGATCAGGTTCGCACAACCTCGACGCCCCCCTACCTGGCGCGCCAAAGATGTCGGGGGAAACTGTCCACCACGAGCACCTATGGGACCGGAGCCCCTTGTTCGTGCGGTAAGAGGGCGGAGGGAGCACCAAGAGCAGATCGCGGAGAGCACGCGGGCAGTTTACCCAGGTTCGGGCTGCGATGGACGCGTAAAACCCTACTCCTGCTTAGTTGTATTGAGTTGAGGAGCTCGGGAGCTTGAAGAACTGGCTACACCAAGCGAGTGAGCGAACTAGGTTCCGAACCCCCTCCACGTTGTGCATGGGCCTCCTTTTATAGTGCAAGGGGTCACCGACAGGTGTCAACGTAGGAGCAAGGGTAAAAAGGTAATAGTGGTGGTAGTTGTAACAGTGCAGGAATAGTGGAGCTACAGTGCGTGAACAGTGGTCGCTACCTACTTTGACAGTGGGGGACAAGAGCATTTAATGCCCGTCGCCGTCGACCCCAAAAGTGCCCGCCTTTGCGTCTCCGTTTGCCATGGCGATGGCTTTACCACCGTGGATTGCCACCGTGTCCCCCAGGCTGCACAGCCATCCGCCACGCGTCCCTGGAATGGCCCCAGTGCGACGCGTGGTTCGATGAGCTGGAGCGCGGGCACACAACACGACTCTTTGCCGGGGTCTTGACCTTGCCGGGCCCGGGAGCTTGTCGGGCTCTGAAGCTTGTCGCTCCCCGGGCCCTGCCGGGGCGCATGTTGCGCCGAGGCATGTCTTCTGTAACGCAATCTTCTAGTCTTCCTGGCAAGCTCCTCTTGCCAGGGCCTTGCGTGAGTGAGGTAATCTTGAGCCTGGAACGGCCTTCCCGGCAAGCTCCACTTGCCGGGGTCTTGATCTTCTGTCTTGCATACTTTGTTTTTGAATGGTTTTATATGGAGCAGGAAGGTCTCCGGCAAGCGCGTGGTAGGCCCTGCCGCGGGAAGCTGCTACTGCCCGTGCACAAGTTGGGGTACTAAGGTACCCCTACCTTAGTACACCGACAGTTGGTTTTGAACGAAAGTTCAATGCTAATGGATTTGAGTGGGAAGAAGATGAATACCCCAAGACGGAGTTTGTTCCTCGACAAGATAAGTATGACCCCACTTCTTTCAAGGGAACACAAGCTCAAGATGATCTTCCACCACAAGACCTCAACCTAAAAGGCAAGGACAAGCTTCAAGAAGAGATTAATGCATTTCAAGAAGCTCCTAAGGCCTTGGTCAAGTGGGTTCCCAAGACCACCTCAGGTTCTACTTCATCAAGTACGACTACAATTTCAGGATTCCCATCAAGTTGATGTGGATCCCGAAGAAGAAGAACTAGAGAGTTCTTGAGGGTGACTCCGCCAACATACTTCATTCATATTCACTTTGGCAAGGACATGTGCAACCAACTTCCATATCTTGCACTAGTTCATGGAGTCACAGACCCTCTTGTTGGTAAGACAAGGGACAATATAACTTAATGCTTTCATGGACATCATCATATGTGCGCTTCACTCTATGTCTGTGGATATCCTTGTATGTTCCTTGTGGGACTAACCCATGTAGGTATTGAAAGTGCAACACTCCAATGGATTGCTCCAAATGATATACATCAACATTGAGAATCCACATCTTTAACATCTACATGATGCCATCATCGACAAAACCCAAGGTTAGTTCATCCCTCTTAGGGGGGATATCACATCTAGGCGGAGCTTTGCTCTAAAAATTGAGCGAAAGAAACTCTAATGGTGTGAACACATCAAAGTTTTACGTAAAAGTGGTAACCCCACTTGTGCTTAAATGATGAGTATGACCTATGATCAAATGTTCTCATTTGACTCCTAAGTCAATATAATCATATATATATGACCTAGGCATCACCAATTGCTTGATAGATGCTAGAATTGAGTGTGCATGCTTTGACATATGCTATCTTAATGTGTGAGCATGTTGGTTGCATAACTTTCTTCATGCGAGGACATACATTTTTTGTTTTGTATGTTTGGATTTTATTTGGCCGAATGGATGGACAAGAAGACCTAAGAACCTCCTCTAGCTATCTATGCTTTTCTTGTCTCAAACTCTATTCATCCTACATCACGAAGTTTGAGCAAGTCAATTTCGGACCCTCCGGGTGAGGAGCATTCGGAGCCACCAATCCTTCAAGGGCTTAACTTCCAAAACCTCTTAGTGCCTTTTGATCAGACCAAATCATTTCCATTCGGTCTCAACAAAAACATTAATTTGATCTAGGTTTTCTATCTCGGTGCTACTGATTAGATCCACTTAGTCTCACCGATTTGTTGTAATTGCTTGCAGTTTCGCATCTCAGTGCCATCGATTAGATCCACTCGGTGCCACCGACAGTGGCGGGGTATATATACTCTGCGTACCCATACGGTGGAAAATTTCTTGAAACCACATGAGCTCGCACCCCAGCACTGCTGCCCCTTGGTCTTCGGATCGTTGCCGTCGTACCAATGCGTCTCCGCCGCTAGTTTCGTCCGCCGTCAATGGAATCTTCACTGCCATTGCTGCCGTAGGAAATCCGTCGCCAAGTTAGGGTATGGATTTGACCCTTTGTGCTTTCCATTGCTCCGAGTCTTGCACATAGTATCTTGCATGTATTCCTCCCACATATGAAATTGATCTATCCTGCAAAGAAATCCTTTAGACTAGATTTGATGCAAAACTTAAGGTTAGGTTTCCGCCGAACCCATCTCGGACCGACCGATCTGAGGATTTCGGTCACACCGAGTGGCCATCGCCATTGCACATAGTACAACTCGTTCTGACCGAAGCATACTAATCGGTGAGACAGAAGTCACATTCTGTGTGAAACCCTAGCCTATTGGAGTCACCGAACTGCATCTCGGTCTGACCGAAACCGCATGTTTAGACTATGTGAGTGCTTCAGTGTCACCAAGTTTGTCAAATCGGTAGCTTCAAAATGCTTTTTGCGGAACTCTAAAGTTAAGTTTTTGGTCTCAGTTTTGAAAAATAAGCTGCACTTTGTGATGCTCATCCACTCTATCCACACCCCTCTATTCACAGGGCCAGCTTGCAGAAATGTCTGAGGGCAGTGACGGTCAGAATAGGTCTGAAGAGCAGATGAATCTCAGTGGGGGCACTTGCCCCTCCACCAGCTTTGATGAAGGTAGCAGAAGCACACCCAACAATTTACCAAAGGTTGCTACCAAGCAAAGGAAGAAGAAAAACTTAGACAGTGAGGATGAGGACTATGTTGCTGGAGAAGTCACTTCCAAGAAGAAGGTTGCCAGGAAGGAGTATGTTGCCACTCCTGCTACCAAGCCTGGTCTATAGAGAAACTTCCTTCTAATAGAACACATATGTCCAAAGTCAGAGCATTAACTCAAGAAACCATGCAATTCACACTTGAATCCAGATATGATGATGATGCTACTTGGAAGAAGAGGAAGGAAAGAGTTAGAAAGACCACATCCAAAGTCACTGGAAGAACATCCATGAGGGATGATGATGATGAGGAGGAGGAGGAGGAGGAAGAGCATGCTGCACCTCCTGCCAAGACTCAGAAGCTGATGGGGGATGCCATCTGGACTGGGGCTGCTCATTCTAAGCCCAAGTCTACCCCCAAGTCTTCAGCTCTAGATCAAGCCCCCAAGCCTACAACACCCATAAGATCAACAAGGAATATATCAGCTGCTGAGAAGAACAAGGCACCAGTTCCTGAAGTTTAAGAAGAAGATGACGAGCCACTATGCTCAGAAAGCTCAAGCCCAAGATTCCAGACCACAATGACGATCATACTGTGGCAGAGAACATGAAGTTCAGAAAGGATGCAGGTCTAAGACAATGGAGAAAGACTAATCCCTATGCCACTAGGAGGAGGACTGCTGTTGACTATAGATTCCATACCAGAGAGCAGCAAGATTTCTATGACACTATTCTATTGGACAAGAAGCCCATAGTTTGTAACATGAAATGGGTTGATTGGAAGTACATTGACAACAATGCATATCATTTTCATCATGTGCATGAGAGCTTCACGATGAATGGAGTTGGTAAGTTTTTTGGACAGAAATTGACAAAGTGGAACGATAAGATGATAATGTAGTTCTATTCCACATCTCACTTCTACCCTGATGGAAAGATAGTATGGATGACAGAAGGCACCAAATATCAGTCAACTATCTCAGAATAGGCCAAGTTAATCAATGCCCCCAAGGAAGCTGAAGATGATCTTGATGTGTACAGTAAGCCAAGGAAGGATCACAACTCCATGACTAACATGTACAAGCCTATACCTGATGCATCTTTGGAGACTCAAACGTTTGGTTCTATATAATATTTGCTTGCTGGTTTGACCACCATTAACACAATCTTGAGGCACACTCTATTGACCAAGTCAGGAGATCATAGGATGATACATGGTCACTCCATCAATCTGCTCCATTTGTTTGATGTGCCTCAGCAATTCAAAGTCATGAGCTTGATAGTTGAAACAGTCAAGATGACAGCAGCAGACAAAAAGTGATTTTGTGGACATGGCCCACATATTCAAATGTAGATCAATTCCAAGATGGGGACATGGACATACCTACTTGAAAAAGAGCATTTCCCTCTTAGGTCAGAGTTTGAGGATAACGAGGTTGTCATGGATGCATCACATCCTACTTATATTGAAGGCCAAGAGAATATTGAGAAGGCAAAGGCAGCCAAAGCAGCAAAATCAGCAAGTGCTCCATGAAATACCACTGCAAATCTCAAGACCAAGCAAGATCAACTCAGTTATCTGCTGGAGGAAACCATGAGGATTGAGAAGTGCCTGGCCACCTTGACTCGGAATCATGGATGTCTTGCGAGGATGTTAGACACAAAATTGCATGACCTTGATGTGAAGGTCAATGAGATTCAGACAGTTGTGGAGAAGCCCAGGGATGATGCAGAGGACAGTCATGATAGACCCACAACAGACACATTCGAGAGAGTCCCAAGGGGACCAAGATCTTCAGCTGTGCCAGTTGTCGATTCCAGGACTACAATCTCAGCACCTGTAGCCACTGCTATAGTTGTTCCTCCAGTGTCAACTCCTCCAGCTCCACAAAATTCTTCTGAAGCATTTGCAGATAGACTCATCTCCATGCCGTCTATGCACACCAGAGTTACAAGCCAGAAGACCCCTTCAGAAGCTCCCGGATATCGTGCTTAGAGTGACGTATAACACTATACATTTTTGAACTTTTTGGTAACTTGTTGCCAAAGGGGGAGAAAGTGTATAGATCATAGGCTTCAAGAGGAGAGAGTCTTTTGCTTCTTTTTTTGATCTTATTTGCTTTGGTCTTGCTACACTTTGGTTCATTATTGCTACCCCTTTCTACATTTGTGTTATGCTCGTGAGATACTTATGAGGTCATGTGTTTGATCATACTATGCTTAATGTGTGCTTGTATGTTTATCTCTATGCACGCTTGTGTATTATCATTTACTTGATTGGTTGGCGACGAGTGCATGTTGTTTAACTCTTATCATTTTTTGCGCTCCACCAAGATGTATGTGACATGGAAGAGTGACCCATGATCCTAATTGATTATTCATTTGCATTCAAATGCAAATCTTAAATAATGCACAAATTTAGGGGGAGCTCTTACTTATCACATACTTCTCAAAGCGATGATGTATTTTAACCATATTATCATTTGTCGAAGCTTTGATCTATATGTTTTCATCAATTACCAAAAATGGGGAGATTGAAAGTGCATCTAATCCCCGGGTGGTTTTGGTAATTCATAACAACATATAGCTCATTGACTACTATCCTTTCAAGTTTGATATTTTAGAATGTTCAATGAAAGGCATGGCATGGATGAACAATGTGGACCCCTCAAAATGCTAAGGACACATGTTTGAAAAGCTCAATACTCTTCATTTATATTTTAGTGATCCAAGATCACATTG
Organism: Secale cereale; assembly: GCA_902687465.1. NCBI lineage: Eukaryota > Viridiplantae > Streptophyta > Magnoliopsida > Poales > Poaceae > Secale > Secale cereale. The sequence goes on from LR738714.1 coordinate 411,255,317, forward strand.
AGTCCATAGGAAAGCCAATACTATTAAAAGGGGATGAGGTGTTTCTTAACGGATTACTTGCTCAAGTGCTTAGTGATATTTCTCCTAAAACCCTCAACTACTTTCTTATATCAAAATATGCCCAAAACTTAAAGTCAAACTCCGCCTCACCGTTTCTTTCTACCCAGCATCACTAAATTCTTATGACATAGTCAATGCCAGAAACCCTAACAGTTCGGTCACACCGATACGGATCTCGATCTCACTGAGATGGCCTTGCAAACTCTCTATGATTCTTTTGTAACATTTCGGTCTCACCGAAATGAGCAATCGGTCTCACGAAGTTTGCCTGACCAAATCTTCGGTTGCTCTTTGCTGTAATCGGTCTCATCGAGTTCATGCATTCGGCATCGATGAGGTTTTTCCCTAGCCCTAGGACATTGGTCCCACCGAGTTGTTCCAGTCGGTCCCACCGAGATTGCTAACATTCACATTTTGAACTGCTTTGGTTCTACCGAGTCCCTTTATTCTGTCTGACCGAGTTGGCTTAAATGTGTGTAACAGTTGGATTTTTTGTGGAGGCTATATATACCCCTCCACCCCTTCTCCATTTTAGAGGGAGCCATCAGAACGTGCCTACACTTCTAGCTTACATTTTTCCGAGAGAGAACCACCTACTGATGTGTTGAGACCAAAATATTCCAATCCTACCACAAGATCTACCTGAGTGAGGCAAGTCCTTCGTGGGCAATGGCCATGGTAGGATAGACAAGGTTGCTTCTTTGTGGACCCTTTGCGGGGGGG
>LR738714.1:411256179-411283806 GCA_902687465.1 Secale cereale
GGGGGGGGGGGGGGAGCCCTCCATGGACTCGCGTAGCCATTACCCTTCGTGGGTTGAAGTATCCATCAATGTGGGTGTACGATAGCACCACCTATCGGAACCATGCCAAAAATCTCTATGTCTTCATTGCGTTTGCTCCCTCCAAACCTTTCATTTACCTTCATATGCAATGTTTTACTTTCTGCTGCTACACTCTTAGAATTGCATGTGTAAGGTGATCACTTGACTTGTGCTAATTGCTAAAATATGCCTACAACTAAAATTGGAAAAATGATAGATTTTTATTTATTCAAGTAGTCCAATCACCCCCCCTCTATACCTACTTCCGATCCTACATCCACACTTACTTGAATATTCGGATAGAGAAAATACAATATGTGTTACACTGATTTTCTTTCTTAAAGTTACCCTTTGTATTCTTCTTATTTCTCCAGTCCATGTTATGTGATCTCCTATAATTGGCCAGCTTGTTACACAAGTTTGAATTCCTAAAGATTCATGAGGATTTCAATATATTTCTAAAGAAAGATACAAGGATCAGTGCTATAACATTGTTGAAAGACTCAAGAGACACGTGTCATGAGTAAGACATGGTAATTAAGCTTTCTACCTGCCTTGTCTTACCGAGTAAACCTAAGGATGCGCAAGGGTGCACGGTGATGCAGGTAGATGTCGGGCTTGGGTTCGAGGTGTGCATGCGCGCGCTAGCGGATGCGAGCGAACGTAGACCACTCTTGGCACACTAGTGTAGGAGGAGCCCTTGCGATGCGTTGGCACCTGACTCCCCAGTGCAGCCGACCATTGGTCTATCCCTGACTTCAACAAGGCGGTTGCACATGTAGTTTCACTGTTACTTTCCTTTACCAAAATATCCATGCCTTGTTACTTGAGTTTCTTGATAGTTTTTTCTCATGCTATACCATTTTTTTGAGTGGTGATGCCAGGAAGGAGGAGCTGACAGCAACCCCATGTGTCACCACTGGAGGAAGGAAGGCAAGAAGCTCCAACACCAGCTTCTCAATGTTCTGTAGTTTGATTCATTATATTCCCCCAAGTTCCATGTTCCCCCTTTTCCATTCAATGCATGCGTTGTGTTGTGTGCGACAAAGTAATTTCTAGAAGAACCATAACTATTTACGTCTGTTGGTATACTTATCGGTGATTTTGCAGGACATTAAAATGGGTGAGTTAATTAGGGGGTGCGTGTTGATCCTGAACCTTTGGACGTAGCTGTTCTACTCCTTATTTAATAATGATAATTCCTTGCTGGGACAAAGGTGAGCCATATTAAGGCTAGCTTCTACATGGTCTCCAATTTTTAGAGCTTCTCAAAATTTAAAATCTCTACCGCCTTGGAGTTTCTACTCCACTGCCGCTGGCTTATATAAATACTTCACTTTAAAGTTCTCATTAATTTGGTATACTAGACATGCACAAGTGACCCCGTTCAAATTATCATAAACTATTCAATTATTGCACAATTAGTTGCTTTGTATTCATTTGTCACAAGTCTGGGTTTTCTAGTGAAAAAATGATAGTAGGATAATTCATGACACTCATGTATTCATATAAAAAACATTGTGCTATCTTTACTTCCATTGGAGTTTTGGGATAATTGTAAATATGTTGGGGAGAATGGTTCACCTAAAGAGATGTTGCAGAGGTTTCAGACTAGCGCGTGCTGACATGTGGATTAATGTTTTCGTTCATGGTAAATTATCTTGCTTCGACATATATAGGCACTCGTGCAACCATGAAGTCATAACATGGTTCACTCACATCCGGACAGAGTGCGGCGATCCCTTATGTACCGACCACCCAGATACGACTGATTCCATGTCAGGCCGGCAGGCGAGCGGGTTCGCGGGAGTTTGTCGGGCACAGAAGGGGGCCAACAACACCGTGGCGGGGAGAGGAGGATGCACATGTGTCACCGTAAAGGGATTTGAGGAGAAAGGGTACATGAGAGATGGCGGGTGAAACTATCGATATGGTTGACTAGAGGGGGGTGAAAAGGCAACTAACAATTTTTAGCTTTTCTTTACCAAATTAAACTTGGCATCAAAATAGGTTGTCTAGATATGCAACTAGGTGGGTAACCTATATGATGCAACAACAACAAGCACACAAGCAACAAGCGATACAACACAATAAAATCTTGGACAAGTAAAGGTTAGAGATGACCACGAGTGGAACCAGTGGAGACGAGGATGTGTTACTGAAGTTCCTTCCCTTTGAGAGGAAGTACGTCTCCGTTAGAGCGGTGTGGAGGCACAATGCTACCCAAGATGCCACTAAGGCCACCGTATTCTCCTCAGGCCCTCACACAATGCGAGATGCCGTCATGCCACTATTGGTGCCCTTGAAGGCGGCGATTGAACCTTTACAAACAAGGTTGGGGCTATCTCCACAACTAAATTGGATGCTCCCAATGACACCACGAAGCTTCACCACAATGAAATATGGCTTCGAGGTGACCACAACCGTCTAGGGTGCTCAAACACCAAAGAGCAACAAGATCTGCAAGGGATTAGTGGGGGAATCAAATTTATCTTCGTGGAAGTGTAGATCGGGGCCTTCTCAACCAATCCCTATGAAATCAACAAGTTTGATTGGCTAGGAAGAGAGATCGAGGGTAAATGGAGCTTTGAGCAAGAATGGAGCTTAGGAAGGGAAGAGGTAACCAACTTGGGGAAGAAGACCCCTCCCCTTATATAGTGTGAGGAAAGATCCAACCATTACCCACTTACTCAACACGCGACATGCGGTACTACCACACATGCCCATGGTACTACCACACAGCCTTGCAGTACTACCGCTAGGCAGTGCGGTACTACCGCTCGCGCGACAGGGGCCACACGAGGCCCTATTGCGTTTAGCACCGAGCGGTAGAGCCGCCGGAGCAGTACTATCGCGCGTCCTTGCGGTACTACCGCAAGGCAGGGTTTGACTGGGATGGGAAGGCACGGACTAACAAAATACATCCGTGGCTACTTCCGCTGAGCTTTTTTCAGTGCAAAAGTCCGGCACGGTACTATCGCTCACAGGGAGCGGTACTACTGCGTAGGGTGCGGAAGTAAAAAATTACTTCCGCTCATACTTCCGCGCATGCCACCGTTCTGGGCTAGAGGCCTTGGTACTACCGTGTGCATGAACGGTACAACCGCAAGATGCGGTACTACTGCAAGATGCGGTACTACCACCGCTATGGGCGGTACAACCGTGGGCCGCTGCGGTACTATTACTACCTTGAGTAGTAATAGCGCACGCCACAGAATAGTAGAACTTGGAAGCCTTCATATTCGCAACAACAAGGGGAACGATCGGTTCTCCAATTAAGCGAAGGAAAGGTGGTGCAAAGGAACATATGTGTATGTGTTGATTCCACCCTAACCTTTCCGAAGCGGACCCCCTCTTAATAGTACAGCTTTCCTACGACTCAATTCCACTAAAAAGAAACATAGAGAAACACTGTCTTTGATAGGCTGCGAGGGGCACCGAATCGTCTTGTGCCTAGATATGAGATATCTGAAATGCTCAATGCACACAATTAGTCCGCAAATGCATTGTCATCAATCACCAAAACCACTTAGGGAGAAATATGCCCTTACAATCTCCCCTTTTTGGTGGATTGATGACAATACATGATTTGCACATAGGAATGAAAAAGAACATAAGCAAACCCAACATTTATAAAATATAGACAGGCTCCCCCTAGATGTGTGCACTCTTAGAGAAGTGCTTTGGACTGCACGGCTCACATACTAGGATCAATACCCCCCCTATATTTCATAAACAATGCAATCCTTGCAACAAAATGAATGACACTAAGCATGGAGGCAAGGTAAAGTTCGTGAGCATGAAGTAAATGGCACAAGATAGCATAAGCTCGCAGTCTACTAAACATACTAGACAATAAGATAGGCTAGAGTGCATATGTCTCACACCATATGATAGTCTCCTTGTTTCACACGAACACAACACAAACCAATAAATCAAAGCAATGAGAGTTCAACGAAAGCAAAGCGACACAAGACTAGACACAAGACTCTCAAATCCTACACTCTCTCCCCCTTTGGCATTAAGACACCAAAAAGGCAGAGAGGACACCTACAACATAGGTGGTAGCTCCCACTACACTGATCAGCCAACAATCTCCTCATCGGTCTCGGAAGTGGGAATGGACTCCTCCTTTGACTCAGTCCACTAATAACCTTGTTTCGCCATCCAGGCAGCCTCAGGAGTGATGTTCTTCTCTGACTCGCTCGACACGTGCTCGCCGAACGTCCTAAAGATCTTCTTGTCACGTTGTCGACTCTCCTTCTAAGCAACATGGGTCTTGTACTGCCCCTTGGCCTGCATGTAGAACAGATCCTTCATCTTGGTCTTCAGCTTCTTAGCCCAAGAGGGCTCAGTAGAGGGAGGGGTGTACCCCGCAGAGCTGTCCTCAGCCTCAGCCTCCTCCTCCTCCTCAAACTCGTCCTCAATAACCTCCATCCTAGCAGCCTCAGCCCGGGTAGTGGTATTAGCCCACTTCTTCTTCTGACACAGTCTGATAGGCTCATGGCGAACCGAGTCTGGAGGAAGAAACTCTTCTCCCCGAAAGAGCTTCTCCCAAGTCTTCGAGATGAAGAGGTGCAGGTAGGGTCCATAGATGGGAACTTTTCGATTGATGACCGCAAACCAGAGCTCAACCCACATGATATGAGAGACATCAAGTGGTCCAGGAACTTGACGACGCGCCTCCTCACAATGAAGCATGATATCCACGAGATAAGCATGTACATTGTCCTTGTCCCTAATGGTGTTGTGGAAGATCATGTGGATGATGTCAAGGAAAGGGTTGAGCACCCAAGACGACTTGCCATTGGCTAACTTCTTCTCCACAAGGTACGGCTGAAGCTTGTTCTTGTTGGTGGATTCAGGGTTGCCATGAGGGCGAACACCAACGTGCACACTAAGCCCTTCATCACAAACGTGCAACAGCTCCATGAAATCCTTCCACTTGGCAGACATCCTCGTCCGATTGGTCATCCAAGTCATAGTCCGCTCCTCATCCGTGTGGAAGTGGACGGAAGCAAAGAACTGAGCCACGATCTTCGGGTCAAAGTCCATCTGGAACGTGATAAACTCATCAATGCCAAACTGCTCCGCCAAGTCCAATGGCTCACCAAAGTATGCCCGGTCCTTCTTCAGATGATTCATATCAATCCACTGAACAGGAAGATAGATGTTCTGCTTGGACTTGATCACATCGAGGTAGATGAGATTTTGTTGCTTGGTCCAGAACAATTCATTTCCTATGACATTCTCAAAAGCCTTCATATAGGGGTTGATACTCCTTCGAGTGAAAAACTCGGCTAGAGGTATCTCATCCATGCCCATATTTGGATCCTTGAACTTGCTAGCTATGGTCTTGACGTGACATTGTGCGGCATTGGACCCCTCTGGAGCTTCTCGGTAGCGAAGCCGCTTGGAGCTCGTGTCATGGCTAGGATTTGAGCACCAGACATTAGAACCAGAGCCACCACCTATGACACACAACACAAACACGAGAAAACACGAGAAGTGTCATTGCAAAGACTAGGGCCAAAACCAAATGAAACAAGTGGATATGAGATTGGGAGGACAAAACAACGTAATTTTTAACTCTACGGTAGTACCGGACCATGGCGCGGATGTAAAAATTTATAGCCGCTCTAGCCGCGGTAGTACTTTGCCTGGGTGGCATGGTAGTCCCGCGCCTGGAGCGGAAGTAAAATTCTACTTCCGCACCCCGGGCGGTAGTACCGCTCCAGCGGAGCGGTAGTACCACACGGGGGCAGTTCTTGGGCAAGCGGGCGGTAGTACCGCTCCAGGAGGAGATGTAGTACCGCACGGATTCAAATTGCGCAAGAACATCGTCTACGGATCTAGAAACATCCGCAAAAATAGATCGGTACTACCAATGATCAAAACTACACTATTGAATCACACCAAATAGCATTGCTACTACACTAGTACTCTCCTACAATATCCTCTTGTAAAGATTTAGCCAAAAATCACACGAACTACACATGCATCTCCCCAAGACCTAGAAGCACAAAAACGGAGCAAAAAGAGAGGCACTAGGGGAGATACCGGGGTCCATGGCAAGAGGGTGAGGTGGGGAACAATCCCACCGGACAGAATGCGAGGAGTGCAGCCGGAGACGGAGATCCGGCGAGGTCTTCCGGCGCTGTTCATGGGCATGAGAGAGAGAGAGACGAGGTGGGGTAAAGAGATGAATGGGTATGGGTGAGTCGGAACTCCCTCTGCCCGCTCTTAACCCCCACCCGCTCGCCACTGCGCGGTAGTACCACGGGTCATCGCGGAAGTACCACCCGGGCGGAAGTACAACACACAGGGTAGTAGTACCGTTCTTCCAGCGGCAGTAAAAAATTACTGCCGTGATGGAAGCAGTAGTATCATGCCTGGGATGCAACTGTGCATGCACAGGACAACCCAACTCCTGCGGTAGTGCCGTGGCTTGCCACGGTAGTACCGTAACCCAAGAAAGTGCTAGTTTCAACGAGAACAAGAAGAACGCGACCTTTGCAATGCAACCTTCAAGCAACAGGACACGCAAAAGAGAACACACACACACACACACACACACGAGGTAACTCAAACACAAATGCGGCTCAAAGGGAAGGCAAAAGACAACAAGGACCAAACACGAAACACAACCTCTCCAATGATAGGCCGATGGTCGGAGCCACCTATGTTTGATTCAATTAGTATGGCACCACGAATAATTATCCTTGGGCCCATGACCAAAACTCGTCTTTGAAGCACAAGTACCATAAAAAATGGCTAATGTGGAAGAGTTGATAAATTTACGCATAATTGGGGGAGGAACAGTTCATTGAGAGAACAACACTCCCCCTATGTTCATACCTACATCTAAACAAGACAACATGATGAGTGAGGTGGGGTGTGCAAGGGTTCAAGCCACATTGCTCAAATTGATGATATTTAGCTCATGCCTTAACTCGTGAAATCTTGCTTCATCCAAAGGCTTCGTGAAGATATATGCAAGGTTATCATGAGTGTTGACATAATGAAGACCAATCTCCCCTCGCCTAATGTGCTCCCGAATGAAGTGATACCAAAGCTCAATATGCTTCGTCTTAAAGTGTTGCACCAGGTTGAGAGAAATCTTGATGTCACTTTCATTATCGCACCAAAGAGGCACTTTGTCACAAATGACACTGTAATAATTTAAAGTTTGCCTCATCCATAAGAGTTGAGCACAACAGCTGCCGGTGGCCACATACTCGGCTTCGGTGGATGAGAGAGATACACAACTTTGCTTCTTGGAAGACCAACTCACCAAAGAGCAACCAAGGAATTGGCACCCTCCGAAAGTTGACTTCCTATCCACTTTGTCTCCCGCCCAATCCGAATTCGAGAATCCTACAAGATTGAAGTTTGCTCCTCTTGGGTGCCATAAGCCAAAGTTTGGGGTATGAGCCAAATATCAAAAGATTTGCTTGACCGCCACAAAGTGGCTTTCGTTAGGTAAGGCTTGGAACCATGCACAAATTCCCACACTCAACATGATATCCGGTCTAGATGCACAAAGGTAAATCAAGGATCTAATCATATAATGATATACCTTTTGATCCACCACTTTACCATTGGGATCAATGTCAAGTTCGCATTTGGTAGGCATTGGAGTAGAAGCCGACTTGACATCACTTAGATTGAATCTCTTGATTATATTTGGCTTGGTTGATGAAGATTCCTTCTCGCCTTTGTTTGACTTCGAACCCGAGAAAGAACTTCAACTCTCCCATCATGGACATCTCAAACACCACGGTCATGAGTGCGGAAAACTCATCATTGAAAGCTTTGTTAGGAGAACCAAAAATAATATCATCAACATATAGTTGCCATACAAACAACTCCCTTTTAAACTTCTTAGTAAAAAGAGTGGGGTCGATTTTCCCAATTTCGAACCCACGATCTTGAAACAACTGGGTAAGGTTCTCATACCATGCACTTGGGGCTTGTTTAAGGCCATAGAGCGCCTTATCGAGTTGATACACATGATTGGGGAACTTAGGATCCTCAAACGCTGGGGGTTGTTTGACATACACCAACTCATTAAGAGGACCATTAAGAAAAGCACTCTTCACATCCATTTGTTGCAACTTAAAGTTATGATGAGAAGCATATGCAAGCAACAAACGAATAGATTCAAGGCAAGCAATGGGAGCAAAGGTTTCACCATAGTTGATACCCTCGACTTGGGAGTAGCCTTGTGCCACCAAGCGAGCGTTGTTGCGGATGACAATCCCGTGAGTATCTTGCTTGTTCTTGAAGATCCATTTGGTTCCAATGACATTGTGGTTCTCCTTTGGCGTTGGCACCAACCGCCACACCTTGTTGCATTCGAAGTTATGGCGTTCTTCATGCATGGCATTGAGCCAATCCGGATCTTCGAGCGCCTCATAGTCCTTTTGGGGTTCAACACAAGAGACAAACGCATGATGTGCACAATAGTTTGCTAATTGTCTATCAGTGCTTAACCCCTTTATGATTATTCCAAGGATATTCTCCATGTGATGTTCTCTAGAAGCGAGCCTGGAAGCAACTTTGGTGGCACGATGCTCCAATTGCTCCTCAAGAGAGAGTTGAGGAGCGGTAACTTGATAATAATGAGCGTCGTCTTGAGCTTGTTCCTGATCTTGAGCTTGCTCCTGATCTTGAAATTTTTCGGTAGAAGGAACTTGGCCTTGTGCATCACTTGGTGGATCATCACCATCTTGCGGTTGATCTTGCACTTGGCCTTGTTAATTGGGTTGAGGGCCTTCACTTTGTTCTTTGGAAGCGTGTGGGTCTTGGCTTGGTGATGGTTCCACTTGAGTAGAACATTGTCCTTCTCCTTCGACCACAAGGGGTTCCTCAATGGGTAGGATATGACCAACACCTATTCTTCTTATGGCTTGGGGAGTAATTTCGTCACCTACATCACAAGTACCACTTTACTCCACTTGGGAGCCATTATTCTCAGCAAACTCCACATTACACGTCTCCTCAATGAGTTTGGTGGACTTGTTGAGGACACGGTAAGCATGAGAGTTTGTAGCATAACCAACAAATATGCCCTCATGAGCTCTAGTCTTAAATTTAGACAAACAAACACCTTTCTTGAGTATGAAACACTTATAACGGAACACCCGGAAGTACTTGTGGTTGGGCTTGTTGCCGGTAAGTATCTCATACAGAGTCTTGTTCAACCCTTTGCGGAGATAGAGCCGATTGGATGCATGACAAGCGGTGTTGATGGCTTCGACCCAAAAGTTGTACACAGACTTGAATTCCGCCATCATGGTCCTTGTCGCATCCATCAATGTCCGATTCTTTCTCTCCGCCACACCATTTTGTTGAGGGGTATAAGGTGTCGCATATTGATGCTTGATCCCCTCATCACTGAGAAACTCATCCAATGTGTAGTTCTTGAGCTCTATGTCGTTGTCACTTCTTATCATCAAAATCTTTGCATTGTGTTGACGTTGAGCTTCATTTGCAAAGTTGATGATGGTTTGTTGGGTCTCACTCTTCCTCTTGAATAAATATGCCCAAGTGTGTCTCGAATAATCATCAACAATCACCAAGCAATACTTTCTACCCCCAAGGCTATCAAAGGATGGAGGCCCAAAGAGATCCATGTGAAGGAGCTCCAAGGGCCTCGTCGAGTAGATGATAGTCGTGGGGGTGAGATTTTTCATGTAGCTTTCCTTCGATACAAGCACTGCAAGCACGATCTTTGGCAAAACTAACATTTGTTAGTCCACGGACATGGTCCCCCTTGAGAAGACATTGCAAAGATCTCATATTGACTTGGGCTAGATGGCGATGCCAAAGCCACCACACGTCAACTTTAGCCATTAGGCATGTCGCGGTCTTAGTGGGTCGCTCCAAGAAGTTAACCACATAGAGACCGTTCTCGACATGCCCAACAAAAGCTACTTTAAGAGTCTTGCTCCACAAGAGGGCAACAAAATCAATATCAAAGAAAGTAGAAAAGCCCATGAGTGCAAGTTGACGAACGTAAAGTAAATTGTATGCAAGGGACTCAACAAGCATGACTTTCTCAATCGTGAGATCATGAGAAACGACAACCTTGCCAAGACCCAATACCTTAGACGATGATGCATCCCCCCATTTGACATTGGTGGGCATATATGAGACTTTGTGCATGTCCACCACCAAGTCTTTGCTTCCGGTCATATGATTTGTGGCTCCACTATCGAACAACCATGATCCTCCACCATAAGCAAACTCCTACAAGAGATCAATGCTTGGTTTTAGGTACCCATTTTGTAATGGGTCTTTTTATGTTAGCAACAAGGGTCTTGGGAACCCAAATCGACCATTCAGTGTCCTCATAAGAAGAACCAACAAATTTGGCATAAACATGCCCATCACTAGCATGGCATAACACATAAGATGGGTTAAAGTCGCCAGCTTTGTTGGAAGGAGCGGCTTTGCCCTTCTTGACACCTCCACCGTTCACATTGTTCTTCTTCTCCTTAGAAGTGCCCTCTCCCTCCTTCACAAACGTTTGCTTGACAGGAAGAGGTTGCTTGGTCTTGTCATTCTTCTTCTTCTTCTTGGACTTGGGTGCAAACCCAATTCCCACCTTGGCCACAACATCCTTTTGATTGCTCAAAAGGCCGTTGAGGTTTTTCCCACCTTGTATGCAAGACACAAGACCTTTCTCAAGTTGCTTCTTCAACTTGGTATTCTCCTCCACAAGATGTACATGCTCACAACATGGCTTAGTAGAATTTGCATTATCAATTAAAACCATATGAGGAAAAGTGGCCTTCTCTTTGGTTAGCGATTCTTGGAGTTGATCATGAGAGTCCTTGAGGCTAGCATGAACACTCTTCAAGACCTTGTGAGTCTTGTCAAGTATATCAAACTCCTCCTTGAGTCTAGCATGGTCAACCCCAAGTTTGTCCTTCTTGGATTTGAGCACACGAGAGACAACAAGAGCATGATCAAGATCTTTCTTTAATTTAGCATGATCATCGTTGTATGACTCCTCAAGGGCCAAACAATGACCACACTCTTCCTCAAGCGCATTAGAGAGATCCGATACCTGATTGGCATAGTCCCGACTATGTCCTTCCATCTTAGAGATGGTCTCTACGTGATCCTCGATCATGTCATTGGCTTCACCAGGTTGTTCCTAGAGAGCAACGAAGTGCTTCTTGGATATACCTTTGATTTACTCATAAAAGACTCAAATTCATTTTCCTCCTCCTCCACCCCCTAACTTTCATCAATGCAATCCGTCAATGAAGGATTAGTAGTGATGGTAGACTTGATCCTGGGGGTTACCTTGTTGGTGGCTTTAGCCATGAGGCACTTGCCGGTGATGTTCTCGTTGGGTGAATCGAAGAGGGATACCCGTGGAGTTGTTGCAATGGCACCGGCGGCCATGGTAACCGTCATGTCATCATCATCATCATCATCATCATCATCATCATCATCATCATCATCATCATCATCATCATCATCATCATCATCATCCTCATCATACTCTTCTTGTTCCACCAACCCTTTGGGAGGAGTCTTCTTGGTGAAGTTGTTCTTGTTGGGGGAAAGACTTGGCCTTGTCTTTGCGGGTAAGCTTGCCTCTATTGTCTTCCCTTTCCTCATATGGGTAATCCACAACAAAATGACTCACATTGCCACAATTGTATCACGTCGTCACTCGTTGCTTGTCCTTGGAGCCACTTGAGTTGTTCTTGTTGAAGTTGGGTCTTGAGTTCTTCTGGTTGCCCCAAAATTGCCGTGAAGCAAGAGCCATGTGCTCATTATATGCATATTTGGTGTCTTCAGGGCAACACTCCTCTTCTTCCTATTCATCCTCTTCTTCCACACAAGCCTTGGCCTTCAAAACAAGGTTGGGTTTCTTTGATTGTTGAGACCTCAACACCGCATTGTCGGCGGTCTTGTCCAAGATCCTCCTAGCAACAAACTCATCCAACACTTCACTTGAGAACAAGGTGTGGAAGTCCGGCCTTTGACGGACGACGGAGGACATGGCCTTGTGATAAGGCATTATAACCTTGATAAACTTGCGCTTGATCCAATTGTCATCCATATCCTTGCTCCCATTATCTCGGAGTGAGACCGCGAGAGTGGTTAATCTTCGATAAAGTTCACAAGGTTCTTCATCTTCGATCATGGCAAACTCATCGGCCTCATCTTGCACCACTTCATAGTTTGAGCGTTGAATGCTTGCACTTCCCTTGTACAAGGATACCACATGTTCTCATGCTTCCTTGGCCACAGAGAAGGGTCGGAGATGAGAAATATCTTCGGGAGGGATAGCATCTTGGAGAATGCAGAGAATAGACTCATTGAATTGATGATCCAAGGCTTCTCTAGGAATGAAGTTGTATGGATCGTGCGGGTACAAACCTTGCTCAATATTTCTCCAAAGATTAGTAGAATAATGATTTAAATGACAATTAAAGTCAAAAACCCAAGTAGCAAAATCTGCATTTTCACATACTTCGGGGGAGGACTAACATGATTTAGATGCGTGGAGGGAACGGGTGCTCCATAAGTAATGGGAGGTTCGACATGGGCAAACATGCCACTCGCTCTTTTAGATGAATGAGCTTGGTCACTGCTAGCTTCCCCCTTATCGGGATGAGCATCCTCTACCTTGTTAGTGGGACTAGCCACTTCCATGGTGCGGTGGATAATTTAAGCCCATCGAGAAATTCTTTGAACATGCCTTTGACCTCGGTCGTCATAGAGGTTTTCAATGTGTCCAAAGCCGCATTGAACTCCTCACGAGAGACCGAGGATCCCCCATCGGCCATAGACAAGGATGGATTCACACCGGAGTGCTCCTCCCCCTCAACTACGGTGTCACCCATACTCTTTGGATGGTAAAGTCCTTAATAAAGAGACGAGGCTTTGATAGCAATTGAAATTATTGATATGGTTGACATAGGGGGGTTGAATAGGAAACTAACAATTTTTAGCTTTTCTTTACCAAATTAAACTTAGCATTAAAATAGATTGTCTAGATATGCAACTAGGTGTGCAACCTATATGATGCAACAACAATAAGCACACAAGCAAGCAAGAGATACAACACAATAAAACTTGCACAAGTAAAGGTTAGAGATGACCACGAGTGGAACCGATGGAGACGAGGAAGTGCTACCGACGTTCCTTCCCCTTGAGAGGAAGTACGTCTCCATTACAGGGGTGTTGAGGCACAGTGCTCCCCAAGATGCTACTAAGGCCATTGTATTCTCCTCACGCCCTCACACAATGCGAGATGTCGTGATTCCACTATTGGTTCCCTTGAAGGCGACGATTGAACCTTTACAAACAAGGTTGGGACTATATCCACAACTAAATTGGAGGCTCCCAATGACACCACAGAGCTTCACAACAATGAAATATGGCTTCGAGGTGACCTCAACCGTCTAGGGTGCTCAAACACCAAAGAGTAACAAGACCCGCAAGGGATTAGTGGGGGGGGGATCAAATTTCTCTTGGTGGAAGTGTAGATCGGGGCCTTCTCAACCAATCCCTAGGAAATCAACAAGTTTGATTAGCTAGGGAGAGAGATCGGGTGAAAATGGAGCTTTGAGAAAAAATGGAACTTAGGAAGGGAAGAGGTAGTCAACTTGGGGAAGAAGACCCCCCGTATATAGTGTGAGGAAATATCCATCCGTTACCCACTCACTCAGTCCGCGACAAGCGGTACTACCGCACATGCCCACGGTACTACCGCACAGCTTTGCGGTACTACCGCTAGGCAGTGCGGTACTACCGCTTGCGCGGCAGGGATCGGACAAGGCCATGTTGCGTTTAGCACCGAGCGGTAGAACCGCTAGAGCGGTACTACCGCAAGGCAGGGTTTGACTGGGATGGGAAGACATGGACTAATAAAAATACATCCGTGGCTAATTCCGCTGAGCTTTGGTCAGCGCAAAAGTTTGGCACGGTACAACCGCTCATAGGGAGCAGTACTACCGCGTAGGGTGCGGAAGTAAAAAATTACTTCCGCTCCTACTTCCGCGCATGCCACCATTCTAGGCTAGAGTCCTCGGTACTACCGCATGCTAGGAGCGATATTACTGCAAAATGCGGTACTACCACTGCTATGGGCGGTACTATCATAGGCCGCTGCGGTACTACTGCTCCCTTGAGCAGTACTACCGCACGCCACAGGACAGTAGCACTTGGAAGCCTTCATCTTCGCAAGGACATGGGAAACGATTGATGCTCCAATGAAGCGAAGGAAAGGTGGTGCAAAGGAACAGATGTGTACATGTTGATTCCACCCTAAACTGTCCGAAGCGGACCCCCTCTTAATAGTATGGCTTTCCTACGACTCAATTCCACCGAAAAGAAACATAGAGAAACGCCGTTTTCGATAGGCTCCGAGGGGCACCGAATCGTCTTGTGCCTAGACATGAGATATGTGAAATGTTCAATGCACACGATTAGTTTGCAAATGCATTGTTATCAATCACCAAAACCAGTAGGGGAGAAGTATGCCCTTACACCGGGGAGAGAAGATATTGGTCGACGCTGTAGAGGAGAGAGGAGGATGTGATGACACCGCCGAGAGAAAGGAGGTAGCGGGGACATGAGTGGATAGGCTCCACTAGTGGCGCGAAGAGGAGGAGCGCTGACGTCGTGGAGGGGAGAGGAGGGGCCAGGCGTGTGGGGAGAGGAGTAGACGACCGATGTCGTGGGGGGGGGTTGGGCAATGATGTGGAGCCTAGGGGAGATGCCATGGTGGATATTGTTGTGAGTGTAGTAAGTGAGAGGATTGCCCTGTCCTTTGACCCTTGTGCGGTGAGGATAACATTGTGTAGGTGGAAAAAATTGTTGTGTTAGTCATGCTGTTGTTTTTATATATTTTAAGTAATATAAAAGGTCATTTATATTTTTATATGTTCCAATTTTGGTCATTAGATATAAAAACTAATGGATTTAGATGTGTTATAAAAGTATCAATTGGCGTAGGGAGTAACATAATAATGATGGACTTGGTTGAACACTGCGGGAAAAGGTGCATACATAAATCCTTCCTTGTATGTATGTTGTACATGATAATACACAATGTGCATTATCTACATGATTATTTTTGCAGGATATGAGAGAGATGGAGATAAATTATGATGACATTTAAAAAAGAATCCATTGACAAGGTTTCCATTGCGATGTCGCTGGAAGGGGCCAAAATTTATAAAGTTTCTTTTTTACAAAAAATGATTTGCAAGCAGTGACATGTGACAACAAACCAAAAAAGGTAAATATAATTTTTATCGCACAAGGTATTTTTTCAATGTGATTATTGGCATTTCCTTCATCATATTGTTTCTTATATTCAACTAATTTGTTGTATCATTAGCTAGACTATTTTTGTACCCCTTGAGATATTACAATCATTGAATCAGTGATGTCTGCCCCCAACAAAGCCAAGTTCTTGAACATGGAGATGCCTTGTTAGCAAACTACGAGTCGGAATGCTTTACAAAAGATGACAGGTTCTTGCACTACAGTGTAAGACCAATCGCATAAATATTGTACTTAATAATATATACCATATATAATATTTAATAACAAAATATCTTCTAAATGTGGAATTACAGGCGAGAAATGCTTATATATATTATATGCATGCTCATGACTATCTAGAAGAGAGGGTGGGTGAAAAGGTACATATTATTAGCACATTCATATCAGCTAAAAAAGATGGTGAAAACACCCATCAAAATATCTATCATATCATGCAATCCATGCAAGTAATGATGTACTATTTTTAGTTAGTCCAACTATCGAATGATTTATTATTATTTAATCTAATTGTGTCTAGAATTTACATGGTATTTACACTAGCTACTCCTTCCAATTGACATTACCGGGTTCCATTGGTATCTATCAGTCATCAATGCTAAGAAACATGAGATTCAAGTATTGGATACTTGTGCTCGGATCAAACAGAGTGATCTTGCTACTACGGTGACTATTTGTTGTTTTTGGCCATGTTGTCATGTCATCTGTTTGCCTCTGAAAGTGCTAGTTATCGACTATAGGGGGTGAATAGGTGATTTTTATGAAAGTATTCAAGACATGCGATGTCTTCGAAGACAGACAAGCAAATAATACCTACATAGTTTGTAGCGGAAGATAAACTACACTTGCCTAGCCATAGTCAAGTAGACATAATTGATTAAGCATGAAGACAAATAGCTGCTAGGTAGAACATATCAATTGGAAGAAGGTCTGAAGCCAAATATGCAATCAGAGTGAATGTCTTCACACAAGAAGTCAATCAGAATAGGCAAGCAATGACCTCCCCACGGTAAACTGTAAGTAAAAGGGTGAAGTGATAGAACTAGTTGCTTGAGGAAGACAAGGATTTGGTAGACCAGTTCCAGGTGCCGTGACAACTATACATCCGGTTAGGGAGGCTGATATTGAACTCAAAAGACCGCGTCTTCACCTTATTCCCCTTGAGCTAAGGTCACTTAGTCCTCCCCCAATCACTCTGGTATGTCTTCAAGGTAGACTTCCAAACCTTCACAGACTTTGTTCATCGGCGATCCACAATGACTCTTGGATCCTCAGAATGAGACACCTAACCGACCAGAAGATCACAATCTTCAAGTGTAATAAGTCTTCAGATCACACGGATAGAAAGACTTCAGTGATGCCAAACACACTTTGGGCTCTGGGTGTTTTGGATTTTGTCCTCGCAAGGATTCTCTCAGAAAGGCTTCAGAGGTGGGATGCTCTCAAACAACATAAGCCATGTATTAACTCTGAGCAACCACCAATTCATGGTGGAGGGGGTGGGCTATTTATATCCAGGAGGCAACCCGACATGATTTGTTCGAAATGACCCTTGGTCATTGCGGAACCAACACGTGTCCAACGGTCGGATTTCGAACACACACGGCAGCTTGACTTGTGCTACAAGTAAAGCTGACTTATACAACTCAGGATAAGATTTTCTCTCATTGTCTTCGTTTGAAGACATGGGATTTGGGTTGAGCATCACGTCAGCTTTCTGACTTTTTTCACTTGGACTCCACTTGACAGTTCGATGGTTCCTATGACTCAAGAAAGAAGAAAACGAAACTACGAAAGAAACTACATGATAGGTGGGAACCAGATGAATGAGTTCATGCCTGAGCGTGGCCCGATCTTCATGTCATAGGATCGAATCAGGAGGGATAACTAGCTGCAAGAAGCCGGGATAACTAGGTTTACTCCTACCAAGGTTGGATGCATCTCGTATGTTGGGGATGGCTGACTGGAGCTACAAGAACTCCAACCCGCTGTCCGAACAATCATAGAACCAAAAACGAGGACTAATCCACACAAAATGGCTGGAACTGTAGAGAACGAACTAGGGGGAACCAGAGGCTCCTTCTCACGAATCCGAATGAACTCACAATAGCAAAGGTAGCAAGATTTCTTGGATATCTCTAGCAGTCTTGCTGCATAAGCTTGTAGCTAAATGGTTTGACAAAAGGTTTTCTAAGAGGATGGGAGAGATGGGGTTTTATAGAAGGGACAAACCCCTCAGATAGGTGTGAAAATGGTCTCAAAAGTAAGCAGGTTTGCATGGCTTCCATGGGGGAAAAAGCAATCAACTTTGGGAGTTGTTGGATAGCTTCTCGGAAATCCGCGAAGCCTTGACAACCTATACACCTTCCATGAGAATGACTACAGCTTTTGACTCACAACTCCAAATGATGTGAGGTTTTTTGCATTCGAAAGATAATTTGATGGAGCTTCTGTTAATATACCCATATAACCCCGTCTATCCACTACATGGGTGTGGCACAACGAAACATCAGAGGGGAAAACTGACAGCATCAGCTTCACTTTGTAACATCCCAAATTTTCAATTTGGAATGTTATACATAGATCATATTGCATTTTCATTGTTTTGCATTTTATTCGTGGCGTTCCTCGAAAATTCTAAGCAACTCAAGGACCTACGGAGAGAGTTGGGAATTTTTCCGTTTTCGTATTTGAGTTCGCTCGAATACCGGTACGAGGACAGTGTGATTCTAATTATTTTTCTCTCCTAAAAAATATTTCTAAATAAAATAACTGAGCGGAGATAATATGACTTCTCCAAAATAACAGAAATATTGGAGGAAAATATTAAAATCACTTTTGGTATTTTTCTGGATTTATTTTCGGATTTATTTGCATAGGAAAATACGCGTTTTTCAAAATTGCAATTAGGTCCGAGAAAAATGTTCACTTTGTCCTAAATATTATTAGAGGATGGTGAAAATTTATTTCAGGAATTTTGGAGTCCGTTTGATATTTCTTTCGTTAGTTTTACCGCGCCAGGACTCTATTTTTTTTTAAAGAAACCGACTAGGAGTCGTCTTCGCCCAGGACTCCTGGGCTTGATAAGCCGCCCAGGCCAGCCCAAGTCGCCACAGCCGCCCCTCGCGCCAAACCCTAACCCTAGCTGCGCCCGCGCCCCGCCGCCGCCGCCGCCGCCGCTGCCGCGCCCGTGTCGCCGCCCCCGTCGCCGGACGCCGCCGCCCCCGCCTCCGGACTCCGCCGCCCCGCTGCCGACCTCGCCGGATCCGCCGCCCCGCCGGAGTCGAGGTAGACGCCGCGGTCGATTTTTTTTATAGAAAAGATCCGATCGATTTAAAAAAAAAAACCCTAGATCTGTTTTTTTCGGTTTAGATCGGTTTTTCGACGGTTTAGTTAAACAGCGGACGTTCGTCCGTACGTTCGTTTTAACGAACGGTTTTCATTAGTTAACCACAGACAGCGAACGTTCGTTCGTTAGCCTGTTCGTCGTTTTTCTTTTTCGGGGTATTTAACCGTGATTTTTCCGATCGCGATCTCTGCCCTGATCTTGTTTTTCGTTTATCTTTTCGCTCGAGAGTCGGAATCAGGTGATTCAAAATCCTAGATCTTCGTCTCGAAGCCCTCTTTACGTTTAACCAACTTGAACAAAGTTTTGGCTACTATAAAATTTTACTTTAGGCCAACTAGTAATTCGGAGCTCGTTTCTTTTGCAGTTTGAGTTTCGTTGTTTCTTTCGAGTTGTTTCTTTTTGCAAACCGGAGTTCTTAAGTTGAACTTTCTGGTTAGATCTCTTATTTGAGTTTTACCCGTGCATTAGTTAAGTACTTATTGTATGCTTGTTGTTTGATTGCGATAGAGTACCCGGAGTGCGCCGCTTGCTACTTTGAGTCTCTAGGTTTTGCGGATCATCAGCTAGGCAAGTAACACTTTGATCATGCTTTCTAATTACCCAGTTTTCATTGCATTAGTCAAACCCCTCACACATCGCATGAATAGGATCGATTGACTTGTGGGATTGGGAAGTAGATTGAGGTAGTACCTATTACCTGCATTACATTCAAACCCTTGGGAGTTACTCTACGTTTGCTTTTAGGACATGCTATGCTCGTAGACGTGGTTTGGGTTTGAGTGAAATCCATGACATATGTGAGTTGTTAATTAATGGTTCAACTTAAGGTGGCAACTTTAATACACATCTGGGTGGATTGAGGCATCTGGGTATTCCAGGACTGCCTGTTTTTATTTTGGACCGCCACCCAGGCTCAAAGGGATCATGAGATTTTTCATGCTAGAAACTTCCGTGTGCAGCCACATGCCAATATGGGCTCTGGCATAGTTGAGTAAGTTGTGGGGAACCTTTCCATGATGGGCTAGCAGACGTAGTTGGGTTTTGTAGGTGTACCGGCCTATCTATCTGGTTAAGGGGACCTCTTCGGAAAGACTGTGTCTCGGTCATCCGTTTCTCAAACACCCTGCAGTGCGAGAAACCAAACGGAGGCGATCGAGTCTTGTGGGGAAAGTGCACAAACCTCTGCAGAGTGTACAAACTGATCATGATTAGCCGTGTCCCCAGTTATGGACATCTTGAGTATCTGGTACTTGGATTATCATGTGCATCTCAACATGTTACTCTGAATTTATTTTGTTGGGTTTAATGATTATTTTAATTAGGGTTGAGAGGATGTCTAGCTTCTTAATGATGTTTCAACTACCATGATAGTTAATTAAAATACATTCCTTTGAAGTAGGGAAAAATTGGCTTTACGCAAAAACTTAACCATAGAGCTTTCCACCAGCCATATTGCATATAGTATAGCTTTACTTTCATTGCATCTCTTGTGTTACCTTGCCAGCATATTCCATGTGCTGACCCATTTTTTTCGGGCTGCAACGTTTCATGTTGCAGACTTTTCAGACGACGAGTAAGATGCCCTTTTAGGTCGTGGTTCTATACTGAGTGATGCCGCTGGAGTTGATGGACTCACTTATCTTCCAAGCCTTCCGCTGTTATCGTATTAGATGGCCTTCAGCCATGATTTATGTAATAAATTCATCGTTGGACTATCGATGTAATAAGTGTGTGATTGCTACTCTGTTATAAATCCTTCGAGTACCATGCGTGTCAGCATTACTGATCCAGGGATGACACTGATGAATGGAGATCAGACTGTTTGAGGTCTGGTCGCTACAATGAAACTTGTTTTCTCCAAAAAATTTCCTCCAAAGCGGTTACTTCAAGAGCTCATAGGTTATTGGATTGCTTCCATGTTATACCTAAGTTCAACCAACAACAATGGGAATGAAAGCATAGTTGTGTCATCAAGGTTACAAAGTAAACTTAAGTTAGCATTCACCTGTTCACTTATTTGTTTGGCGCGACTTCTTGTGACTATAATTGTGTGAGACTTGTCGATGGTTGTGGTGTCCTCATCAGTATGTCTTCAGACTTCATTGTTTTCGAGCAATGTCTTCACACATCATTATCTTCGACATGAATGTCTTCACAAACCACCATCATCTTCAATGTCTTCATACATTTTTAGGGGTCATATTCGATGGGTAAACCGAATCAATAGGGACTTCTACCTGTGTTCTCCTGTGAATCTCACAGACACATTAGACCCTCAACCAAGTTTCTCGTCAATACTCCAAAACCAACTAAGGGTGGAACTAGATGCACTTACAATCTCCCATTTTTTGGTGATTGATGGCAAACTGGTTGAAGTTTTCAATGGGGATAAAAATATATGAAAGTTAAAGTATGTGGTCATTGGCTACATGAAGTTGAAAGGGCCCCCCTTGAAGATGTGCATATAAGTAGTTTGCCTTTGAGTACAAATACACATTGCAGGTTTTGCTTTGTGGAGATCTCCCTCTTTTCATGAAGTCAAATCATAGTGCATACAAGAATGTATTGAAGATAATCATATGCACAATGATAAATGGGCGTCTGCAAAATGACTTCATGCGCTTAAGATAGAAATTGAACTGCGCAATCAAAACAACAAAAAATGTAGTAGACGTCCCATCTAGACTTAAGTGTTACAACTCAAAAGCCAACAGTTCATGAAAGAGAATTGCAAGACTTAACAAGAATATAGCACCCGACCCATATGGACCCATTTGAAGACTATCAACCCATATTATTCTCCCCCTTTCGTCATTGAATGACCAAAAAGAAATAAAGACATCGGGTGTCTAAGCGTTCCCCAGAGGTGTTGGTAGATGTTGGCGCATCCGGGTCGATGGTAGAGTTTGGCGGTGCAGAGGGGCCTGAGGCATCGTCGTGGTTTAGAGAAGCCATGGTTGGTGAAGTGGTGTCGTCCTCCTATCAATAACACGCGCAACCATAGTTGGAGCAGATGATGAGTAGTCAGAGTCTTCAATGGAAGGTGCAGGAGGCCACTTAGCTGATTCCAGAGGCTTGGAGTCAAATTTGAATCTTTCTATGAAGCCATCACTAATGAGTTCATCTTCAGAACAGAGCATTGTGAGGCTCTTCCAAGCATGCCTACATGATTCATGAGCCACAAAAGAATTCTTAGTGGAGAGGTTGCGAATTCGATTGACACCCATAAGAAGACTTTGCGTTTGATGTTTCATCCAGTCATATGATGCCTATCATGCTTCTGATGTAGAGAAACTAGAAGATCTCTATCGCTCAATACGCGAGCAGGCTTTTGAGGCCTTTGAGGAACTATGCTTGTCGTCGCATCGGTATTACCACGATGTGGCAGACGAAGCTGACCGACAAGGGGGACAATAACAACAGGATTTGATAGATTAGTGGCTTCAAGAGGTGCAGAGAACCTTTGAAGAGCAGCATTGTTGTCACTGATGGTTCCTTGGTAGGCTCTGGGTAGATTGCTTCATTGGACATATCCATGTCAGGCAAGAATACAACATGATTGTGCGCTGAAGCTTGATAGTTGATAGTTTAGCGAAGCTTAATCAGTGATGCGGCTAGAACTATGTTGGTATTTCCCCAAAGAGGAAGGGATGATGCAACATAGAGACATCAGGTATTTCCCTCAGATGTGAAACCAAGGCTATCGAACTAGTAGGAGACTCATGCAACACTATGTAAATGGTACATGCACACAAAGAACAAATACTTGCAACCCGTCCCGTAAGAGGGGTTGTCAATCCCATCTGGGTACTCCCTCCATCCCAAAATGTAAGACGTTTTTTTACACTACACCAGAGTCAAAAAACGTCTTACATTTTGGGACGGAGGGAGTAATAGATTGGTAAAAAGGTAGATATGTAAAAGCAAATGGAAAAAACGGCAAATAAAATTTAGCAAGGTATTTTTGGGGTTTTGATAATATAGATCTGAAAATAAAAGATGCCAATAAAGGAAAAGTCAAATAGTAATGTAGATATGAAAGTATTTGATAGGAAAATAGACCCGGGGGCCGTAGATTTCACTAGTAGCTTACCTCGAGAAATAGCATGGTGGGTAAACAAATTACTGTTGGGTAATTCATAGAAAAGTGAATAATCATGATGATATCCAAGACAATGATCATGTATATAGGTATCACGTCCAAGATTATTAGACCGGCTCCTACCTGTCTCTACTACTATTACTCCACACATCGACCGCTATCCAACATGCATCTAGTGTATTAAGTCCATGTAGAAATGGAGTAATGCAATAAGAACGATGAGATGATGTAGACAAGATCTATGTATGTAGTAAACCTAATCTTTTTATCCTTAATAGCAACGATACATATGTGCCTCACTACCCCTTCTATCACTGGGTGAGGACATTGTAAGGTCGAACCCATCACAAATCACTTCTTCTCATTGCAATTTAAATAGATAAGGTTGGCCAAACAAAACCCAAATATCGGAGAAGAAATAAGAGGCTATAATAGTCAAGTATGGATATTAAGGCAAAAAAAATCTGATCATAAACTCACAATTCATGGAACCCCAACAAACACACCACACAAAGTCATTATACATCACATAGATCTCCAAGAGACAATTGTATTGAGAATCTAAAAGAGAGAAGAATCCATCTAGCTACTGCCTATGGACCCGTAGGTCTGAGGTGAACTACTCACGCATCATCAGAGGAGCACCAATGAGGATGATGGACCTCTCCGTGATCGTGTTCCCTTCCGGCGGAGTGTCTGAAAGGGCTTTAGATTGGATCTCGTGGTCCTGGAACTTGCGGTGGCTGAAACAATTTTTCGTTGACTCTCCTAGGATTTCTAGAATATTTGGGTATTTATAGACCTAGAGGTAGTGCAGGAGACCTCTGTGGGCCCCACAACCCACCAAGGCGCGCATGGGCTCCTTGGTGCGCCCTGGTGTCGTTTGGTCCCCATGGGACTCCCCTCTGGTCCTTCCTTGGCCCATAGGTTGTCTTCTGGTCCAGAAAAGATCACCAAAGAGTTTCGCTGCGTTTGGACTCCATTTGATAGGGATTTTCTGTGAAGTAAAAAACAAGCGAAAAACAGCAACTAGCACTTGGCACTATGCCAATAGGTTAGTCCAAAAAATGATTGTAAAACATCCAAAATTGGTAATATAAAAACATGGAACAAGCAAAAATTATAGATATGTTGGGGACGTATCAGCAACCCCAAGCTTAATTCCTACTCGTCCTCAAGTAGGTAAATGATAAAAACAGAATTTTTGATGTGGAATGTTCCCTATCATGTTCATCACATATTATTTTATTTGTAGCATGGGCAATTGGAATTTTATACGATTCAAAGAAATAGTCTCGTTTTGACATGAAGATTTCCATACTCAAGCATATCAACAAGCAACCATGTCTTTCAAAATATCAACACTAAAGAAAGTTATCCCTAGCCCATTATGCTCAACCATTGATCCATTCAGGCAACACATCCAAATATTAGCTACATCCAATGCTCAAGTGTGATAATAGTGTTTTATAAGAGAAGATGAGACTCAAATTAAAAAATTGCATAAAGTAAATAGATAGGGCCTTCATAGTGGGAAGTAGGGATTTGTAGAGGTGCCAGAGCTCAAAGCTTAAATTGAGAGATAAAGTTATTTTGGGTGGTATGCTTTTCTCGTCAACGAGAACGACTAAGAGTTTTAAATTATTTCCGTGCTCGATACATCATAGGTGGTTCCCAGACATAAAATAAAGTTTATTCCTTTTTCCACCATACTTTCACACTCCACGGCTAGCCGTATCCACGGGTACCGTGCATACCAACACTTTCCAAGGAATTTATTATTTGACAACATATAGTAAATTTATTTTTCATCTCGGAACTAAGCATCTCTATTAACGCCACACTCTCGTGCAATGAAAAGTGAATAAACACTCATCTTGAGAATAACACATCTAGCATGGAAAAATATCGGCCACCCCTTGCCGCTTCGTGAGTGGTACGGGCACACAAAAGAGAAGTTTACTTTGAAATTAGAGTTGGCACATCCAAATTTTCTTAGGACGGCATGAAAATACCACATATAGGTAGATATGGTGGACTCATTTGGCACAACTTCAACTTTTGGATTTGGATGCACAAGTAGTATTTCTACTTTGTACAAGTGAAGGCTAGCAAATAGACTGGGAATTGTCCAACGAAGGAATGAAAATCATCATAAAAGAACATTAAACATAATTAATACCGAATAATGCAACACAAGTAGGATGTAATTTGATTGCATAACTATTGAATTTCGTGCTTGCATAGTGAATCACAAACCTTAACACCAATATTCTAACTAAAGCATAATTACTCATCAACATGACTCACATATTACTATCGTCATATCTCAAAACTATTACAAGTAATCAAGTTTATTTATCCAATATCTTCATGAAAGACTTTATTATATCCTTCTTGTATATCTATCACTTTGGGACTAGTTTCATGTATTGTACTTGCTTTTGTCAAGATCAAACAAATTTAAGTAAAGAACATGAGCATAAATGTTTTCATCTCTCAAAATAATATAAGTGAAGCATGAGAGAATTTCTTTAAAATTTTACTAACTCTCAAATAAATCTAAGTGGAGCATGAGAGTATTTCTTCAAAAATACTAAAGAACACCGTGCTCAAAAAGATATATGGGAAGCACTAGAGCAATTCCGTTGCTCTCAAAAAATTTAAGTGAAGCATAAGAGCAATTTTAACAAATCATGGCATAATTTTGGCTCTCTCAAATAGGTGTGTCCAGCAAGGATGATTGTGAAAAACTAAAAAGCAAAACAAGCAAAAACTGATATAATATAAGATGCTCCAAGCAAAACTCATGATATGTGACGAATAAAAATATAGCTCCAAGTAAAATACCGATGGTCGTTAGAAGAAAGAGGTGACGCCTTCCGGGGCATCCCCAAGCTTAGTTTCTTGATACTTATTTAATATTATCTTGGGGTGCCATGGGAATCCCGAAGCTTAGGCTCTTTTCATTCTTTATTCCTTCATCCATCGTGATCTCACCCAAAACTTGAAAACTTCAATCACACAAAACTTAAAAAAACCTTCGTGAGATCCGTTAGTATAATAAAGGAAATCACCACTCTAAGTACTATTGCAAACCCATTCATATTTTATTATTGCATTATACCTACTGTATTCCAACTTTATCATGGCTTATACTCCCTCCGTTCGGAAATACTTGCCCTAGAAAAGGATAAAATGAATGTATTTATAACTAAAATAAGTCTAGATACAACCATTTTTAGGACAAGTATTTCCGGATGGGGGGACTACCCTCCAATACAAACCATAGATTTATCAGAATAAGCACACAATGCAACGAAAACACAATTTGCCAGAAAAAGAACAATCTATAGCACTCTAGAAATTTACCGTACTTGTCCAACTCCAAAAATTCTGAAAAATTAGGACAACGTGGGAAATTAGTATATATATCTTTTGGAAAAAAAATCAGAAAATTATCACGCTCGAGTGACTTTTAGAATTTTCTGTACTAGGCACAACAGTTATTGTTTTCCAACAAGATCAAATCAACTATCAACCAAATCATCCCAAAGTCTTTGCTTGGAACAAACACTAATTTAAATCACAAAAACACAATCATAATAGTAGCATAATTGTGAAGACATACAAGAACATAAAGAAAAAAGCAAAAATAAATTTTATTCATTGGGTTGCCTCCCAACAAGCTATCGTTTTATGCCCCTAGCTAGGCATAATGCATAGATTCAAGTATTGTCATCTTTCTTCTTATCCACCATAGTTCTAGTTTTGTCAGGGGGATTCTCAAATATAACTTGGAACACATTTTCCATAGAGATTTTAGCATTATCAAGTTGTTCATCTTTATATCCCCTTTGATTTCCGGCTATGATCCAAGAATATTTTTGATATACATCATTAAAAACTTATTGGATCACATCTAAAACCGGGATTTCCTTTTTAAGATTCTCATAAAAAATGATTATTTCCAAGCAAATGCCTTAACATATAGTCACTATTGTCAAGGATCTCCTCTATTACCGGGTTTCATGGCTCGT
The DNA here is from genome assembly GCA_902687465.1 of Secale cereale. Taxonomy (NCBI): domain Eukaryota; kingdom Viridiplantae; phylum Streptophyta; class Magnoliopsida; order Poales; family Poaceae; genus Secale; species Secale cereale. Next base: position 411,283,055 of record LR738714.1, read on the forward strand.
ACTATAAAAATGAAAAAAATCCCTTGCCTCCCATAGTATGTGATCAAATTCGTTCATAAGAACACGGGCTGCTAACTTTTTAGCTTTCGGATCCTTTATAACGGGTAGCTCATAAAACAATCTTTGCAAGGTAGGATGAGTACGGCTAAATCTATTTTTAAGTTTCAGAACTAATGCCGAAATAGTCTCCACATAAGTTTTAGTTCTTTTAAGTATAAGAGCACCATCACAAGTCAAAGTTCCAACACAATTAAAGAATTCTTGAATAGTGTCTTTTCCTATAACACTACTAGGAAAAGGGCTATAGATGGAACTGATACTAATGGCGCACCAGACAAGCAGTGCGCCATTAGAATATAGTAATGGCGCACCAGCAACAGATACGCCATTAGAGCTCGAACTACTAATGGCGCACGATGTCCAGAGTGCGCCATTATTATCAAGAAGTTTTTTTTTTGAACTAGCGCGCCTGTCCAAACATACTAATGGCGCACCTGGGGAACGTGCGCCATAAGAATCTACATACTTATGGCGCACAGAGGTGCAGTGCGCCATTAGTATTCCCCCATCCATATCCCCCCCACCGGCCGCACCCTCCTCTCTCTCCCTCGCCAGATCTCCCCCCTCTCCCCAACGCCTCTCTCTCCCTCCAGCGCCGCGCCGCCGCCCCCGCGCCACCCCCGCTGAGCCGAGCGCCGCGCCGCCGACGCCCTCGACGCCCGCGCCCCCGACGCCCCGGACGCCCGGAGCTA